>JAVTVJ010000575.1:600000-942734 GCA_034509425.1 Eopsaltria australis
AATCTGCTTCAGGGTACATTACAGAGGGATGCAAGGACAGAGAGGACCAATCTTGGTGGAGTCAGGAGAAGAGGTGAGAAGAGGTTTCTGAAGCAAATTACCCTCAGAGCTGCATGTTGGGAGGAACAAGCTGGGGAATGAACCTACACAAATGAACCTGCACCTGTGGGCACAGCACTGATGGCTCAGGGCAACCTGAAAATCAAACCATTGGTGTAGATGCACTTTAAGGCTGAAAAAGTCCAAAACAAAAAAATAAAAAAATAAAAAAAGATAGTTTGCTGTTTGAGGACAGGCTGGACATCAGCCAGAAGGTGGTGAGCAATTTTGTTTTGCATCACTTTTCAAAATATTTTATTCCTCTCTGTCTCCTTTTCATTACTATTATTATAATTGTTATTATAAACATTATTATTATATTTATTTTGTTTCAATTATTAAACTCTTCTATCGCAATCAATGAGTTTTACTTTTTTCCCAATTTTCCTCCCCATTGGGGTAGGGGGTGGGAGTGAAAGAGCAGCTGGGAGGTACTTGGCTGCCAGCTGGGGTTAAACCATGGCATTCTCTCCTTTCACTGTGATAAAGATGGAACAAATCCATGATCTATCCATCAATAACCCTTCACTCTCAACCAGGGTCATCAGAGATGTCTAAAGTCCAGGGACAAGTAAACTTTCACAGTCAACCACAGATTTTTTTTAATCAATATTAATTAATTAATCAAATCAATGAATTATTTTAAAATCAATATTAATTAATTGATTTAATGCCAATACTCAGGCCAGAGAAGTGCAAGCAGTGATAACACACTCAGAAGAAGCACAGATTGTTTTATGTAGCTTTTGTTTGCAGTTTGGTGCTGTCAACTGTCATGATTTTACCAAGAAACTCACAGTAAGTGGTGCTTTTCCCACTGGCCAGCATTCCCAGAATTGTATTTGTACTTTGTGTATCACTGAAAGCTTGAAAATTTCAGTCCTTTATGTACCTTTACCTAAAAAGAAAGCAAAAGCAGTTTTAGTTTTCTTTTTAGTTTTTGTTTTCAAGCCATTGTTGGAATTCACAGGAGTGAAAAATTATGCTGGACCTCGTGTCACTGAGCATCCAGTGGCACAGCTTTCCACTGTGGGTTTTAAGGTTTCACATGAAAAACCCACTCCCAAACTGAGCATACCATGAGCTGCAGAAGTCAACATAATCACTGCTGAAGGGCCAAATTATCCCTGCTGGCACCTTGTGCAGATGATCGAACCTGAGGCTCCAACAACTGGACTTGGGAAATGTCACAGAAGCCTGAAGAATAATAAAACCATGGAAATATCTCCCAAGGGAATGCATGTCACTCAAAGCTCCCATCAATGAAATTGCAGAAAAATTTCAGCTGACAAACACACACACTCCAGGAGCAGCACTACCCTGGATGACAAACCCATCACTCCGGGGAGCAGCGATTCCTGCACCCCTGCAAACTGCGGCCTCGCTGCTCTGGGGCAGAGCATTCATAGGAGACAAACATCCCCCAGGCCATGCAAACTGCCACACTTCCTGCAAAAATACCCTTCCTCAAATCCCCAAATCAGAAATAGCCCTCACAGGAAAGGAACACGCTGCTCTTGCCCTTTGCCTCCCACCCAGATGCCACCAGGAGAGAGGAACTGGAGAGAGGAACCAAACTTTGTCAAGGAGCTTCTCCACCCAGAGAGCAGAAGGCAGCAACATTTACTGAACAGTGCTCTGGACTTTGGGGTGCTGTGTCACCTCTGAATGGAGTGAAACCAGCCCAGAGGGAGTGTGTGCCGCCAAAAGTAATCACTGAGGTGAGGTCACTGCTCACACAGAACCCCTTTCTCACTTTGGGATTAAACTGAGCCCTCAGTCAGCACTGCCCTCAAGTGTGGCCATGGATGGTGCAGGGACTTGAGCAAAGCACATGGATTTCTTCAACAATTTCTATGGCTTTTGGCTTGTTCTTCTGTCCAAAAACTGAGTCTGGAAACACACCTGGTTGCACATCAAGGTAGAGAGAGAGCAGGGTTATAAAAATCTATGTAGCATCTATGTAGTACCTAAAGTATGTTCACTGATTTATCCAAAGCATCCTCAAAGCCCTGTCCATTTGGAGTGTTTTATTTGAAAACCAGATGAGGTGGTGTGTCAGTGTCAGACCTCAGCTCTGAGGCACCAGATTTAATTTAACAGTGTGGGATTTTGGTGCCTGGCTTCCCAACAGAGCCCACAAGAAAAGTCAGCTCCACTGAAAGTTGAGCTTGGGGCATGGGGCTGGCAGGTATGACATGAGACCTAAGCAAGACCCTCTTCTGTTCTAGACTGGCACCTGCATTGGGTCCAACAAATGAAGCCCTGGATGTCTGCTCTGCTGTGCTGCTCTCTAGATCAGCTTCATCTCCACCAAAAATAATGGGATCTAAAGACATCAGCATCTGCAGAGTGACCTAATGTAGGTGTCACTTCAGGCTGAAACTCACCCAGAGTTCTAGAACTAAAAGGACAACCCATCCTTTGTCCCATCTGCTTTGTATGGAGGATTTCCATTTTGTCCATCTACAAAAATGGGAGAGAAGCCATGTGATGAAGATGGACATCAGCTGGGATGGCCACTGGCCAACAAACTGACAGGAATCACAGACAGAGGGAAGAGTTCATGGTGATTACCAAACCAGCTCAGCAACTCCTGGAACTGCCCAGAGACTGTGGCCAAAGCTGGGGCAACCTGCAGATTTTGTGATCTGGGATGTGACTTTTTGTGAGAGCAAAGGGTGTCTGTGTTGTGAAGAACAGGTTTTATCAACTGTGCAAGTGGTTCACACAGCCAGCAGGGTATTTGCTAGAGCAGTGGGGAGTCTGAGGGATTTACACTTCACTCTTATCCCTCTGCTCACCACAGAGCTCTGGTCTTGTGAGCAACGAAGGACCCACCACTCACCAGCTCAAGGGCTCAAAGGCAGCCAGCTGCAGACCCTTCCCCCTGACTGTTTGTGTGAAACACTTGTACAAAAGCAGGGATCCTGCAATTCATCCCAACCAGTCCAGTTGCACACTCCTTGTGTCATGGTCATCTGTGGATGATGCTTGAGAAAACATCTGTGAAAGAGCAGAGGGACTGAGAGGTGCAGTGCTGCTGAGCTCAAAGGGACGGCAGCAAGGGCTCTGCTGGAACTTCACCCAAAATCTTCATCGCTCCCAGGAAGGCTGGACCAGCTAGAAAGAGGTGAGACATGGATTTTTTAAAAGATAGGCAAATTTTCAGAGGCTATGTTGGGAAAGCTGAAAAGCCAAAAGAAGCAAGAACTGCCAAGAGGCAGTGGCCTCCTGGTACATGAAAAGCATGCTGCAAAAAAAGCAAGGGACAGTCTGTTTTCCAGGTCCAGGGCATAGAGGACAATTAATAGGATTAAGTCAAGAAGAGGGAAAGTCAGTTTAAATATGAGGGGAAAACTTTCCAGTGGCCAGGATAACAGAGAACTGGAATAATTTTTTCTGATGTTGAGAGGTTTATGGCCCTATAACTTTTGGGAGTTAGAATAATATAGTCTATTTACATGACTTACAGTATCATTGTATTTACATGGGTTTATATATTCTAATAGGGACTTACCAGCAGCTGCCTGGTTCTTTTTGAAGCTGTGCAATACTCATATTTATTTATCAAAGTATGGTGCATAAAAATGATGCCTACGTCTCGAAAAAAGTTTTTGCATGTCCCAAGTGGACAATATTGTGCAAAATTCAGCAAAAAATTTGCAACTGCTTCTGCATTCCCTGTTCCAGCCCATAGTTGCTATGAGTTATGGTAGCTTTGGGAATGTGGGATCTTTCAGCAACCTGCTCACCTACTCTGATGTGGTTCTTCACCTTGATAAATCTCTTTTCTCTTACACATAGATATAGGAACACACACATATGCATAGAGATCTTTAAAGGTCTTTTTAGCCAATCCCGGCAAGTGGAAACAAAGAATATTATTTGAGATGGGCCTAACAGATTGGATTCAAAAAAATAAATTAAACCGGCAACAAACAGCCCTTGAGCGCCCGCGTGCCAACATTAATCCCCTCGTTAATTAAAAACGGCCGAATTACAACCCCTTTCAAAAATTAGGTTTGTAGCAGAAATGCCAAGTGAACAGACCCTTCAGTGCAGCAGCCCCGCTGCCGCCTCCAGAACACAACCGCGGAACGGCGAAACATACTGGCACCTCCTGGATCGGCTATTGGAATATTTGCTCGGTGCCGCCTCTCCCCGTTAATTGCTGTGTGGAAAGCGGTCCCGGCACAGCCTCTTTATCTCGCAGCCTCACAAGCGCTGCCGGCGGCCGCGCATCCCGGGGGCTCGGCTCGGCCGGGGCTGCGCTCCAAGCCCGGCCCCGCGTCCCTCCCGCAGGCGGCAGCTGGAGCGCCACGCTTGGCTCCCGGGCCGCCGCTTGGCTCGCCCTGCTCCTGCCTGGCGAGGGGCTGAGCAGCAGCTTGCGGCCTCGCTGGGCGGGCAGGGATGCTGCCAGCCCGGCTGCATCCGCAGCATCTTCCTCGCTTGTCAGGAGAGGAGCGCTCCCGAGCTCAGCATCTCGACCGCTCTCCTTCGGATACCATCAGCACAGCGCTGAAAACCTCCTCTGCTTGGAAAACCAGACTGGTTTTCCTTCGCATCCTCTGATGTGCACTTCTTCTTTGCTTAAATTTTGAAGCAAGGTTGTTCTTAATTAGGAGTTTCTACAGTACCTTCCATGGTGCAGCAGCACCCTGATATCAGCTATTAAAACCTGTCAGGCTGAAGGGAAAATGCAGTCTGTAAAATGGCTTCTGCCTTTGCAGATGGATTCCCTGTACGAATCCAGGACCAGGGGCCAGATCTCCACTGGAGCCATGCCAGTCCTCACCAGCTGTCAGCACAGCCACAGAGGATCAAGTATTTCTGTGCCACCCCATCTCTTCATCACAACCATCAGCTCAGGCCCCACCACAGAATATTTATTAGTGGTGACAACAGGAAGGAATAGAAATATCAGCTCTTAGGTTGACTTTTGCAAAGTCAGTAAGTAAAAAACAAAAGATTTTGTCCTCATAAAGGGATTAAACTTGTTGGAAAAGACATAGGGGGAAAAAACAAATCCTTGGGGCTTAGGGGTGGGTTTGCTTTTTGCTTTATGAAGGATTGGCGAAGGATTTACACTGCATGAAACCAGACATTGCTCTCGAATTCAGATGCTGAGAAATGAAGCAATCAGTGAAAGCACCAAGGCACTGGTGTATCCATGGGTCTGACCATGCAAAAGTCATAAACAACTAAGTGCTAAGGGTTGCTCTGTACTGACAGACAGTCTGAAGTCTTTGCATTTACATACCAGCTGTCATCAAGGCTTAACCAAAGTGTTTCCAATTTCTTTTTATTGTATTTAGTGTTGTGTTTATGTGTTGGAAATCAAGGCACAGAGCCTGCAAGTCAGGGTGAATAAAAGGAGAAAGACAAATTAAGTGAGGTGCCAGTGGAATTCAGGTGCTTAAATGCACAGAAAGCAATATTTAAACTCTCAGCTTTGCTCCTGTCTAAACTTAGAGATATCTAAATGCCCACAGTACAGTTCTTCCCTACTCAAAAATTCCTTTATTTCTCTCCTCTACAGTAAGTAATTTGCAATCCACACTGATGGCCCTCAGTCCAGGACCCTCCATCCCACAGCCAAGCCTTGCCATGCTCCAGCACCTCTCTTTCCCACCAAACTGGGGCCAATCCCAGAGCTCCCTGTGTCCCTGGCTGTGGACTGTGTCTGTTTGGAGGAGCCTCCCAGACATTCCATGTTTGGGACCAAACAGGAGTCAAGGTTAACCTGCAGAGTCTCTTTTTGGCAACTGATTCCTGGCATCACCCTGCTCCCACTTGCAAGGTGGTTGAGCCTGACCCCAACTCTGGTTTGGAGCCCCAAAACCCCAACCAGAAACGGAGGAGGGGAGATCTTTGGGTTTCCTGCTGGGGAGACACATTTGCAGGTGCCTCATAGGGACTCCAGCCCCAATGACTCTGCCTGCAGCTGCAGTGGCACTCAGCGTGGGGGGCTCCTGTCACTTGACTTCCCATCCGGGCTGCTAATAAGAACTCCCTCGACTAGGAAGGCATCACTGCAGAGAACAAAACCATCTCCTGCTGAACTGATTATATTTACTGTACAACACGGAAGCAAATGAAATCTCTGATTGAGAGAGAAGGAGAAAGCTTTTAATCCTGCTCTGTGATGCTTGCCAGATTGACAAGTCTGGAAATACAAATGGAAGAGTAATTATACAAGACTCACGTCGCTGCTCAGATTTATTTTTTCAAATGTAGGAAAGAGAAAGAGACAGAGAAGGCCTGGCTTGTTATACTGGTTTCCATAGCTGTTAGTGCAAATGGATTAGAAATCAAAGTTCAAGATGTTCCAAACTACTCAAAAAAACTTCTCCTCGGAGCTGTGGCACAATCACAGTGTTATGGATGACACAAGACAAAGGTGGGGAAAAAAGGAAGAAAATAGTCATTTGAGGCAAAATCATGTTTTCATTGCTACAAGTCCTGGAGCTCTTTGTGGAAGAAGGGGGAAATGTCTATGCTACCTGGACCAAACAATTTTAAGGTTATGTGAGTAAACTCTAAAAATATCCATTAAATCTTTGAATTCAGTAGCTAAATGAAAGTGATAGAGAGGGCTAAACAGTGAAGAGTCTGTTAAGTTATAGTCACTAAATACTGGGAAAAAAATACATCAGAGCTTTGGGTAAGGGTTAAACTCAGAGCAAATGCATTTCTTCAAGGGCCCTTGAGGACACTGTACTTTATAATTGAACTTGTACTTCCAATTTGAGACCTGAGCATCCATCACACAAGGCATTTTTAAAAAATACAGCATAGACAGGATTCATCTTGCCTAATTCAAAACATCCACGCTGGAGACTCCTGTGCCTCACTGAGCCTCCCATTCTTTGTAGCCATGAAGGGAAACAGGCACTTTTACAGCGTGCTCAGCTGACTTGTTTTAGATATCAGCTTTAGGGCAAGATGAATCATGCCTCGAATGTGCCAATTTCCCCCTGGTGCCAAAGCAAGACGAGACAACCAGTTTGTTTGCTCAGATGAATCCCACGTGGCTGGGGCTGATAGATTTGTGCTGTGATCTGGCTGAATGTGGGCTGTCTGTGGTTCCAAGCCTTACATCATCCTGTGGAGAGTCCTATGGAGCTGTGCCTCAGTGGATCCTTGGAGGTGAGCTGGAAAACAGCAACTGCCTCCAGATATCACCGGTTCTGACAATTGCCATGGTCTGCTAACGAGTCTGGATGGCTTCCCTGGAGAAACAAATCACCTTAAACATTTAAGCTGTCCCCAGAGATTTTACAAAGTTTGAAACAAACAGTGGTAGATTCAGACTAATGTCAGCAATGTTGGTATGGACCTGTAATGGGAATAATTTGCATGCTCAGTTTTTTGGTTTTTAGTGGATGTATATTAATGCTCCAGATAGCAGTACCAAGACAACAATTTACATTCTAGTCTTTCCTCCTTTGGTGAGGAGCTTTATAGGTAAAGATTCACATTGCACAGGGACACTGAATATTGAATAGGAGCTTTCCTTCCAAATTTTGTTTCCAGGAGGGCTTAAGAAAGATAACCAGAGTTTTAGACATCTGATTAAAAGCCAACACTCCAAACTCTGTGCATGTAGGTTTCTGGCATTGTTTCTGTCATGGTCATAATCAGCTGCTTGCCCATTCCAGCTGCTAAAGCACACTAGACAAGACTTGAATTCCAAATATTATTCTCATCACCATGGTATCCTGTGCACAGATCCCCAAAGGTAATTAAAGAAGTTTGAGGCTCTGACTCCAAAGGCCAGGTCCATAAATAATTTCAGCTCTTGCAATTAGGTGACATCGTGTTTTGTTTTGAGAGTTTTGTACTGCAGGGAGTGAATCCAGAAGCTGCCTTGCCTCCAGCTGACAGGGAGAGATCAGGGCACCCCCACAAGAGAACACTCACAGAGCAAAAAGTCAAATCAGTGCAAGCTCACAGAAGATGCTGCACACAGGGACTCAGAGCTCACCTCTCCTGCAGGCTCCTCACCCAGGCTCGCAGGGCAGCAGCTCTATCTCCTCAGGGTATTTGGACAGAATCCTCCTTTTCTCCTGGATATCAGTGACAAAACAGATGTTAAACACAAACACAACTGGCACACAAACAGCAGAGGAAGACGTTGTGGTCCCTCCTCTCTTCACCTGCCAAATTCACAGCAAGAGCTTTAACTGTGAGGTGACAAAGCAGAGACCTTTGCTGGGCTGACTGTTTGGCCCAGTATTCTCATGAACATCTCAAATCCCACATTATTTTCTAAACAGCAGCACAAGCAAAACCGAGTTACTTTTCTGGGAGATGGCAGTTCTGAACCCTTTCGTTAATCCTCCCTCCCATGATAAACAAAAATAACCAGGATTCAGAGTGTATCTTTTCCTGCTTTTACCCAACATAGAAAGCCCAGCTCTTGAGGCTGAGCAGCAGCAAAGATGAAGAAATGGAAGATCACAAAGTGCAAGGACACACATACTCAAAGTCAGACCCTCTAGAATTGGGTGGTGGTTGGAGACAGATGTTATGTGTTGTTTTATCATATTTTACTCGCTTCACGTGTATATTTTGCTTTAACTGCCAGGTTCCTCCTGGACATCACCCTGTCTACCCTGCAGGCAAACATTTTTTTGGGGGAGTAGGGAGAGGAGAGAAATTCACAGAGCTATTAAAAGTGATTGCAAAAAGAAACAACAGAGGGCTGTCTTAAGATGGGAACAGGAAGTCCTGGGAGGTTCCTTGGAAAGACCCCACCTTCAGCATAAGGGGTAAGGGACTGGCTTTGCCTGAGGAGCAGCAGTGTTTGTCCTGGATCTTCATCCTGCAAAAAAATAGCAATTAATAAGTTTTAATAAGTATTTTTATGCACTTCTAAAGATGGTTCAGGAAGCACGGGATCAGCATTATTCAGTTGCATGTTTACTGTATTTTAGATGCTGCAGCTCCAGGTTTTTCCTTTCTATCCTTTTCGTCCTCCTGTTCTTTTCCTTCTGCTTCAAGGATCAATTGCTGGCAACCCATCTCAGGTGTGTTGTCAGTCCTAAACACTGTCAATTAAGTGCCTTCTGAGGAAGATTCGGTCAAGCTGCCTTCTCAGTAATGAACATCTTTTTTTTGAAATTACAACTCTAAATTATACTATTTGCCATAATATAAAAGCTGTGAAGGAAAAGAGAATAAAACCCTTGGGAACAGACATGTACTTTTCCCTCAAGTTCTCTTCCATCCTTGCCATCTTCCATGAGTCTGACAGAAAGCTGTTTGTAAGAGCCTCTTGAAATGAGGAATCTAATATTCAATCACAAAAAGATTAGCCTTTGACTGTGCTTCACTCCATGCTACACTAATACAATCAGCACAGGAAATGTTCTCCAGGAAGAGGTGACAGGAGAGGATGGAAGACCAGGTGGTGCTGGAGACCTAAATTATAAAGGTTTATTTTTCATGAAGCATGACTTCCATTTGCTTCTAACTTTAGGAAGTAGCAGTGCTGGGGATGGAACACACAGCAGGAGATGTTCAGTCACGTGTGCAAGGGCAGGTGTGCTGCTGAGTCACTGCTGAGCTGGGGCCCACCTGTGGAAAGGAGACAGGAAAACTGGGATTACTTTGGAGAAGTTAATTCAGAGCTTGAGCAGCCTGCACACACCATGCCCAAGGTGTCACTGACAGCACAAGGAGCCTCAGGACACCTGGACAGAGCGTGGGCTCTCAAATGTGGGAGTGCAATCCACAGAACATTTAGCACCTGGGGCTCCTAAAGGGCCATAAACACATAACTTTTGTCACTGTAATTACCCAGCTATCTGGAGTTTTGCTGCTGCACTCAGAAATGTTGTCATCTCAGCAGGACTGTGCAGGTTTGCATCTATGTCCTGTACATTCCTGTTGGGATCTGCAAATTAGGTCTTTCTGGGCTTAACTTCCCTGAGCACTCTCAGCTTTTCCTTAGCTATGGAGCACAGGGGAGGGAGGATGCTTTGCACAGATTTTTCTCTCATGACCCAGGAGCTCAGACACCTCTTTCAGAGCAGGAGATGGGACCTCCCCTCCCAAAACTGCTGCAGCACAGGAGGAAATCTAAAGCTGGAGACAGAGAGAGAGAGAGATTGTGTGATTGTGCAGCCCTGATAAAAGCTCTGACCCTGCACAAAGCTTTGGGATTTCCAGTCTCTGTACAGGCACCACATCTGCATTTTGCATTATTTTCATTGTCATGTACCAATTCTGCACGTTTGCTGCCTCAGCAGAAGAAGAGATGTCTGATCTCCCACAGCATCAGCCACCCTCACAGGATAAATACATTATATTTTTGTGGCACGCACTGTCAGATGCTCTCTCAGTGCTAGGATAAACCAGAGTTCATGGAAAACAGAATGGATGACAAGTATCATTAAATCTCCAAGTAACTTCTTTTTCCCCCTGAGATGTCCTTCCTGAAGCCACAGAGAAGGACATTGGATAAATACACGTGTCACCATCACTTACATCAGTAATCTGGCAGACAAGACTGTGGGATTGACATGATGGCCACAGGGGCTGAATTTAGGTCACCTACGAAATGAATTAAAAGCTTCTCCTTATCTCAGTGCCTCATCTCCTCCTCACTCACACCCTTGTCAGGCACAAAGATGATGAAAACTAACCCACTGATTGCCAAGTGACTTCTAAACACCACAGCTCCTAAATCAGGGTACCAGACCACATTAAACTGGTCCAGCCACCACAGCAAAGCTCCAGATTGTGTTTGTCCCCATGGAGTTATTGCTACAGATCTCAGTGACCAAGATCTGTGTGTGAACTTATCTTAAAAAACCCCAGAACACAAAACAAAGAAACTCTAACAACCAAAAAAATAAAAAAAAAATAAAATAACCCACACATGCAAAACTTGGACACAAACTTGCATCAGATCAATTGCCTGGTGATACCTCTGCTCCTGATTTCACCTCCACTTCTACACAGTGAGCTGTGCAGCAGAGATGGCTTTGGGCTGAACGACAGACTGCAAGCACAGACTAGCACCCAGAAGGGTCAGTTGAGCCCTCTGCTAGGAAAACAGCTCCCTTGTTCCCATGTATAAGTGACTTATGATTTTATAAAGCACACTAAATGCCCACAGTGCCTGGATTTGCAGGCGCTCATTACCGATGTCCAAACAAACCTGCAGCCAACACAAAGGCACATCCTCACCTGACATCAAGGCATGTTCAAGTCTTCTTGAGGTTGAAGAACTGCAGGTGAAGGTGTTTTCTGGGGGTCTGGGAAGTATTTTTGCAGGACAAGGTGGATAAAAGCTGAGCCTGGCAGCTAAAGGAGCCCAAATCCTTCATCACTCGGCTCTCAGGTGTGGAAAGGAACATAATGTGATGGGGTTGGGGTTGCAGTGCTGACAAGAGAGGTCTGGAGTTTTAATCAGCAACATTTCTTGTGTTTGGTTCTGCTTGAGCACCCAGGACCTGACCCTGTATGCTTAATATGTAAATACATTCTGTGCCAACAATCTCCTGGGCTTTCTGTCCTGAGTCAGCTTTGCAAAATTCCTCAGTTTTGGCTAATGATTGTGATGAAAACCAGGAGCAACATGCTTTGCTGCTGCCTCAGAAACAAAGTGTGATCCCTGTGTGAAACCTCCTGTTTTCCACAGGGCTGGTGAGGTGCCATCAGCCCCTCTCTGGGGGCTGGCCAACTCAAACCAATGAGGCCTGGCAGAAATTAAACAGAGGTTAAAATTACTCTACAATGGTTTGTATTAGCTCTGATGTATGAGGATGAGATTAAATGAGAGGAAGGGAGACTTTCCTTTTTAGGATTATCTCTTGTATTTTGGGGTTTTTATCCTTGAAGAGCTTTCTGAAAGGTTGCCAAAAGAGGCAGCAGAGTGTAGGTGTGTAGGCAGATCATAAAGCAGCATCCTGTGGGGAGCCAGGAGGGTGGGATGTCCTGCCCAAAGCCATCTGCCTGCAAAGGGAGAGGCTGCACAAGAGAAGGGAGTGGGCAGTGAGGAGTGAGTGAGTGTTTGTGTGTGTGGAGGCAGCAGCAGGTGCCTGGACAGCCACACATGCCAGGGAGGGCAATGGGCCAAAGCCAAGCCAGAGGAAGAAGAGGCTCCTGGGGATGTAAGTCAGGTCAGGGTGGTCAGGACTTGCATGCAGATGAAACCCAGATGGATGATTTCTCCTTTCCCCATTCAGAGAGATATTTTAGAGTCTATTAGACCATGGATTAAGGCAACCAATTTAGCCATGGCTCGCGTTGTACTTTAGCCTGTTCCATAACCACCACAAGACAGAATTTGGCTTTAATCATTTCTCATCCCAGGGACAAAGCCTGTTTTTACCCAGAGTGCCAAGACATTCTATGAGATTAAAATTATGTCTCTTGAAAGATTGTCCAGATCTTGCCTTCAAGGGTTTCTTTCTAATTGTTTTCAGAGGCTGCCAGCCTTGCAGGGTGTAGCGCTAACTTCAGAAGATGTGGGGTGGAAAAGTCTTTTTAAAATGATTTTGTAAATCAGAGGAAGAGAGGGGAAGGTTTTTAATTCCATACAGAAAACCACTTCTTCCTGCCAAGCAGCAGTGGGAGCACAGGCCTTGGAGTTCACGGTTCAAGAGTGCAATCTTTTGACATGCAAGCACTGCCAGGAGGCAAAAGGAGGGGAGGCCAACCTAGGCAGAGACTCTGTGGCTGACCTTCCAGGAGAAAATCCCAATTTGCAGAGCCCTCCTTCAAGGACCTGGCTCTGCAGACATTCATTGCATTCACCTGGGCAACCAGAAAACAGTAACAAAGGTATCAAGGTCAAAAAGTTTGGACTTAAGATTATAAGGCTGGGAAGGAAAAAAGGGGCTATAGCCACCCAACAATAACCCAGAAAGCCCTCATTGGGAATGGCACTTGGATTTTGGAAGAATGCGTAAAACTTTGATTTTTTTTTTTTTTTTCAGTCTCACTATTTAATTAGGACACTTAAAAATGCAGAGGAGCAGAATGACAACAACAACAAGCCCAAACACACCCTGCCCTGGGATAAGTCTATTGCCTGGCATTGAAAAAGCCCCCAAATGACAGAATGTACTGTGGTAATTCATGTCTGTGACATTACAGTGATTGGCTTTAATGCATTCACCATAAATTACTGCGAGCCAAACAAAGTGCTCTGAGGAAACAGACAGACAGAAAGAAACATTCAAGGTTCTTGATTATTTATCAGTTGGCTGAAACATTCAGGGACCAATGAGAGCATTACATATCCTACCCAATGAATCACTTCACTGCAAAGGATTTTACATCCAGATGAAAGTTTCCACTAAGGGCTGGAGGGAAAGGATGTGCAAACAGCTTGACTTCGCCAAAGTTGCATTAAGATGGCATAAAGAGGCCAAAAGTTGTTGAAGCCAAGACTAAACTGCTGATTTCAGACAAGGTCTGTGTGACACAAAGAGGTTTCAGCAACGTGCACAGTGAATTTGGATCCCTGGAAGCCACACCAAGGATGCTTCATTAGAGGGAAGCTGGTAACACATTTCCAGTTTCACTGCTATCATCTTTAATTGAAATTAAGGATATTCAAGCTACATAACTTTTTCTTCCCTCCTTGCCCTGTGCTTTTTTCAAGATACTTCATGCAGCCACTTTAGCAGCTTAAAGGCTTTGCCTTCCATGAGTTCACATTTCAGCTCTCCCACGCCTCACAAATGCTGCACCACGAAAATACCACACTGGAGAACAGCTGAACAGAACTTTGTCTCAGATGACATTTTAAACCATTCAGGAAACACTGATCACAAGTAGATTTTTTTCCAGTAGTTTTTTATAATAAATAACATGTAAGTTTCTGCCACAAGCCACTTGTGTTCCTCCATTAGTGGATAACAACTGCGAAGGGCAGCAATTAATTTGTGAGTGCAATGTGTTGAGTAGAACAAGGTTGGGAGCAACAGAGAGCAATAGGACACAAAGTACTCAGCTAATGTTTCTAAGAAACCAACATGAAAGGCCTGTAAACTGCTATAATACTTGCTTTTTCTCTGTGAAACTTAAATTTCCTTTGCATTACAAGTTCTTCACTGAAGGGCACTGTAGACTTGGCGCTGGCTTTTTACAAAGCCATTCTTAAAAACATTTCAATCAAGGTGGAAAAAAACTTCACAAGAATCCTAAGGCCCTGCATGTGATGGCACCCTTCTTGCTGATGCAGCCTCTCACACTGGATTTGGTCTGTTCTTGACAACAACATATGCAATAATTTCTGCATGAGCCATGGGAGATAAGGACCCCCGTGGTTCTGAATTGCCATGGTGCTGGACTGCATGTAAGTGATAACTTAGCATTTTGGGATAGAAAATACTGCGTATTTTACTCTCTTGTAACCTCCCCTTCATCTTAAATTGTCTTTTAGTTCAGAAGATTTTCCCCAGACCTTCTATCTTTAACAGAAGTTAGACAAAGCCTGAATCATCCCGTTTGGCAAATGTTTTGCTATGGATGCATTTTTAAATAAACATCTGATTCAAAGACCCGGGCACACCATGTAAGAGAGGGATGTGCTGCTGTATTTCCTCTACCCAAATATCTCAGTACCTCTGTGATGCTGTTGCCTCACCTAATGTTAACATGTGCAATTTATAGGGAAGAGATGGAGAGAGAAAATGTGCTGAAATAACTTGCCTATAGCAATATGCTGAGAGATCCAGTGCCAGGGCTGGGAATTAGAGCTCAATTGATTTCTGGTATCCAGCCCCTTGCATAATTCACTAGGTCACAGTGACAGGATTTAAATATGGGACTAATTGAATGTTCATATAGGAATTGCTGCTCTTTTGGTCTGGCTTGATGCAAAGTTGGAGAGGGAGAAGGATACAGAGGAGAAACTGAAGTCTCTGGAGGAAAATCCAGGGAGGGGGGAATAGCTGGAAGAGAAAGCTGCTCTGTCCTCCTCCTGTTATCTCAGTGGCAGGTTAATTCTGGATGACAATTTAAATGTCAAACACAGGCGATCTATTTCACCAGGGAAAAAAACCCATCTCCTCAAATCCCTGCTGACAGAGCAGGAGCAGAAAGCACCTGGGCCCCCAGTGGGCTGCTCTAGAGGAGAGAGCTGAGCTCCCCAAGAACTGTAAAACTGCCTCCAGAAGCAGGAACATCTCCTGAGGGAAGTGATCATGGACCAAGGGGTCTTGCAGGAGTCACCCTTGATCTGCTGTGAATAATCATAAGCAGAAACATGAGATGACGGCAAATATAAACATTAGGGTGAATGCCTTCAGAGGAAAATCCTCTCAAAGATCTCAAAAACAAACCCCAAATGGGTCAGGAGAATCACAGCTTCTTCCTTTCCTGGGCTGTCCATCACACCTGGTGCAAGATTCCTCCTTCTGTTTGTTGGGCAGGTGGTTTGAATGCTACATGTCCTCCAGCTTTCCTGCAGCTCCTGATGGAGCAGTGCAGTGATTGTGATTGCTGAAGATGTTTTCCCAAAGCAGCCTGCCTTGGGAGCAGTCTGTGGCTCCCAACACGGCTCCACTGGGTCACTCCAGGTTTGCTGTGTGCCTAAGCACACACATTACAAATACTCCTACTCCTCCCACTGCAAAGCCAGAACAGCCTTTTTCCTCCTCCTCTATCATTCTGCTGGCACAGGAGAGGACTCACATTGCTTCCCTCACTATGTGGCTTGTCCCCAGGGATGAATCCTGAAGAAACTGCTCAGGTATCTTCCCCTACCTTGGCAGTATTAAAGCATTTTCTTCCCAGGATTTTCTCCTGCAAGACAACAAATTCCAGGATCTTGGTGTAGGATGAAACCTTAAATTTTTTGTTACCTCCAAAGCAAGCAATTCTTCATCAGCCACACAGTATTCTTCAAACTCCCATTAATTTATACAGGACATCCCTGGGATGCTGGAAACACTCCAGGTCTGTTTCCCACTGTAAGACCTGCAGCAACACTTGCTTTTTTCCTTATGCCACAAATGCCACAGATTCTCCATCTGCCCCAGCCTCCAGGGCTTCTGGGAATGGCACTACCAGGAACTCCCAAAGGAGTGCAACAGTGAGCAGGTGATGTGTGTGCAGAGGTCAAGTCAGGTCAGCACAGTCTGTTCTCCAGAGGAGGGTGCTATCAGATCCTAAATGTTCTGTATCTCAGTAGCTAAATCATTACTCAGTCCTCCTAAAAGAGCATCTAAACAATTTCTTTTCCCTCTCCAAAAAGTCCTTTGTTTGGACTGCCCCATGGAAATATTTACTTTTCAGAGTTCATTTAGGAGCAGGAGCAAACCACAGCTGTTCCCATCAGCAAAGGTGAAGCTTTCTCAGCTGCATGTTTACAAACCCTATTTCAATTCTGCAGTCCCCACTGAGAAGGTTTTATTGAGCTTGGTAATATTTAAGGTTAGTGTTAAAAATGAAAATCCTCCAGTCATGTGTCTGTGCCCATGTCCCCTGTTCCCTCCCTTGCCCAACACAAAGCAAATCCAAAGCCTTAAGTAACTCTGAACAAAAGAAATTTTAAAAGTTCATATAAAAAAGAGAAAAGCATCTGGTTTGTTTTTTCTGGTTGTTTTCTGGGCTTTTGTTTTAATTCATCCAGTGAAATTTATTCAACAAAATTATTTCAGAAAATCCTCTGACCAAAAACCCACAACCTTTATAAAAAGCATCACCCAATGCCAGCAGGAGAGAGAGATGTTCTGAAAGAACGGGAATGCTCTGTGTGCTTTTTATATGTCACCACCTGGGGTGTCTTCCCAGTTCACAGACAGGCTGTGCTGATTCCTGTGCTGGAAACTCTGGACACGGTGATGGAACAGCCAGTCCCCTCCAGATCCCTCATTCTCAGACAGTTTCTGTGGGTGAGATCTGTATATGGAAACGAAAATCCCTTGGCTGGGCTCTGAAATTACTTAGAGCAGCTAAGGAGCCACTGACCAAAGTCATTACAAATGTTGCTCATCTTCACAGGGTCATGTGGAAATGAGCAGATACAACTCACCTTTGGACTGTCACCACGGCAATATTAATAATTATGAAAAATAACTTGGGTTCTGCACGACACCGCAAATCTGGAGCGCCACGTCTGGAATTGGCCTTTCCTCAGTGACAAATTCTAAACAACAAACATTCATAACACAAGCCCATGAAGTATTGGCTGTAAAGGATAATAAATCCTTTGGCAACACGAGGAGGGTAGGAAAAGCTTCCTGGCACAAGTATTGTTAACGCTGTCTGTGCATTCCAGTGGCAAGTGCAGCTGGATTCCCAGCTCTGGAGGAGGGTGTAAATAATTATTATGCAAGATATTCCTTCCAGATAAATGCTAGCAGAGCCATACACCTGACTACTGTCTTTAAACTATTTACACCTGTAATGGGTAAAGAAATAGATAATTTTTTCTAATATCTCATCTATAATATCTCTACCAGCTAGAAAAGACACCTCCCACCCAGGTGAACAGGAAATGTATTTAATGCTGTTTCCCTCGCAAAATCATTATCAGGTTTTAATTCAGCTCCTCGTGGGCAAGTGCCCACCCTATGGCTTGGTCCTCTGAGATATTCTGACTCACACTCTGAGGTCTTTGAATACTCAGGGTTATAATCAGTACAACACTGACATCTGAGCACACAACCAGATGTGCTGAGACAACAGAGTGAAGTATTCTACAAAAAATCACTGTATCGTGTAGAGAAAGGAAGAAAGGAAAGCTAATCTATCATGAGCAAGCACTGCAGGACATGGCCTGTGGCTACCTAACAAAATACAGAGTTTCTGGGGAAAAAAAATAAAGGTTTTTCACCTGACAGCAAAAACCCCCAAACCCAGCAGACACGTAAAAAGTTGTGATCTGCAAAAAATCCATATAGTTAAAAGCACAAATACTTCAATAAAAAAAAAATATTAAAAGCAGAGCAGGAAAGGGCAAAGAGTTTCAGTCAGGCTGAAAATACAGACAAGTAATAATGGAGAGTACGAAATTCAATGAAAACTTTATAAACTTCAAGAATTCAGCATAATAAAGAAGGCAACTTGAAACAAAGAAATCCCAAGTGTCAGGTACAGCTTTATTGTTGGACATTAATGTTAAAATGGTAAACACTGATATCAAAAGGCGACTTCATGTAATCACATTTGTGGGAGATAGGAATTGGTGGGGCTTTTCCCAGCAGATCTCCCCAGGGACTAACTCTTCCCTCAATATTCTTTAATATTTTATCAATGTTCTAGATGCTCATGTAAAAATTTCTGTAGATGACAAACAGATGGGATAGCAGTAAATGATCAGAAATTAGTTTTACAAAAGAAGCTGGGTTTGGGGGGGAGGGTTTTTTTGTTGTTGTTTTGGCTTTGGGGTTTGTGTTGGTTTTGTGTTTGTTTGGTTTTTTGGTTTTTTTTGAAGGATGACAATACAGGCAAATTGATTCAAACACAACTAAACACAAAGAAATCCTTTTGGGAGCCAGGAAGATTTCAACAAAGAATTGGAAGCCAAAGCATTATGAATTCTTGTCTGTCACAGAGGTCTCGATTCAACTGATCTTTGCTTAGGAACAAAAGCTTAGTTTCATGGGTGCATTATACTAACACACTTATTGAGCCAAAGTATTTGAATATGGTATTACAAATAATAATAAAAACCTGTAAAGACCTGTGATATTCAGCACAGTCACCAATCGAACAACATCTGTTAAATTTTCAATAGTTTGCAGAGACAAGACAGCAAATGCTCTTTGGAAGTCAGTGCCTTTGTAAATCCACTCTCTACTCTGGAAATTTATTTTTCTAGAAAATATTTAGGCTTTTCAACTCCAAGTTTTAAGATGAGTCAGCTAGAAACAGAGAAGAGGAAGAAGTCTAAGCTGCCTTGTTTTGTTCCCATTTTACTGCCAAATAATAGATGTATTCTTGAAAGTTTCTGTTACTCATAAAACCCACATCAAATACTGCTAAAAAACCCCAACCTCACAGGCAAGGCAGGTCAATAATTTCTCTCTCTATATAATGGGCACACATAGCCTGATCCTGCCTGTCTGGGGACAAGGGATGACCTGAGCAGGCAACCAAAGTCACAAACACAGATTCTACCTCGTATGACAACTGTCCTTGACTGTGTTTAATTACCTGTTAAATAATCCTTTCAGCCTCACAGGACAGATACTTGTTCAGCCTTTGTGTTCAGAGATGCTGCTGAGTGGCTTTTTATTATTGTTATTATTGCTATTTCTCTGAAAGAAGCCCAAGAGGAGTTGTCTCACTTTCACAGGAGGTCCGGGTCCTCCATCTTCCACAAGCCTTTGTTGGCATCTTTGTCCTTGATTTCAATGCTCTTTATAACTGACATCTCTGAACCAAAGATATGAAGAACTTTCATAGATATAATAAGTTTCTTGAAGTTTGTTAGAATTAATACAATACATTTCCCTCCTGCTACCTCTTTGCATTGTGCTGCCACTTCAAACACAGAGCCCACTTATCTTCTTCTGGAAGACTTCAGATGTCAAGGCTGTGAGGGTCCTCTTGGAGCAGTTACAATAAAAATCTCATTTCAAATACATGCTTTTAAACAACATCTTTGTAGAAAAGACTCCCATAAAAATACTAAAAAAAAATGTTTTTCATTGTGAGTTAATAAATGCATTGCAGAGCAACAGGTTCATCTATATTGAAGAGAGGAAAATATTTCGTATCCTACAGAGAAACTCAGAGAGAACCAACTTAGTTCAGTACTTCTGAGAAGAGATAAAAGCATCATCCCACACCTATGTATGCAAAACAACCCCACCAAATCCTGAGTGAAATTAAAGAAATGTAATTTAAAAGAAAAATGGAAATCAGACACAGGAAGACCTGTTTGTACAGTGCCAACCCTGCATGAAATGTATCAGTAACAGTTACGAAGACCTGCCCAAAATTTTTAATCTCAGGCACCAAACATGCAAAGACTGAGGGGTTTTTCACTTTGCTTGTGGAAAATTCTCTCACACACAAATGTCCCAGCTCTGCTGTGCTCAGTGGACTCGTGCAGTCTGTATTTGCATCTTGGAGTGATCTGCCATGGAAGGCTTTCCTCTGGAGGACAGAAGGAACTCTCCAGCTTCAAGCAAGAAGCAGGGAAGGCTGGGCAGGTAGCAGGCAAGAACCATCCAAATCTGCCCCAGCCTTTGCTGTGGTTCTGTGCCAGGTGGTTTCTCAGTTCCCATGGGCAAGGAGACAGAGACTGGGATGGGAAGGGCTCAGTCAGCAAAGGATGAAGGTGCCTGGGCTGGCTGTGCCTGAGCCTGCACAGGATGGAGCTCCATGAGCAGAGGGTGAGCTGGCAGCAGAAGGGGCCAAGAGCAGGAACTTGGCAATGAAAGACTCGCCAGAGAGATTAAAAACCTGCTGAGAGGGGCAGGGAGTGAACATCCCATGGGGCCAACTCTCTGTGGATGAGGGGGGCAGCTCAGAGCTTGCAAGGACCCCCAAAACATGGCTGGGTTGACTTAAGAACTGGAAGAAAAGATCTGCACAGGAAGAGAGTTAATGGACAAGGGCAGAGAGCACTTAAATATTTAAGAATGTTCTTCATAGCTTTGAATTCTAATTAAGATAATTAAGTATTCTAGCTGACATTCTAATAAAGCTTTTTGAATTCAAAGAGCCATTCTCATTTTCTTTTGTTAGCTCGCTGCAGTGAGAGGTTCAGGTGTACCCACCTCAAAGCACCACCAACATCCTCCAGGTCTATTCAGCTCCTAGTTGGGAGAGAAAGGAAGCAGGCAGTGACTGAAAAACAATGTCCCCAGCAAAAATAAGTCCAAAAGGCCAGACTACACTTGTCACAAAATGATCTGATAGAAAATATTTGAGAAGTTCTCTTCAGAACAACAAAGTGCATTTACAAAGACACCTCAGGAATTAAATGTTGCAGAGCAGGGGAGGCACATTAAATCTTGTTAGGCTGACAAGCATTTATTATTTTTTCACAGCAAAGGCAAAAAAGCAAAGACGGAACTTCTCCCGAAGCATCCCATCATTAACAAAGGAGTTAAAAAATAAAAGGGCTGCAGGTTTTCGTATAAACAACACTATCAACGAAGTGTCAGACAGAAAGTGCAGGCTGGTTTTATAAAGTAGCTCAGCTATGCTAATGGTAAAACTGAGCATCTATTGGATGCCAAGCATATAAAGACAGTTCTTCCTTGCCTTCCTAAGTGACATGGGCATTGGCTGGTCAAACTGAATAGTAGGTGCTAAGTCACTTGAGAGGTTGGACACAAGTCTTTGGCCTGCTTCAATAATTTAAAATAATTAAATGCAACTCCCTCACAGGAGCACCACCATGGAGAGCACTCCTTCACCACTGTCTGAGCTCTTATGGCAGGAAACAATTCCAACCCCACAGCAATTGATTCCTACTGTATTACTTAAAGAGAAATGACAAGTTCAGAGAGCTCACCTTCCTTTTCTGGAGATAAACCCCTTAAAAATTACTGACAAATCCCCAATGGCTCCCACAGGTCATGGGTTAGACTCACAGATGGAAACACAGTCCTTGGTTTAGCTCCAGAGACACCTACTGAGGTAGCAAACTTGCCAGCTAAGATTTTGCTGGGCCCTTCCAGCAAACTGCACACAATGATGAATCCTTCTGCATTCAGTGCTCAGGGGACATACCCAAAGTATCCTGAAAAAAGACAAATCCAGTTTAACCACCTTGTTAGCAGCTGACAAGTCTTTTCAAAGGTACAGCTAACTCTCCATCTTTGGATGGGTAGTTAAGTAATTTTCCTTTATTAATCCAATGTGAGGATAATTAGCAGTCATGGAAGTTTGGCTTCCCTCCTACAAGCCCCATTAGTCCAGCTGGAAAGGAAACTTGAGATCTCAGCTTAGGGTCATTTTAATATCAGAACATGATTCACTTCTAAAAGGGGAGGTAGACAAGGGAGTCTGGCCTTCCAGTTAATAATAAAGTAATTATCAGGGCTGCACAGAACATTATGCTGGAACTCAAAAGCCTCTGTAAGAAACCACTTAAATGAACAGGGAAAAACATCACCTGATCAACCCTATTGAGTGTAACGTGAAAGTTATAATAAAAGTGATCTGCTTCTGTACCCAAAATCACACATTCTGAAAGCATTTCAAAGCCTTTTAGACATCACATTTACAATGATAAATGTGTGCCCAGTGTGACACCCACCCAGCCACTGAAATGGTGGGGTTTTATAATGGCATTTAAAGAGCAAAACTATTTTGTTCCTTGCCTGAAGTTCGGCTACCAGAACTTTTCTCTGTGGGGAGCACACAGAGCTCCACAATTTCCAGCAGGTCAAGTCCACAGATATTTAACTCCAGAATTCATGATTTTTCCCTCTTCTTTAGTGTTTGGCATAATTTGGACAGAGCAGGGAGGCCCAGGAGATGTGAAAATTGAATATGTTCTTAAGTTTTGTCACAAAATAACTAAGCAAACCCCACAGCTAGTGCCCAGGAGGAGCCACAAATACTTCAGAGCAGACAAGGGACTCATTTCTTCTTGGTGTGCCAAAGAGAAGCTGAGCCCACCAGGAAAGCAATGGGAGCAGGCAGGATGGATGCTGCCCACATGGATGCACAACTGCCTGGCAAAGAGCACACCAGAGGTAAATGCTGCAGTTTTACGCATTACACAGCAAAATCACAGTGTACAGCATAAAAAAAGTTGAGGTATAGCTCTGCACAACCCCAGCAGATACAAATAACTTTCTATAGCTGTGAGTGCACTCATTCTATGGCAAGGAGATTCTTTCTTTATTCACTACATGCGATGAAATATTTACAGAGAATTCTGTGCTCAGCCATCCAATAAAGGCTGGCTTCCTCCTTTGTGCTGACCAGCATCAAATTGTCAAATCGTGGACACAACCTCCCACACAAGCCAGTTACCTCTGGGGGAAGAGCTCAGCACAGCCACTGATCGTCCCAGCCCTCCAATTAACACGGTAATAGATAAGCACCTCTATCACTTCTAATGATACAGGTGCTGCTCACAGCACAACCAACAGATAGGCCTTTCTAAAGTGCTTACGACTGGCTTTTAGACTTGTAATTTCTGTTTTATGATCTCCAAATCATGTACTTTGTCCCTTTTTCAGTGTTTTCTCCAAAGCAAAGCGACAGCGCTGCAGCTTGGAAACTTTGAGATGGATTGGAGAATGCAATGAATTGACACAGAGCATGAAGCCCATGACAGCCTGACACAAGAACTGAAAGAAAACTCATTCACTGGAGAAGCAAACAGGTGGACATCTCTACTGGAACTGAAAAAACTCTGATGGAAAAAATCTGACAGTAAAACCTGGAGAACAAAAAGGGACAGCACTCTGAAGGGTTTCAGGAGCTCCAGACAAAGTCTGAGCAAATGACATCAAAGAACGATCTTCTAACGCAGTTGCTTTCTTTGGAGACTGAAAAGTTGATTGGGTGAATTGTCTCTAAGGAACACTGTGGCCAAAAGGACTGTTTGAAAACCACTTCAATATAAACGTAATACCCAGTTTGTTCTAGGTTCCCCTTTATGGAGCTTGTGTCCAGGAATTTGAAACTGCTGACTCCCAGAATGCACCCAACTCCTCCTTCTCTGAGAGCACGGGTTCTCCATGATGTGTTTCAGCCAGATTACTCCTGACCTTGAGTACTGTGTGCAGCTTTGGGCACCACAATGAAAGGCAGAGATTAAGCTATTAGATAGCATACAAAAGAGGGCAGCAAGGCTGGTGAAGAGTCTGGAGGCCTATGAGGAGGGGCTGAGGGCACTGGGTCTGTCCAGCCTGGAGTAGACTGAGGAGAGATCTCATGGCAGCTACAGCCTCCTCGTGAGGGGAAGAGGGGCAGACCCTGATCTCTACTCTGTGGTGACCAGTCACACGGGATGGCCTGAAGTTGTGGCAGGGGAGGTTGACATTGGATATTAGAAAAAAGTTTTTCACCCAGAGGGGGGTTGGCCACTGGACAGTCTCCCCAGGGAAGTGGTCACAGCACCAAGCCTGTCTGAACTCAAGAAGTGTTTGGACAATGCTCTCAGGCACAGGGTGTGACTCTTGGGGTGTCCTGTGCAGGGAGGACATGAGTTGGACTCAATGATCCTTGTAGCTTCCTTTCCTGTTAAATCTCAGAGGAAGAAAACCCAGGTGTTGCTAGAAACAACACCTGAACTCCACTCCCAAAGGTTAAGGCAGTTAAGCAGCACCACGTTTGAGAACCAGCCCTTCTGCTTCAAAGTTGTGTGCGTTTAACTACAGAACACTCATTGCTGCTGGGTTCAAGGGGAGCCTTGCACCAGTAAAGCTTTTTCACTTAGCTGTATTGCAAAACCCCAGTTTTCACAGCTGGGAGCCAACATCCCTGAAAATACCATCCAAGCCACCTGATGGTAGCACTGGACCTCACTTGCTACCCATGGAGTCATTCCCAGATCTGAGGTCTCTTTGGGAAAATACGGGAACAGGAAAGTTTAAAAAGAAGGCACAGATCAGACAAGTAATGTAGAAGACCTTTTGTTACTGAAAAAACCCAAGTCCTAAGGGACAACAGCACAAATCATTCTAAAAGATACTGTTGAACTTACAAATACAATGCCTGAAGTAGATGGTTTGAACCAAAAGCCAACTTCAGGTCTCCTAATTAAGGACAGGAGCTCAGGCACCTCAGTTCCTAGCCCAGGCTTCAATTCTTTACCTCATTTCCAGTAGAAAAATCTGACAAAAGCAATGTATTACCAGGAAACAGGTTAATTACTTAACCAAATCAAACACATTAGACTGGCAGGAGGTCAGCTGTAGCTCCAAGCTGGCATGTTTCTGTAGCACAACACAGCATTTTGCAAAAAATGCTTCCTTGGCCTGTGTGTAAATATGGTTTTTGATGCTTGACCCCAAGCAGAAGCAACCTTAGACTCTAGATTGCACAGACTTGTACAAGAGTCTCCATCCTACAGCATCTTTCACCAATTGCCAAATTAAATTGCTTTCTGTCAGGAATTAACCTCCCTGGAGAATTTCTGACCAACTGCAATACTGAGAATATAATTCTTTTTTCCCTTAATTTGCACAAAATCTAGAAAGGAAAAGCTGAAGAGGCAAACAATAACCTCTCATATACAGCAGAAACAGCAGCAAAAAGGCATCACAAAGCCTCTGCAAAACACATGTTGGCACATTATTAGAGAAAGAAGACAGAAGAATCACATCACGCACAGCTCACCTTGACAAGGTTGACAATAAAATCGGTAAAACAAACAAAAAGGAAGAAAGAAAAGTCAGAACAAGATATCTTTGTTTTCTGATTATTCATTCCAAAGGCACCATTGATTTTCTACTAACATATTAACTCCATAAGCACAAAGAAAAGCAGTTGGTGTAAGCAGAAAGAATCAAACCAGTCAGGAGAGGGACCTATGTGTTCCCTGCTGCAGTAAGAAGTTCTCTTGGCACAAAGAACCCAGAAAATGGTGTCTTCCCCAGGATTTGGCAACCACTTAAAGGCTATTCCAAAATGACTGCAATTGTATTTCCAATTTCAATTGTTGGCCTAGTCATCTCCTCATTGCATCTCTGCCACTAAAAGCATTTGGATTGTCTTCAGTCTTGCCCAAAAGAAAAAAGAAACTGCAGCAAATTATGCAGCAGCTTCATGCCATCTAAAGAGGAGCCCGAACCACACTTGGTTAAGTAGCTGTTAAACTGTAACTATGCTTCGTTTACAGAACTTTACAAAAATGCAGTATTTAAAGGACTACAAAAAAGATTGTATTTTCCTCTCACTGAAGTATTGAAAGTGGAATGTTCTCTGCTGGAAATGAAACGGTGGGCGTTTGATGGCATATTTTAAATAGTATTCTTCTTTGTGCATGCAGTGTAATGCCACCCAAGGGGGAGATTAAAAAAAAAGTCTGCAATTTGCAAGTCCATTTCAAAGTCATATTGAGGATGATGTGAGATTCAGGATAGGATTCTTGAGAGAAATCTCCCTGGAAAATGTGTATGTACCTCAGGGAAGCTTTGGATTTGCTTCCCCACACTGGAAGGCTGTTCTGTCTTTTGACATTTCAATGTTGTTTACTGTTTGCATCTAATTTTGGAATTATTCTGTGGTTTATTACAATGGTGTATCTTTGACTACCAGTAAAATCCTTCTCTTATGCATCCTCCACGATTTCCAAAAATCTCTCGCTATTTGTCTTGAAACTTTTACTGGCAGTAAGGATAGAGAAGCTACTTTTACAACAAGGGATTAATCCTGCTGACAGATATTACAGAGGTAACTGGCATTTACACATCTTGGCCCTGAGAAAAACAGGACTGTCCACACCAGTCTGATAATTTTGAAACAACTGCAAACAATATCATGCTTTAAGCAGTCATCAGCAGGATTAGGAGAGAATACTCTCTTGAAGAGACTTCTGGCTAAAGAGGTTTTCTCTTTCCTCGGTGTTGCCTTCCCTAGAGCATCACAGACTGGCCACAGATGGATCTGGGGAAAGGAAAAGACTTTTCCTGAGGTCAGATTCTCTTCCTTAGCTGCCCAGACAACTGGATGTTTAGATTCAGATTCATCACCAAATCTGATGCCAGAATCTTCCCCTGGCTCAGCTGAGGAAGGAGGAACAGGGATGGCTTCTGTCTTCACCTGCAGTGCGTAACATGTCTTGATTATACAGGTGAGCAAGCAGCTGGGTCACGCAACCACATCCCACTCACCAAAAAGGTTAAGAGCACCAGTGATACCATGATCCTTCCTGTCTTTCTTCCATGGCCACAACAATTTGTACTGCACAAGACTGAAATGCTTCAGTCCCACACAGAAGTCATTAGCTTTAATCTAGCACAGCATCCAAGTGAAAGGAAAAGCAACCACAGAAGACCACAGCATACACTCAAGGTCCTTCCTTTTCCTTTAAAATCCTAATTAGTTTAATATCACTAAATTTTTGCCATACAGAAGTTAGACATGTCTCCTTAGACTTCTGTGTTAATTCTCCAAATCCCTGTGCTGAATTTGTCTCACCAACCACAAGGAAAGCCATGACAACTAACTTGGACAAGAAACCTACAGTTTATACAGCTCAAAGCAGAGATCTTGGAAAATTATGAAACCATAGAAGAAAAAAAAGGTCTCAAGTATTTTATGTTGATACTTACCACTCCACTGTTCTCAGATCAAAGAGAACAGTGACAGCAAAGCTCTTATGAGGGTATCTAATCCGTGACACTGGGATGAGCTCCCTCCACCAGCAAGGCACTGGCACAGCTGTGCCTCCTTCACTCTGCATCAAGTAGGTTTTCATACTGGTATGAGTGACAGACTCAAATCTGGCTGTACCTTGAGTCTGGTTTGTTCCAGTTAATTGAAAATAAAAACGGATTTTGCACTACAGTCAGATGACACAAGGCTGGGTTATTTTTTTTTTCAAACAACTCAATAGCATCCTCCTAACACGTGAGAGACAGAAACCACAGTCAGACTATTATTTTGCACTTTGATCAATGCAACTTTGCAAATTCCTCATGCCAACAATTCTCTTTTAAACTGGTATTGGATGAGATTATTAGAACAAAACCAGAAAATTATGACCACAGTTTATGCTCCTAGCTTTTGCAAATGATAGGTTAAGGTTTACCAGTGTAATAAACTATAATCAATAATCTTGCTGCTTCTGCAATAATGCAAAAGCACTATATAGATTGTATCCACATTGCTTAGTCTAAAAATAAACATGTACAAATTAAATAGGATACATCATATATATACACATGATTCATTTATGAAAAGCAATTATCTGTGCTGAGAATAGCTAAAGTCCAGTTTGGAGCTAATAAAATAATTAAGAATAAAGACAAAACAACATAAGCTTAATTATTATTATTTTAACATGTTAAAAATACAGTCACATCAAAATAGGGTACACAGTTATAAAACTGTTGCAGATGAAATAAGAAAATAGTGTGTATATATTTTATATATAAAAATCTACAGTATTTACTAATGCTGATACATATTTTGGAGCCTCATGTTGTTTGCACAAATAAATTGTACAGCTTCATTATGAATTACAGAACCATCATTAAACACTGAGATTATTACACTTAGCCACAATATTATATACATACATTTCTAAGCTGCTGTAAGCAATCAGAACTAAAGTAAGCCCAAGTCATATTTATCTTCACAATTTTAGTTTAGGATTTCAGTGTAGTGCTTGGCTACAGTTACTTTGCTGCAGTTTGCAATTTTTAAAATATAAAATTGCCCAGTTACTAAAAATTACATCAGACACGTTATATACACAAAAAAAAATGTTTTGAAACATACTAAGTAAATGTTACTTCCATTTGTAAAAATTGTTTTACTTCTGTACCTTAAAACTTACAGAGCCAACCTGCAGCAATAATAGGCACTAAAGCTCATTCTTTAAAGGAAAAAAAAAAAATATCCATTTCTATGTTTTCAGTTAACAAACCTTACAAAACAAAAGGGAACAGGACAACCTTCCAAACTGGTGTTGATACCAATGTTTAGTACTTCAGTATTAGAGCAATCTCTCTGTTCAGCACTCCAAGGACCTCTTCTGGTGGACCCTCCTGTGCCTCAGCTCCCGGCGAGGTGTCAGCGCATCCTGCAGCTCGCAGGACTCCACCCTAAACTTCACCTGCTTTTAATTCCACCCCCAATTCACAGTCAAAGAAAGCAAAACACGAAGTAGAAAAGGCTGCAAACACTAATTAGAATTACTTACATTAGCAGGAGTTTCAGGTTCCTGTTAACGACAATCAGGGTCATTTTAGTGTGAAACACCGCGCAGTGCAAGCAGCCCCAGAGAACAGCAGCACAGCCCCATCACAGACACGAACCCGCCCGCAATTTGGGGGGAAAAAGGGCAAAACACAACAGAATCCACTCAACAAAGCTTGAGAGAAGGGACACTGCACACTCACACAGCTCAGGGATTATCAAGCCTGGAGCAAAGCTCAGACTCCTGCGTGCACTTCACAGAGGTGTCATGGAGCTGTGCAATTCTCTGATTCCTGTGAGATTTGGTCCTGCAACCAGATTTAGTCTGACAGCACAGCGTGGCAAAAAGTGAAGGCAGCACCATTTCTGTATCTGGCATTAGTCTCACTGTGCTCCAGTATTTTGCATATAGAAAGACATTCTGAAGGTACATTTGGGTGAGAAGGTACAAATTCTCCACTTTTAATACACTTAAAAAAACCCCTAAACACTGCCCTGAATTTAAGCACCATTTCTTAGCCAGATTAGAGAGACATTTTTGGCTTTCTGCTTTTGCCTGCCTGCTCCTTCCTGCTGAGGAAAATGACAAACAGTAGTCAAAGGAGAGGAAATTAACTCTCACATATGATTAAATTAATAATCCCAAAGCATCTCTCCTGTCCAGAACAGATACTGGGATGCTGAGGCAGCTGTATAAAAATGACAGAAATTCCCATTCAAAATGAATGGCTTCTCAAATAAATTACAAAGAAAAATTAATATGAAATAAAAGTACTTCATGAGCTTTGCCCAAAGTTAAATGCATTTACATTTAAACTCTTTAGCTCTTTTCCATACGAGTTTGTGTACTGTAAGTGCACACTCACACAGGCGCACACACACACACATCTGTACAGTGCATTAACAATGTCAGTCAAAATAAAACTTTTCAGTGTGTTACAGGTTTTAGGCAGAAGGACTGTAACACAAGTTATTTAAAATGTAAGGAGCGACGACAGCATGAACCACATGGTGTGTATGAGCTTATTGCTATGTCTATGTGCATTAGATCAATTCCAGTAGCTTCCATGCAAGTCCAAGAACTCCACCAGCCTTCAACCGAAGTCTGAAACATCTCTGAAATAGTGTCATTATTTTTGAACTCAACATGAACCATCCACATTTCAGAGAACTGAGGTGGACTACTACTAACACAGTACTGTTCGACTGGTTTTGGTTCTTCCCATTTTACTAAGCACAGCCAGATTCTCAGAGAAGCACAGATTCATGCATAGACAACCCATCAGCTCTGTTCCGATAGTGCTGGGCTTGAGCTGACGGGTTTGAATATTGGTACTGTGGGGAACCATTCTCTTCAAAGGTTGGGGAAGTCCTATATCTCACTGGACTATCCACAGAAACAGCTGGAAGACTGCGGTCTTGTGAAGGTGATGACTGAAAATGCTGGTATTTCTGGAAATTATCCAAGTGGCCTTTGTTCAAGTCCTGGCTCCAGGGCTGCCTGTAGGGTTCGTGTCTGTAGACAAAGGCAGCATCCGGCCACTTTCTCTCCCCTGGTAAATAATCTGCTGGAGGGATTATGAACTTGACACCTGGGGAGGACCTTGAGTTGCTGGTGAAAGCATCAACAGGAGCGACTTCTGTCTGAGCAGGGGCTGGTGGTAGAGGATTTTGGCGACTCGCAGGATAGGAATTAATTTGCAGTTTATTTGGGGAATAATCCACTGCCATAAAAGGAGCATATGGCCTTCCAGAGGGGCTGCCTCGATTCCCGTGGTAATGCGGAGGTGCAGAACTTGTATTGCCTATACTGGAAACATGCTTTGGAGAATTCCCATAGTAAGTAGGGGGATTACTATAACCTGGCAGTGGCTGTTTTACATTCAGTCCATGAGATGGGCCATCAGACTGAGAAGCGTATTTTGGAGATCTGGGTTGTGAAGTGAAGGTGTAATTATTGGGTATTTTTAACGGAGCTGGTATTTTTTCCATTTGCTTTCTTGGACTATTAGAAAATGCTACATGCCTAGGACTCTGTGGATGAGCTCTCTCAAGCATCTCTTCAACAAGATTCTCATTGTCAGTTTCATCCTCTGAAACATTGTCATACTGAGATGCATTAGACCCTCGCTTACCTTCATCAGCATCCAAGACCCTCACCTTTTGCTTTACATTCAAAGGCTGCATTTCTCCAGGACTCGGTGGTGGGCCCGAAACAGAATGGTTTACTGGCCTCCCTTTCACCTCTGCAGTGAGTTTCATTGTCTTTTCCATTATTTTGATATCAGACGGTTTATTCCACTTAGGTACAAATTCCCTTCTTGTATTGGAAGTAGCATTAGAATTTTGATTAGCAGCTGCATTATTGTATAGGCTCGAGTTGTCTTGCTCTGTTGGCTGAGGCTTTTTTCTGGTATCTACCTCATTCTTAGGCAAACTGTTTTGTGTCTCTGTTGGTCGAATCTTCTGCTGTTTTAAGGAAGGTTTCTTTTCCACAGAATTAATTCTTTTTCGGTCATTTGGTGAACTTTCTGGTTCTTCTTCCGTGGATAGTCTTCTTTCTGTCCTTGCTGCTTGTGTACCAGTACTGTTCTGTCCATTAAGCATTGGAGTGGAGTTAAGTACAGAAGGCAGAGGTCCTGATGGAATCTGCCCCAATGGCTTCTTGGGAAATTCATCTTCTTTACCTGAAACAAGAACAGGAATAACATAAATTCACCTTTGTACAGAAGCCTTCTTTGATCTGTTGGTCATGCAAACACAAACAGCTACAAATTAACTGAGCCTCTCTCTGGGTCACCATTCTGCTGAACACCTCAAAGGTTCTCCTGTACACTGACATCAAACACAGATTTTCTTTAGCCTCTCATCCCAACTGGTTATTCCTTCCTACAGCTGATGCAGTCTCAGCAAGCTTTTGCTCATGATGCTGCTGAAAAAAAACCCCATTTTCCAAGATGACATGTTGGTTACAGTACCTACTTTGCATGGATCTCTCCTCACATTGTTACATTAAGCAAACTACCTTGTCCAATTTAAAAATCCTTCCCAGTATCACTCTCCCAATCAACTGTTTTCCATTCATTCATCCTTTAATGTTCACCTCCAGCAAGCCACACCATCAGCTCCTCCCTCACACGCACGATGTTTCTAGATTACACCTTTGAACTCTCACTTCATTAACATCTACACAATTAAGACCTTGTGCCCCTACCTTTCCTGCCTAGAAATTCCATCCTCATTATTAAAAAACCTCCAGTAAAAGGGTCTATACACAGAAATTTTTTTCAGTTCAGCTTTTTATCAATACTGAACAGCTGAAGCAGCTGAAACCAATAGTGGCTACGTCATGGTTTCAATTGAGTGCTCCATGGACGGGTTTTGCAGGACACAAGGACATCATTTACAGAACAAGGACACGAATGGAAAGTTCTCCCAGACTGGAGCTCAACACACTGCAACAGCCAGTGGTAAACATCAACTGTTTGGGGATCCAGAGCAACCCACACTGACATATAGAAACAATAAAGAAGTGTTTTGTGGCTCAGTGCTGCTCACAGAACAATTCACATCAAATTTTCTACTGCAATCCTTCTCCTTAGCAGTCAACACCCTTCATAATCGCAGCCAAAGTCTTTTATCATAGCTACTTGCATATAACTTATTTAATTGTGTAATCCATTACTTTCCCATTATAAGAAGAAAAGGTCATGCACTTCTCATTAAATGTATTCATCTAGATTTAATTCATTTGATGTTCAACATTTTTAAAAAACCACAAAAGTTTTAAACTCAGCATTACCAAACAAGTCCTATTCACTTTATCTCTATTTATAAAGCAGAAGCTCTGTTGTAAGGAGGAAAAAAGAAACGGCTACCCTTGCTTAAATGCTATGCAAAATAAATTATATAAAAAGGCTGTTGGGAAAATAATCTTGTTTAATCCCTGCTTCTTCATAAGGCAAGGACTGTAGAATCTCTTTCCATCAGAGATCAGAGTTAGCACCTCACTGTCCAGTTATTTGTAATTTAAATTCTTTTTGTCTATAAGGGTTCACAGGAGTGAATACACACAAATGCCTCTCCCTGACAAGTGCTGTGGTTACAAGTGAGCTATGTTCATTTATACAGGCATGAGCAGGAGCTCAATCTTTGATGAGTGGTTCATGATACAGATACACTGAGGAAAGCCAGCAGCCAAGGTCACTGTTATTTGTTATAACAGCATAACAAACTACCAGCATGGATCAGCTGCTATATAAACCAAATAAAAACTCAGAGTTTGAGTCAGCCAGACCACAGCAGGAGGACAGCAGAGAAGAATACAATGGTGCCGTCACGACAAGGTAACTAAATAAAAGCACTTAATAGAACCAAACAATTAAACTAGTATTTTCCTGATTTTTCCTCGTAAGAGCCAAAGGTCACATGGAAACCTATCCTTTGCTTGAGAAGTAACTTCAGAACCCTCAGCTCACATTTGGCACACACAGTGGGGCCAGCCCTCAGCATCAGGCTCCAGTGAGTGACTCTTGGAATTACAAGTCTGATGTTTGGTCTCTTTACATATGGGCCCCCACTATTCCCAAATAAAATCTGGAACAGGGTTCTCAGACCCGCACCCCCCAACAAGTGAGCGTTCCACCACTGGAAGAACAGATATGGGGACAGAGGAAGAATTTGCACAGATGCTATAAAAGAGGTGATTTAACAGCTCTGCAATATACTGGCTGCTGCACCAGCCTCTCCAAAATTGTCCTTTAGTGTTTATGAACAGGAGTTCACTTTCTGAACTTGCTTCTGTTTGGCAAGAGGCGTTTGTATCACTTAATTCTAGCTGCATCCTCAAATACACTGTTAGGCAAAGCTGAAGATCTTGTCTCCTACATAAAAGTGAATTTTGCACATAATAAATATTCCTGATACTCAAACCATAGGCTGCAGTGCTTTCAGTCCTACTAATCTTGAATATGAAAATAGCATGAAGTCTGCATTAAGAAACAATACTTTGTTACGTACAAAATACATACCAAAAACCTGCCACCTAAATCATACAGAACTAATCTTTATAGGCTGCTAATTCATTTATTGCCTCCAGGAGATCCAAAGTAGTAATGGAATAGCAAAAGAAAATGGCTCTGCAACATCTTTAAATTATTTAATTTCTGTCCTTGTATGGAACACTTGTTTTAGGAAAAGTGTTTACTTTCTTCCGCACTTGAGGTTAAAATATTCTAGTCATATATATATATAAAGCTGAAGTCCAGTTCCTCTGGTCGATGCAATTCTTCCTTCATTTGCCCAGGGTCATCAAAAGTATGAACTGATTTCTTTTCTCCCAGCTTTTACTCTAAGAAATGCCTACAGAGCAACAGGAGATCCTTTAAGTATACTTGGTTGCACAATAAAGGTGGGATTTGTGTGGGGTTTTGGTTTTTAATTTCACACACTTAAGGTTTCCTAATTACTATTAAGCTCTAATAAACCCAAGTGAGAATACTGCAGACTTTTTTATTGAATTCTATCAAGGCTGCTTTGTGTCACCTTTCCTTCTCATTTCAGGGTAAAGGAACACCCTACAACCAGGCACATGTGGGCTGCATGGTCTAGATGATGTACCCTGTAACATGAACCACAGCTGTAAAATGACTATCAGAGAAATCCTGCCACGTCTGCAGTGAAATTGTTAGAACTCAACCTTAATTCACATCCTGAGTAATAAGGAAAGTGTTGCAGGACAACAGTTCGTTTAGAAGAGAACCTCTGCATTGTAACAGCCTGATACCACATTTATAGGCTGGCAACACCAGAGCTTAGTGCTTTCAGGGAACACAAAATACAGAACAATGAGAACGTGTGGAAGGAGGCTCAGTGGGGAAAAGAAGGCTGACCTCAGCCACAGAGCTTCCACAAAACCTGGTTTAACTTGACCTTGGGCACAAACAACTGGCACTGGTTGCTCAGTCACCCACGTCTGCTGGTGGAACTAACAAGGCCACATTGCTGGAGGTTCCAACTCAGGAATCAAGGCTACCAGAGCAGGCATTGTTCTGGTTCAAAGGTGCCCCAGCACTCATCTCCTCCTGCCATAAAAAGCACTGGGAGGAAAGGAATTGTGGAAGGATCTACGATGCTCCAGCAAAAAGATATCTTGCAAACCAATCTTTCCTTCTAAAGGAAAGGTTTTTGAAATTGCAAAATGGCTACTTAGTTCTAATTGAAGTGTACAGATCATACATAAATGCCCACACACACATACACACACACGCGCACACAGTTGCCAATTCCAGTGAAACAAGTACTTAGAAAACAAATAAAAACTCCTGAAGTTCCCAAGAAGTTCGCAAAATAAACAAGTAGAGGACAACCAAATTACCGCCATGCACTTGACTAAAATGGGACACTCCTCAAATGCACAAAGACCATGCCAATTGTGTTTGGGAATGCTTTAAGCAGTCCACTATCAGCAGTAACAGCAACAGACCCCTGATGCTGCATGCTGGCAAGAAAGAAAGAAAAAAGGTAGTAAAAGCAAAAAGCTGAGGAGAAGAAACCATAACGCAAAAGCAAACGAAACCAAGTCACAACTAACATCTCTACCTGAAGAGGTACACGAACAGCTTACCAGACAAGCATGCAAGAGCACCAATTCCTTCAAGCACCATTTTTTAAATCTACCATTTTTCCACTCCAAATGTGCCTAAAAGTCTCACACACAGCTCTCAACCCCTCCTTTGCTACTTCAGCTACACTCACTGTTCAAACTGCTCAGATTTGAGCGTGTTTTCAAGGAATTGGGTGTTTTCAAGGACATTCAACTGAGTATCTGTGTTGTTGATCCAAGATCTGAGTTAATTCACTGTCTGATTGACTGAGAAATGGAGAAACTGCCGAATTCTCCAAGTACTTTTGGGACAAGTATTTTCCTATACAATCTGTGATGTTTACATACAAGAATTAAAAGCATTTTAAAACTGGAAGTTAAGACAAAGCTTTCTAGTTTAGCTGTGACTGTTTTGACCTCTACAATCATTGAAATGTCCCTTTATCCTCTGAAGTGATCTGGGCAATGACATTTTTCCCAAGTTGCCAGTATTCCTGTGAGATGTGGATATATCTATTCTCATCCTTCTCTTCTTCCTTCCTTCAACAAAGTAAGTTTCCAGACAGTTTAGTTACTGGCTTTTCCCAAGGACAAGCACTATAATAGCTTGTATCAGAGTTTACAGAGCAGGAACTATAGATTTTCTATTTTTCCTTTAAAAGAAAGGTAGTGATTCAGTTGCTTCTATGCAGTGTAACATAAAATAAGCAAACAACAAAGGAAATAGGGTGAAAAATGGGTGAGGAAGGAGAGAGGAGAGCAATGAAAGTAGAGGGAGACAATTTAAGCAAAACAAGAACAATCAGCTGCTTGTTTGCTGTTGGCAAACATACTCTGTGACAGGAAAAGGAGCAAAGCAAATATGAGCAGATCTGACTGCTCCCCAAAAGATAAGAAACACAAGCCATATTAAAGAAAGTTTGCCTCCTGACTTCCTCCTGCTCAAACAAGCCTTGGCCACCACCCAGTGGAAGTCGATCTCCACTACAACACTTTTACAGATAATTGCTTCAGGAGGCACTAACAGCCTCATGCATCGAGGAGCAGACATATAATTGGAGTAAAGTGCTTTAAGTGCTCTCTCCGGTGAATAACAGTCTAGTCCTTAATTTCAGCACCAGAATACATGCACTTTGACTGTTCTAACACAATTTTCAAGTATGGTAATGGTCATAAAAACAACTCTTAAAATGACATCTTGAAATTTTGTGTTTATTTTCCATCAGTGACATTCCATCCTCTCTGGTTTACAAGTCCAAGAGAATTTTAAAGAAATTTAAGTGCTTGCACTAGAAGCTGAAGCTGCTGTCTGAAAGTCAACCTCTGCTTCTCCTTCCTGTATATGCCATCATTGGCAACAGAGTTGCTAAATAAAATGGACAGCTTGAAGGGAAAACAAAAAGCACTGTTTGCCTCTCTGCAGCCATGTCACTTTTGTAGCACTGAGAGTAAGGAAAACTTATTTTATGAACATCTGCATTCAGATAAACAACAGAAATCTTAACAGATTTGGTCATCAGCCAGAAGATACAGGTGACCAACTGCACATCTCTAACCTGTCCTAGCAAAAAGAAATGTCTAAAATTAACCACTTTATCTTACATCCCTAATTCCACACTTGTTCCAGAAAATACACTTCCTTGAAAAGTCAGTTTTTAACAGCAAAATGAACAACAGCACAGCAATATGAACACAACTATCTGGATCATGTGTTTAAAGATCATGCAAGTTTTAAACAGCAAAAATTTTCAAATTATGCAAAGCCAAAGTCTAAAACTGCTGAGGATATATGCTAACTATATTAGTACAATTCTACATATTTTAATTCGTAGTATTGTAGAGTAGCTGCATCACACAAGAAACAAGGCAGAAAAAAGAGTTTAGTTGATTAAAACATGAAGTGCATTGTCTGAAATAGCTACTTGTGTATTCTTGAAGTACAAGAGAAAAATCCACAATTCCTCTGAAACAAAACACAACCAAAAGAAAGACACCATCAGAAACAGGAAAGTTGAGCTGATTTACGTATTTCTATTGTTCTGGCTGTGAAAAGGCTCATTAACAGGAGAGTACAGACATTACTTAATAGATTACTGAGGTAGTGTACATTTCTGCAACATCACTGATCACTATGTAAAATAGATAATTGAAAAGATACTGATAATAAATTTAGTAAGATATAACTTCAAAGATAAATATCAGATAAACATTTTAAAATTTACGGCAAATGCAGGATTCAAACTTTGCTAGTTTTCCCTGAATTCAGAAAAGACTGGAAAAACTAGAACTGCAGTGTAAAGCTGGTGTTAATCACAAGGACATAGGCAGATTCCAAATTTGCCAGTATTGTTTTAAAATTAAGGTATAAGACCTTTATCTTTGATTTAAGGCCTTCAGCTGCTGTAAAGTCTATTAAACTTCCAGTCATACACAATTCAACCCAGGACCCTCCTGCCCACCCATTTCTATTAAAACACCAGTGAGAAACTGTCTGATGAACAGACCTGAGGGGCTTCAAGCCTTGAAGGTGGGCCTGGCTGTCTTGTTTACAAAGCACTGGATTAATAAACGATTTTCAGCAAAATATTTTCAATATGGAACTTTCACTGGTAAGCACTTCTGTTTATTAAAGTCAGACACTATAAAAATCTATCCACATATAAACATTGTTTATTAAGCATTACATTATTCATGTAGTCCTACAGGAAAAAATTACAGCAAAGCTTGAAATTCTATCTGTATCTTGTGAGCATTTATAGAATTTAGCTGCTATTTTAAATAACAGACAAGGAAAGAATTTGCATTAGAGAAATTTTGGAAATCAATGGTGTATACCAAGAAAACTCTTCTCATTATGGTCTTAACATTACCCTTAAATTAAGGAAGAGATTGTTGAATTTGCATTTGATCTGGCTCCAGAAGAGTGTGTAAAGTCACACAGATTCAGGTGAGAGTGCTCTTCAAGACCCAGCTGTGTGTGGACACCCTTCATCATGTTCCAGGCAACCCAGAAAACACCAAATGCCTTTTCTTCTTTTTGAGGGTATGTCAGAGAAGTACTTTCAAGGACAGTTTCTATGTACAGCTGTCACAGCCTCCCTTCTCCAAGGCCTCAATAACCACAGGTCCCCAGTAAGAGATGTGATTATCACACAATCCTCTGTCTCAAGAGCCACAGTAAGAGAGGGATCCCACCTTGGGCTGAAGGAACAGAACTGGAGTTGCAAGCCACCCTCTGGAGGTTGCAGTTATTAAGTATGGGCTACCCCACACTGGTCAGCACTCAACTAGAAATCAGCACAGAAAGGAAGAAAAATCCATGGTCTTCCTTATGCAAAACAGTCCTGGGTATTGGCAGAAAACAGCTCACTGACATCCAAAAATTAGCAAGATCCCCTTAACACCCATGTCTTCTGGCTGAGCATTTTAAGGGCTTTATCAGTGAGAAAATGTTAAACAAGTCCCTTCCTCCTCTGCTCTGAAGGGAACAAGGAGCTCCTTAATTCAATGAGAGAAGCCATGGAGGAAGTGAGCCAGAGAAAGCTACATCAGACATAAACAGACATCCACTTTAAAGTAACACGAAAGTTATTACCTCTTTTAATATCCTACTGCAGCTCACCCTACTAGGGCAGGAAAATCTATACAGCCTAACAAAGGATGCCAGATGGAAAATTCCACTGAGCTTAATTAGCTCACTGCTATTCCTGGATGACTGATACTGATGCAACTGCAAGATGAAGACTTTTTTCTCCTTTTTCCTAACATGCATTTTTACTTTAGTTCTTAAAGGTGTAATTTTCGCTCAGTGAAAAAAAAATGTACAAGATAGGAAGCAGTGCTTTGATTTCAGCTGAGAAAACAAAAATAAACATTATTTTCTCAGGCTACAGTGAATACTTAAATGAGCAGGCTGGTATTTTTTGTGTCTGTATCACATGTAATAGTTTTACATGTTTTAGAAGAAAAACAGTGAAATTCAAGGTAGCAAGAGAGCAGAGCCAGACAGACATTTGTAAGGGGTTTGCATGGCCAGGTTTGGGCAGCCTGTGGAAGGGACCCCACCCCACCCTGGAGAAAGGGAAGAGTGTGAGGAGTCCTCACCTTGGGAGAAAGCAGCAGCAGAAACAAATTATGATGAACTGACCACAATCCTAGTTCCCCATCCCCTGTGCTACTGGAAAGAAGGAGGATATAGAAAAAAATGGGAATGATGATGAACCCATGAAAAAGGGAAGAGTGGGGGAAGGTTTTTATGAAGGTTTTATTTCTCACTATCCTAACTCTGATTTAATTGATAATAAATTCAGTTAATTTCCTCAAGTCAAGTCTGTTCTGCCCATGATGGCAATTGCTGAGTGATCTCTCCCTGTCCTTATCTTGATCCAGAAATCTTGTTTTGTTTTGTCTCCTCTGCCCAGCTGAGAAGGGCACCTGGTATCCTACCAGGATCAACCTGTCACAACACATGAACAAAGGTGAATGTCTAGAGAATGTTCAGAACCTGTAAAAGAATATTGCTTGAAGACAGTGATCAATAAAACCAAAATTGAGAGTGCAGAAAATTTTAAAAAATAAAGTAAAACCAAAGGCTTATGAAGTTCATATGAAGAACAAATAAGGCAGCCTCACTCAACTAGTGATAAGAGCAGACAAATCCACTGGATTCTCAAGGATTAGGACAAAGGCATTTTATTTCTATTCTGTGAAAGGTTAAGTAATGTTCCCTTTTTCCTCTAGCGAAAACATGCCACACAGAAAGGTCTGCCCAGGCTAATTTGAAATAAAAAAGGAAAAAACTCAATTCCAGCATCAAAACTCACTTTTGCTTTGCTCTACTTTAAAATTAAACCTCCCTCATTCATGTTGAGGGGAAAATAAACAGCACACAAGACATTTTGCTACTGATGTTGCTTTAGCCATCCAAAATAAAGAACAAATATGGGTTAAAACAATTACTATCTATATCCTGTCAGCTCACTGTATCACAAGTTACATCTAAGTGTGCACAGTGTGAAACCAAATTACTGCATCCCACTGCCAAAGTGTCTCAGCAAGAAGACTCAGTCACCATTCCTTGCTGTTGGTATCCACAAGAAGACTCCATGACTCTCACATTTTCTGTCACAAGGTGGGTGACATGTCACCCAAAGCCTCCTTTAATTTTCTATGAAAATCCAGAATATTCGCAAATCAACTTTCAGTTGAAGGCATTTTATGTTATGCCAAAACAAAGGCCTTAAATCAAATAAGTTAGGAATAGACTTTCTGCCTTCTGCATCAAGAAAATTTCCAGTAAATTCTGTATTTTCCACAGAAAATCTCAACATGATTTACATGCACATGACTTTCTAGGCTGGGACACACACTACCTCCATCAAGGAGCAAACTACAAAAATCTTTCCCAATTCTTCCCCTGCCACAGTTTCAAGTGGAACTTTTCACTGATGAAATTTACTTTACCTGTTGTGGTTTTAGTTCGCTTATTCAGGTTTGTGGCTAAATGCCAGCACACTTACTTAAATTTACTTGATTGCTTGTTGTGAGATAAGGATTAGGAGTAGGCAAAGCAGGCTCAAACTTTATAAAGTACAAAGAAGTTTTATTAATATATCTAAGACAAAGGGAAAAAAGAAAAAAAAAACTCAAGAAAAAAACCAGAACAAACTCCTCAGACCACCCCTCTTTCCCCACCTCTCTATTTCATTCTCCCTGACAACATACAAAAGACAACACTTTGACCTCTAGTCAGTTTACCACCTCAGAAACAGCTCTTGTTCCAGTTCATTTAGGGAGAGAAGTTTCTTTTGCTTACACCATGGATCTTCTGTAAGAAAAATACAGTTTTTTATGGGTCTTCTGCCTCACCATTAACCGCCGCCCGGAGCAAAGTCCAGCTTAATGGTGGATCTCTCCCACACCAGTAGCCTTCCCACAGCCACTATGGTGGGTTATGAACAGTCCACAGGGTACTTGTTTTAAGGATGCTTAGTTCAATTGCAGCAACAAAGAAAAATCCTTTCTTCTGTGCTTAGCAGCACAGGTTCTCCTGACAACTCAGCTTCTCTAGCATTCTCCCCGGGACCAGGGCTCTGAGTCACAGCCTCTCCTCTCTTTTGGTTCTAGTTTCTCATCAGGCTGTACTTTTTCAACACTTACTTGTCTGTACTTAGGTATTTCAGTTCATTGGCTGCAATAAGAACCTCACATTCCCCTTTGGACTATATCTTCACATATTACAGAGAATTTATTAGCTCAGTCCCCAACCATGGTTCTCCAAAAGAGTTTTCAGCTTCACTCTTGAAGCAACTTCCCATGCACCTCCCTCTAGGTATCAGTTCTGCTTTCCTCACTGACTGTAAAGTCTCTGCGCTGCACTATGTCGATGTCCTCACTCGTTCCTCTCTCTGCAAGGAAGGATGGGTGTCTGTGAGTTTAGTCCAGGCATGGAGAGAGTTAATTTCTGTCTCTCTCTCTCCGGCAGTGTGAGGATCACGTGCTCTTTGCCGGGCTGCTTGAACAGGTCCGAGCTGAATGCCAGACGCTCTCAGAGTCTCTGCTTGGCTCGGCCAAGCTGGCTCGGCCTGGTGGGGCCATCTGGGCCCGGGGTGACAGGGCAGGGCCTGGCCCGAGCTGGATGGAGTCCGGCCCGGTCCTTGCCTGGCCCGGCTCTCCCTCTTGTGTAGCTGACACACCGTCTGAGCTGGATTTGCTGAAAATTCCAATCGTTTCCTCCCCCATGCCTGCCCGGCTGCAGCGGCACGGCTGCCGTAAAAACCTCCCTTCCCCCCCCCATCCCTCCTTTGGAAAGGCGGGGGGGGGGGGAAAGCGCTTGGGCCTCACCAGTGAGAGAAGCAGGAGCTGCTCCTCTCTACACAGCAGCAGCAGGTCCAAAGAGGAAGAGCGTCAGAGAGTCTCTGCTTATATATGGTTTTTTTCCTTGAAGGCGGACCAACTTTTTAATTGGTTTACCTACCTATCAATTCTTAAAACTACCTGATTATTGGCTCTCTCTCTCGCAGGAAGGAAGTTGTATTTCTTCCTGCATTCCTGCAGCCCAGATCACTTCCTAGATTTTGACCCCTCTGGCCTAACCCAGGACACACAGCCATAAAAAATCTGTGCATCTACAAACAACTGAAGTTGTTGGTATAACCCCCTCACTGCTCAAACATAACCATAGAGAACTCTGTATTTAAGACTGAAGAGACAGGACTCCTATGATCTATCTCCTTGTAACAGGGTGGTGTGGAACTGAAGCTAAAGGACACAGCTGCTCATATTTGTCATCCACTACAACAGGATGCCTGAGACATCCTGCCTGGCTGAAGAGAAGGCATAAAGAGCAACTTCTGAAGAGAAAGTCAAGATTGAAACTTAACTTGGAGAAACAGGATGGAGAGATGGTAGAATGGGAATGCCGTGGTGAGAAAGAGGAAGCAACAGATGGAAAGGCAGTAACAGAAATTAGACTTAGACCTATTGTGAGTGGAAGAAATTCTGCTGGACAGATGGTACAGAAATTCAGAAACAGGGCAAAACACAGGAATAGGGAGCAAGAGAAATGGGAACTCTGAGAAGAACTAAATTAAGAAATTTACAGAGTGTTTGTACTCCATAGGAACAGATCTGCTGAAGAACCAGATGAAACAGCTGTTTATTTGTGATGAGCAGCTCTGACACAGCCCAATCCTGAGTGCAATAAATAATGTCTACAGAAACAGAAAGATTAAGTTTATTAATGAAAGAACAAATTATCACAACAATACTACACAGGCAACCTTTATTCTAACACTTCTTAACTTCTGAAAGCTAACCACAGCAACTTAATAAAGTTACTTCAAGGTAAATTCTGCCATGTTTGTAATTTTTTAAAAAACATTTTGTCACATACTTTTCTACAGTTGCAAGGATAAAGTAAAAGGACTCTGAGTAACAAGAAAAAATCCAATTAAAGACAATGGAGATAGGGATAGAAAAGAGTACCAGCATCTGAAGAGGAAGAAGAGATCCTATACATTTCTTAGGTAGGGCCACATGAAACAACCATCTCTTATCTGCAGCCAAAAAGCACAAAGGCTAAAAAGAAATGAAGAAAACTGTTCCATTAAATGCCCAGCAGGTCTATCACTTGCAAAAAAATAGAAATCTGGATTTGACAAACAGAAGAGGCTATTTGACCTTAAGTTTGGTCCACATCTAATCAATCTACAGAACAGTCTGGATTCTCAGACAATGTAGTGTTTCAGACACTTTGAAACCTTTATATTTGATCCTCTATCTGAAAGGTTTTATAAATTCAAGTTAATAGAATGGTATTTTTCATAGTGCTTAGCCATTAGCTCAAAACCAGTAAACAAGACACCAAAAGAAGAGGAAATTCATGAAAGCTAAAATGCTGATTTTACACTACAAAATATTTTTGGGTAAAAACTCCCCAAATCTATGCAGTGATGAAGAGGAAAATATTTGCACAGTTTTCAACAGCATGAATTAACATTTTAAAAATTAACAATGTGTGAATAGTTCCAAACATCTAACTCTGCATATGAGCAAGTTTCTTACCAGCTGCTGGTAAATCCAGCTTTGCTCGTTTCAATTCTGATATAGAATTTTGGAGCTGCTCTATTACAAAGTCATCTTCATAGAAGAAATCCTTGGCTAAAGACTCCTGCAGAAATTCTACAAGCTCTTCCATTTGTAATTTCATCAGATGCTCTAGATAAGGAGAAAATATTACATTATACATTAAGATATCTTGATAATGAACACTCAAAAATGTACTTTAGTCATTAGGTGCTTTTGTTTTCAAAGTAGAATGAAAAACACTCATTAATTAGGCAGATAACAGATTTCTACAACCAGAGATCTAAAAATACATTGAAAATTCACTTGCAAGTCACCATGGAAATCCTTTCTACACATTATTTTCTACTTCAGATGGTGTTTTCCAAAAAGGGGCATTTCGGAAAACTAACTACAAGTCACCCTCCTTCAGCCTTCTCATGTCCAACATATTCAGGTCTTTATTTGTCAGCCTGTATCCTCAACTTATAAGCACTGCTGTGGATCTGTGCAACATACATCATCTCTCTTGTTAGGAGCTCTGAAAAGCAGAAAAACAGTTTAAAAATCACTATTTACAGTGCCCTCATTCACAACCGAATTAACTCCCAATGAAATGATGATGGCAGTTCACACTTCTGAACCGTTGCTTCAGGCTCTCTGAAAATCCAGGTCATATTTTGAAAGTCATTTTACAGTTATCAGATTATTTTTCTTTCCCTTTTTACACAGCAGTAAGGCCATGTGGATTGCAAGGCTGTAACTGCATACCTAAGTCTCTTTTTTCATCATTTGTATGTCATCAAAAGTTTCAGATGTATAATTTCAATATGGAAACCATAAAAAAATGTTTTGGTGCTGTAATAAAAATGCTCTTGGCATGTATTCCACAATGACACTGACTGAATAGTTACACCATCCACATTTTTGAGGGTAGACAAGAAACTGGAAAACAAATTAGAATCTGTCTTCTGCCAGCCTGTCTGCTAGCCGTCTCATCTCCTCTGCTGCCGTGAGGTTGTCTTAGTGTGTGATCATGGAGAAAGTTGCTGTGTACTTGCTAAGCAAGCAAATCCACACTCAGACTTTTACCTCAAGTCTTCCCATTAAAAGTAATGAATTTAAAAAAAAACCAAGTAGATATCTATTTGCAAATAAAGAAGAGAAACCAAAATGTTACACCTAATGATTTGCCTCTAAATGTTTCGCTTTCTCAAGTGCAATAATATAGAAGGTAACCTTTTACATTTTTCAGAGTTATTTATGAACAAACTACTGAAAACATCCCAGTGAGACAGTGTGGTAGCATCACCACAGTTCAAGAAGGAAAAACTAGCAAGGAAATTATGACATTGATTCTGTGGGCCCCACACAGACCTCTGCATTTACACAGTCAAATGACTTCACTCAGAAAGCCGAAGTCCCACAGGAGGAGTGCCTCAAAGTCGAGCTACAAGGTATCATTCTTACAAATGCTCAAGTCTATTTGAAACTCAGCATCCACTCTCAGAAGCTTTTTGGGTCCTTGGAATTTAGCTAAGTCACTTTGGGGACCCAGGCATAGATGCTTTAGACAGCTCTGCTCAAAATCTCGAATTTTACTTCGCCAAAGTCAAGAGATGAAGGAGAAGGTCACACAGGCAGACTAGAGAAATTCTAGATTTTAATTACATTCTTGGACAAACAATGGTATCACCACACAGACTGGTGACTCCTCATTGCTGAGGTACTAGCTGGTAGATTTTCAGCATTTAGTGGCACAGTCTGGATTCTTTGTGTGCTTTTTTGATCAATTTAAATCCTGTGGGGGCTTACAAGCCATTTCCAGACCATGAAACAACCACGTTTTCCCATTGTTTAGTCAGCAACACAACTGATTTCAGGTCCAAATAACTTTGTTACTTTAATAAATACTTCTGACAATCACACTGCACTGGGTCCAGCTGAGATGGAGTTAATTTTCCCTGCAGCTGCCCTCAGAGTGCTGTGCACTGGTGTCTGGAAAGGTCCATCCCGTTTCCTCCCTCCCCCAATCCTGCTGAGGAGGGGAGGGACAGAGTAGCTTGGTGGGCACCTGGATTCAGCCAAGATCAACCCACAACACACACAAATTTATAAAGCAAAGATTTTTAACTTTATGTGCATAAGGAATGAAAAATATCTGCCAGCAGCAGCGTAAAGCAAATGGGAAACTGAGATTTGCACACATTGAGGTCAAACTACACAAAATGAGAACAAAACTAGCTGAACCTCTGTTTAGGTTTCAAATGTTTGAGGGATTTCTTACTTCTGTGCAGTTTCAGAATTGTGTAAGACATAGCAGTGAGAATCCGCTCTCCTTCAAGTATGTAGATATCCCATATCCTGAGGCTTAATGTAAAGGGAGTCTGCAATGACAGAATCAGGCAATGCTGTGAAAACTGTCTGCCCCAAGTCACAATTAAAAACAGCAACAGAAAGAAAAACATACTCACACGATCAAGAAAACACTGGAAAAACCACTTGGTTGTGTAAAAGCTGGTGGGCATATCCTGGGAGTCCTGCAAACAACACAAAAGTTGAAAAATACTTTCCAAAAATCCAAGTAATGCCTTGCACTGTCCATAAAAAAACATTTTCCCCTTGAGGCTAATGTACTCAATAATCACCATAAGTAATTAATTTAACTATATAATACACTGTTACTTCAATCAACAGATGCAATTACTGTTTTTTATAGCTTTTCTTCATCAGTTTCACCAGCTGAAGAACATGCACTTGGAAATGCGGAAGTATTATTACATCCTATGTTTTGAGACAGAGGTAGCAGAGGACAAAATCCTCTCTCAAGAAAATAAATCAATATTTTGGAGCAGCCCACGTTCAGGCATTGGATCCATTAAGCCTTTCCTTTCTCTGCAGCAAGGCTGCCAATTCATGCCAAAGGCTGAAAGGACTTTCTTACAAAAACACATATGCACCAGAAATGATTGTAAAACAACCAAATTCTTTGACCATTGGGCCTCAAACAGGATGTAGGCTGATAAGGAATTTTATTTCTTGATTAAAGGTCCTAATTTCCCCAAGAGCACAGATAATCCATGTGGTATGACACCCATTCAAAGATTGCTAAAGCTCCTCTGCAGCTTCATGGAGCTCTTCAAAGTCCTTTGCACAGCTGGAGGAAGCAAAGTAAAAGCTGAAAAAAGCTGAGAAATCCTGAATTTTAACTGCATAACATCATATTCTATGCTTGCCAGATTCAGCTCTTCCAAAAATTCTAGACCAAATTTGAGAACTTAGTTATACAAACCTGAATAAACAATGGACCAAATTCCTATGGTTTAAGTGCAGGCTTTACTTTTGTCTTTCAGGAGTTAACATTGGCTCATTTTAGTGACACACTGACAGGAAGACATGAGTAGAAAGATGTTGCTACAAGTGAGCATCTCTTAGACTACCTCTTAAAAACTGGATATGGATTCTGGCAGCACCAATGTATTGTAAAAAGGAAATTCTTTATGCCTACCGGAAGGGCATTTTTCTCCCATTAGAAAAATAATGTACTTCTTAGAATAAGCATAGCCAATATTAGAAAAATAAGAAAGTGGGATTTTTTTTCTATTTAAAAGCATTAGAAGAAATAAAACTCTACATGTAGCTTCATGAAAATAGAAATACTTTCAAAGGACCATTAAGCCCTCTTATTAAGGGTATTTTTTAAATAGAGATGAAAACTGGTTGGTCCTAAAGTCCCGTCTGTCCAGGGATGAACCACAAAGCTAAATATACAAAAAAAAACCCTGACAAAATGTTCTACCATCACTTTGTTTACAGCAGCTCACACAGGGCCGAAGAGAAGAATCACACATTGTCCTTAACTCAGAGGTCCACAGTGAGATTGACACGCAAATTAATCACTCTTGGGATCCACTTTTATCATAACTCTGTCACGATGCACCATAACTTTGTCTATACTGAAAACAACAGCACTTCTGCCTCAAAGTTTTCTATCTTTTCCTGAGGTTAGAGTATTCTTGATCTAGTGGGTTCACCTGAACTGGAACAAGGCAGAAAGCTGTAAATTAGCATTGCTTGTATGATGAAATAAATACTTACCAAATGCTGCTTAAGTTTGGACAAAAATTTCTTCAATATTTTGTCATGGTGTTCCTGAAACCTCAACAGTTTTGGAAAACCAGGAATAAAAAAACCTAAGAAAAGAAGTTGACCATTTAACAGGGGTTTGTACTACAAAAATTACATTAAAAAAAGGCATTAAAGCTCCAAGAGCATTACTCCTTCTATAAGACCACTGGATCTGAACAGATATTCATAACAATATTTTGATGTCTCTATACAGATATGCACATACTCCTGCCTAAATAGCTACAATCAATACATTCCCTTAGTGACTGTTACTAGATCAGAATGACAAAGGACAGCAGATCCATCAGTCCTACATTAGTCAACCCAATACATGAGGAAACCACATTTATAGTTATTCTTTAAAAGAAAACCAAAACAAAGAATCACAACCCACACCCACTAAAATTGAAATTATAGCCCAGAAAATTCATTATAGAAGGGCAAACAGCATAGGTGTCTACTAGAACTGCCTGCATTGAAGGAAAGACCATAAAAAAGACAAGAGGGATATTACAGCAAGTCAAATAACATTATTATATCCTGTTAGTAAAGACTGTGAGCTCATAAAACTGAAACAAAGGGCATAAAAAACCTATCTAATAGTTTTAGTGATTACACATAGAAAAGGAAAACTCTAAGATCTCTTTCCAACTGAGCTATCAGCAGAGCTGAGAAAAGGCTCAGAGCAAACACGTAACACAGTGCAAGAATCACAGACACACACTGGGTTATAGAGATCTAGTACAGCAGTTCCACGTTCCTAGAATTAAAAGGGTTATTAAAAAACACCCCAGTATCTTTCAAGCAGTATGAAAACTGGGATATTAAGTATGAACCCATGGTAGTCCCAAACCAAAAAACGAAGTCTTTCTAGTTACCAATTCTGTAATTCAGTGCACACAAGATTTACTACCTCAGATTCACACGGGTTTAGTATTTCATAGATACAAATGCAAATTCTACAATACTTAAATGTCAGGTTGCATATTAAGAAATTTCAATAACACAGGCAAGGCATTTGATTTTTTTCTTACTGTAAACAGTGACTACATCAAAGCTAATTAGCCATCAACAATCACAATAAAGGTTCTTTCTCCATGGAAGGTTGCTCTTTCACATTTACATACACCAAATCATTATCCTGAATTTTTAAGACTATAGAAAGATCAAAGGAAAGAGCTTCCAACAAAGCAGATAATTTTCAGGGTCAGATGGCTGTATTTTATCATTTAGAGACTTCACATCATCCATACAATCTGAAATACCAGAGAGGCCAAATTCATCACTTGATTTCAAATAGTTTTATACTAGAAATTAGTCTGGCTAATGGGCTGCACCCAAAAAGTATTCCAGGTTGTCATATCACAGGTAAAAGTGAAAAAAACATTAAAAACCTTGTCTGTGGGGAGGAGCTTTCAACCATCTTACTTTTGTCAATATGATTCTAATTAAATTACTCAGCCCATCCCATAATTTCCATAGGGAGATGCCTATTTCAAAGAACCATCTGATGGTCAGTGGTATCAAGTGCAATTATAAAAGTTTTCTTCATGGATATTGGCAATTTGGAATTGAAATTACTTAAGCTTTGAAGAGTTGACAAACAGTGCTTTAAGCTACTTCCCCCAAAGAAGAATACAGAAAGTGCAAACTGTAATATGACATCAGTTAAATCACTTTTAAAGTTTCCTTTCCAGAATCTACAGTGGTATTTCCAGATGCACAGTGACATAAACTTATATAAAACAGACACCACAAAGAACCACAGGAAATCCAGGTTGAACAGGACTTCTGGAGATTATCTGGTCCAACCTGCTGAAAGGAGAACCTCAGACTAGTTGGCAGCATTTAATAAATGATAAATAGGGAACATATGAGTTTTAATTAAAGTTTTATCAGCATATCTATAAATGTAAACTTGCCTAACAGGTGCTGCCAAGACAGTTTCAGTGTGTGTACCAAATCTGTGGCACGATGGTTCGTATGCCCTGTGGACAAGCTCATCAAGCCTTGGGCTACTCAAAGCTCCTTCCTTCCCTCTCCCATCACTTGACAGGTGTGTGACAGGAATAAAGGAGGGAAGGAGGGAGGTCTGCGACATCTCAAGCAATGCATCTGCTTGTGTTTATCCTCTTGTTTATCATGCACATGATTTGGTAAATAAGGAGCTGATTTTGACTTCCTTCCCCCAAAACACCTAGAATTTTCTGTGAGCTTTGAGGAGCTCAATATTCTACATGGCTGCAGTTGCATAAGTTTGCATTATTATGAAATCTACAGATTTTTTTTGTAAGATGATTTTAGACCATGTTATCTTTATGTAAAGCTCCAAGAAAATCTTTTGACATTTGATGAATTCAAAATTTCATTTATGACACCGACATCAGATCACACTTCTTTTCTCCCCCAGAGTTGACAACTTCACAGAACTATAAACAGCAAAATAATAAATTATCTCTTTGTTTTGGGGGTAGAAAACATCCAGGAACAATGAAAAGCCTGGGAAGGAAGGTATCACAGAATGAGAAACTCTTCAGCAGGGAAAAGAAGCTAGAGCTTGTTGGAAATTTGCTAAAAAGCCCAAGTTCTGGATGACATTTACTTTTGCAGACTTCCAAGAACTACAGCTTTTCGGAATCACCAGAACTGTAACATCACAAAGATTTTGGAATTCCTGGACTTGTTCCATACCAATAGCCATGGAATATGCATAGATCATTATAAATCTGGCATGGAAGGAGAGAACCAATTACATAAGAGCAACAATATCATGAGAGCAGGAAATTCTGTGTGAGGTAGAGATAAAACTGAGAAGCCTGAAGTTCATGCCTAGACACAAGTCCATCTTTTACTGTAGATTCCTGTCCTGCCAAACGATAGCACAGCTGCAATATTATTCAACACATTTTGTATTAGGTTTCCACTACTATTTTATTACTATACAGATGTCTACATAACCAGCTTTCAATTGGTTACATTCCCTGAGAGAGTAAGAGAAGAGGAAACCATCTGATTTTCATTAAGAACTATCTGAAAGATATCACATATAAAAACCATTACTCTCTCTTATGGATGAGAGCTCCAGTAACACCCAATACCTCCCCCAAGTATAAAGCTCCCATTATGTTTTATTTTTGACCAATCAGAACAGCATAGTTCCATTTTCAAATAATTTACAGCTTATATAGGACAGGTTGAAACCTAAATACACCGCCATGAAACTCCCTACCGTGCATAGCGTGCTTTGGACCAGAGAGAAGTTTCACCAAGGCCCAGAAGGCATCTTCTTCATTCATGTACATCAGGAGCAAAGCTGTGATCTGGCTCATTCCCTGACAGTATCCAACTTCCTGAAAATCATACAGTGGAAATATTAAAATGCTGGAAACAAAAGTCTCATAGTCTTAAGCTTTTAGCTTATCCTTGAGTTTACAGAGGAGAGATGATGCCTGTCCTGATGGCAAAGCTTCCCACTGAACACCCTTCATATTTAAACATTACGAATATTGATAGATAGAAGGGATGATGCACAACTCTCCTACTGAAAAGTAACCTGGAAGTATTGATTGCTCAGTAGAACTCACTACTGATGAATAAAATCCTTGGTCAGTACTAATATTTTCATGTTACTGTATCATCTTATTGTCCAGTGGACACATTTCTCATTTAGTTGTAAGTTAGGGGGTTTTATGGAGGGTGAGAGCATCTGGCTTTGTTCTGGTTTACACTCAGGGCACCATCTGATAAACACAGGATTTTTCAAGAGTGACCTGTAACAAAAAACTTGCTCAAGTTTAGCAGCCCAATAGTAAGAACTGTAATAAACCCCAAGAAAAATTTTATTGTTTGATAACTGAACTTGAGTATTTCCTCTGCTATTAATTTTGAATTTTATAGCAGGAACCAGCTGTCACTATCATTCAGCTGCAAAGATAACCCCATCAATAAAGTATTTGTAAGGACAATTACTGAATTGTTGAGTAAGTTTTTCCAGGTTTACAAGTTCTTAGCACAACTTTGTTCTAGAGATAAAACCAAAGCATAAGAACTGCTACACATAAAGAGGAAAAACACAACAACAGAAGTGCAAAATAAAAACTTCCCTATAATATTCTCATCATTTCACTTTAATGATTTAAACATAATTATTCATACAACTTGAAAATACTAGTCCAGTGTTTTACAGGAGGTAGAAAAGGTCAGACAGAAAGGTTAAATTTCCCAGAACTTTGAAAAAACCCAAACAAACCAGTTTAATTCAAATAAGTGCTTAATTTCGCCTTCCTCTTCTAAAGTTAACATATTTTATACTGATTTCTAGGGAGTTACTGATGAATATAAAATGGAAGATGCACAGAAATGCTCAAAATGGGCCCAAGGAATGAGGGGACAGGGCATTAAAACAACAGTTAAATGTGGACGTGAAGGCATTTAGTTTTCTTCTATTTTTAGCATACAGCCAAAAGACATTACAAAATACATAAGCTTCTAACCCTTATGATACAGTCAGGAAACCCCACTCTAATAAATCCCCAGCCAGGATTGCAGCCAAGACCAAGGGCTTACATAAAGAAAATGCAACCTCTGAAACTAATTTCAATTTTTAAAACCCTTCAGGTTACAAAATACACCTGAGGACTCCAACATGCATCTTTATGCAGTATTTTCCTCCCCATCATTCAAATGAAAGGGAGGCAGAAAATATAATGGGGGGAAATATCAGTCACATAACACTCCAGCACAACATAAATTCATTACTCTTATTAGACACAGTCCTTGGCTTCAGCCAAATTTTAAGCACAGTTCAGTCTGTCCAATAAAACTCATTACTGAGACGCTTTATTTTAACTCCAGCTCAAAACATGTCAACAAATAATTTATTTCTATGTACTTTCAAAGGTCTCTGAAATGTTTGCTTGGTTTTTTTTTTAGGGAGAAAGAGATGCAAGTTATTATCTTACAGCACATTTAAAGAAAACAGATTTAAGTGTGAAGAACACAGCTTACCGTATTATATATGGAATATGCAGCTAAAACATGGAACAAAGATTGTTGCCTGGAGAAGTAAGAGTAGAAAATGAAAAAAATACAGTATTATCTTTTGTAACAACAGAAAAACATAGAAGTAGTGAACTAGATTTTGGAAACATGTTTTCCCAATTTAACTTGTGTAGCACTAAAGAACAGGATAAACCACACTTCACAACAGTAAGTGCTTCTGATTTCAAGACTATTTTGTAATTAGCACCTTTATGATGTTTCACATGTTGAAATGTTTCAAAAAGTCTCAATAATACTTTAGAAGAGAGTGGTGGCAAATCATCATTTTTACAGACAGGTAAAGTGAAACATTGCATGGGTGACATTTCAAACACTGATTTATTCTGACTGCCAAAATTTAAACTCCCCAAGCCTGATTTCTGTGCTTACAGAACACTAACAGCTGTTACTGATTCCAAACAGAGATGTAGAAGTGAAGATGTGAAATACACAAAGCAGCCACAAAGGTGTCTTAATCTTGGCACCAAAATTAAAGTCTGCTCTAGTGACTGCTACTGTCAAACTGAAGAAAAACAATATTAACTCTGGCTCAGCATCCTGTGCTCAGCTCTCTGTTGATCTCTGGGTACTTCAGAGCTAGAATTACAAAGAGCATTGTAGAAGTCCTTTGCTTTCTGTGAAACAGTCTAACTTGTGAAGGTAGACAGACAAAAAACCCAAACAACAACAAACCAACCAGCACAACTCTGCTCTTTCCAAGTGGTATATGAAAGTAATGGTGAAGAGCTCTCATGAACAACTTTTAAACTCACAGCCACTTTTTGTCACCTGTTCAGGAAAGAATCTGGATACCTGAATGCCCACTTTCATCTACAAGTAACACTGCTAGAATTTAACAGTTGAGTTTTGCATATTACCCTTCTTCTGCTCAGTGAAATTTTCTCCCTGTTACTAATTAATGAACAGAGATAGATATTAGCAGGCTAAAAATAAGAAAGCATAAGCCAGAAGGTGCTTATTTTCTTTTGGGAAGAAGATTTGTACTTGGAGAATTTTATCAAATCGTGGCATTTTGGTTTACCCTCATGCAGGACTGAAGTTTAGCCATTCTTCAGTAACCAAAGAAAACTGTAACAAGGTACTGGGCATTAAGCTGGAGCCTCATTTTAAAAGGACAAACTAACAGGGCCCCAATGTCCACAGGAACTTCCTGTACCCTCAGCTGACCATATGAAACTGAGCATAGGAGCTCAGCCTCATTCACAGTTACATACACAGAATAATGGGGATTTCAGTGTTATTTACTCTAGATGGTAGCACTACAGGTCTGTAAAATAATGACCCTTCAAAGACATACAGTCTACTTAAAAGTCAAACAAGCAGTTGACTCACCCAGGGGACTTTATTTCACTGCTATGTGAAATGATATCTGAATTTTTCATCGAGGCATTGCTGGAAATGCATAATATATGTACAGTAATTCCTAGATCTATTCCAAGTGTGAAATTGCTTTAGGCAGCCAAAGGCTTTCCTGTGGACTCTGAGGGCATGGTTACAACAGCCACAGGGACTGGAGCTGGCTCTGCTTTTGTTAACCCCAAGCTGATGAGGCAACGAGCTTCTGCTGACATCTAAAATGTGTGTACAGAACCAAGAAAGGTCTGAGCAGCACAGGCACTGCCAGCCCTGCACAAATGGATCTGAACTGCACAGAACAGTCTCAAGCTTGGGAATCTCTGCTCTGTGCTCCTTCCTTACAGCCATCAGAGAAACTCCTCTGCTTTGGAATTTTTCAAAAAAATATCTAGAATAATAATGTAAGAAAATGTTTCTTTTCTTATCACATTAAAGTCCACAGATCTGAGTACTGCTTTTTAAGAACAGCAGACTACCATAAAATCTGCCTTGGCAAGAAAAGGAGATTAAAAACTGAACTAATACAGAGACAGAAGTGGAAAAATACCCTTTTCTTCTCAGCAGAGTGCTGATGCTGCAAGCAAGCAACAATACTGATGTTCGTATCCCCACTTTTTTCACTATTAAGCATTTTTAAAGATGACAGCTGCCTAATATTCCCCATCTAGTGGCAGCAAAAAATAGCAAAACAAAACATTCTGAAGAAATCCAAAAGCATTATGGCCTACAGTTGTAAACAATTAAATGCTCACATACAAAAACACTGCTTTGTTTGGTTCTGAATTACATAGTGGGAGAAGAATACAAAACCCAAAGGAAGGCTAAAATCTCAGGGAAGATGGAAGTTTACTCACTTTACACCATATCTGTCCCGGAACATGATGTGGTCTCTGTATGTGCGATTCACATCAAGGTCAATCTGCCGGATATCTGGGGAGCACCCCCGTGCTTGACACTTCAATTTCTGGGAATACCATAAAGAACAGAAATTAAGTTTAAAATTGTGAACTCTAAAATAGTAGAAACCTGCTTGACTGTACAGCTATGTTGAATTAATTGCCATCATATGATTTAAAACAATACAGAACAGCAACTCACAAAATTAATGATTTTAACATCCAAAAGAAGCATATACAGGTACAAATTCTATGAGTCAGAAACAGCCACAGAGTAAAAATGTAGAAAGACCAATCCCATAACACACATTTTTTGGACACATCATTCACTACCCATATTTAAGGCTGTTTCAGCATTTCAAATCTCTTGTTGCCATTTCTCAGGCAGGCACAGCACTAGAGAAAGAGAGGAGATTCATTTTGCTACTGAGGAACAAGAACCTGAGATGCAAGTGCTCTAGACTAGGCTTTAAGCAAATGATTTAGTGAGGTTTTCATACTTTTCCTGTCTTTTCTCTAGCAGAAGTAATAGCTACATAGCTGCCAGTTATTATCTAAATATAGATAATGGACATTTCTCTAGTAATTTCCTCTGTCTTTCTGCTCTAGTCTAATTTAGCTGTAGAATATGTCTACTTTAGCACTTGCTTTAGTGTTTTATAATTAAATCCATTTTTGTAATTGAATACTTATGAAGCCTGCACAGGTTTAGACTGACACCTTCTTTTTTGCACTTAAAATGATTTTCTCTTGACACTCATTCATTTATTCTTACTTCTGCCAGTAAAAGTTGAGTTTGCAAGACCCTGGATTCAATATTATTTTACGTATTTTTAAAACATTACTTCTGACTATTAGAGAATACCACAGACAACCAAAAGCCAAAACTCTGTGGGGTCTGGTTGCAAGAAAACAAGAGTAAAGACAAAAATAATAATAAAAAAGGGATCAAACATGCATCAAGTCTGTTGAACACAACCAGAAGCTTTAGGCACATGAGGAATTACTTGTAAGTCACTGAACCAACACAACACTGACCAGAAACCCAGCTATGTGCACCTTGCAGTACAATTTAAACTGAACACCCAGAATTTGTCCCCCAGACAGACAGAAAAGCAGCAAAAGGAAAATTTCTAGTTTTAAACACCTACAATTTGATGGAATATAGGAAAATAAGCACCCTGAGCCCCTGCAATCATGGCAGTTTCATGTGTGAGAACAGAAAGGTACTGAAAGTTTGAGAAACAGGAAGGACAGAAGGTTGAGAACGGCTCTTTCCCCTGCAAATAAAACTGAAAGAAGCTATTTGACCTACAACAAACTGTATTATCCTCCTCACTTTAAGGTGTACAGTTTGTAAGTGACACCTGCAGTGAGCAGTGTTAGTATCACTTCAGGAAACAGGAAAATAGCAGTAAGATGAGTATATCGTAAACAAATCAGATAATGATGGAAGAAACTTTCTACTTCTGTATCTGAACTACAAACATTTCTTTGTTTTGCATCGAGCAATAGATGACGTTAATAATTCCTGAAGATTGTTTCATCTGCTTACAAATGCTTCTAATTTTACTCAGCATTCTTTCCCACAACTACATTATTCAGCATAATCTCTGTTTTACCTCCTTTGGATCTCCCACTAGTCTTACTGAGGAACTTAAACAAAACATAATGGTCAGAAAAAGCAGCCTGTTAGACTAAAGAGCGAGAAACATGAGGAAGGTAACAGATACCAAAATTTAGATAACACCAATACCAACACCAATCTTCTTTCATAAGACTTCTCATCTACCCAGACTCAGACTCAGCTCAGCTTTTGAATATACAGCCTTTTTCCTAGCTAAAACAAGCAATTGAATGCAGTAAAATTTCTAATTTTTTTTTTTTTTTTTTACATTGCATAACAGTAAAGCCTGTAGTTTTAGTATCTGGTATTTTAATATTAAGTAGAAATTCTACAAACTCACATTATAAAAGTCTTTCATTTCTTCTTTCATCTTAGGAACATCAAGCAGCAAAGACCAGACTTGCCCTCTGAACTGCAGTGGGATCCCTTTATAAATTCTCCTATGAAACTGCAAAAAAAGAAAAGAAGATACAAATGCTCTGAATAAAAGGAATAGTGATCTACAACATGCTAAAGAGAAAAATGCAATTACACCAAGTGTCCAAGGAAAGGGATGATCTGCCGGGGACAAAGTGCTCCATTGTGTTTTGAGGAATGTGTCCAGAAATGCCATTTGAGACCTCTTGACAGAATCCAGAGGCACAGGGATAAAATGGACACATAGGCCAAACCATCCCAGGTCATGTTTTCAAGCCAGGACTTTTGCATGAAGGAAGGTCTATCAAAATTTTAACACCTTCACTGAGTAAATTTTGTAATGTAGATCCCAAAAATCAGATTCTTAGCAACTCTATTTCAGGATAAGCCACAAATAACTCACTGTAATTACAGTCTATAAATAGAAATAGCAAAAAGCAAGAAGCAAAATCACAAAGCTTTAAAAATTATCAGTAAAAGGCAAAAGCAGAACTGATTTTTGAATTCCTGTAAAATTGTGACAGTATGCTGAAATGTACATATGCAAGGAAACAAACTGAGATCACAAAAAACCAGAATGTGCCATTTCTAAAGCTAACAGATCTCATTAGATTCTATTTCTAAACTAACCAGTCTCCTACATGCATATTAAAACATTTGCAAAAAAACCAACAAAAACCACAAGAAGGTCTTCTCATCTTTTCGAGACATACCTAAGACAAGGAATATAAATAAGACAACTCTGACAAAGAAAAGGAACCTTTCTGAAGTTATGTTTTTACCATTATTTTAATGATTATACAGGGAGACAATTAGATTTAAAAGAGAATAAACCACACACAACCACTCTACAATCTTTTTTCATGTTTATTCTACAATGGAAGTTAGACCTTAAAAATTTCAGTTGACAAAGCTACCACTTCCTTTAAACATTTTCATGAAAGTTATGTTTGCAGTAAGAAATATTTTAAGAGCAATGTCCTCCTCAAAAACAAGATTGTTTTTCTTTTCATGTATTTCACATCTCCAGTTTTGGGAAATTAATGAACCCCCAGCTGCAGTATATTTCCAAACCTCCTGCCATTTGGAATATATCAGCTCTTTAAAGGTGTCTTTAATGCCAGCAAGGATTTGTGTCTGGATTGCAGAATCTGTAACTCTTGCACAAGTAAGGTTATGAGTTTCTTCCTGGGTTGCTTTTTCAAATGAAAAACATAAACTTGTGTAAGATACAACAGCCATCCTGGAGGCTTTCTGCAAAAAAAATGTTGTGCTTCATAAAGAAAACTTTGCTGCCTTAATACTAAGAATGCTAAAGCAGCAATATTTGCAGTGTGAGCACAGCTGTGCCAGCACAGTTTCTTCTGTAAAGATGAAGAACAACACACAGAGCTCCAAAGCAGCCTTCTCTACAGATGGATGCCCTGAGCGCAGGTCACACAGGATTTCAGTGTGTGTCAACCCAGACACAAGGGTAACCTGCTTGAGGGAAAGAAGGGAATTCAGTCTTTCCAAAGCCAAACACCTCCAGCTGCAGTGGAGTCATCCTAGGAAGAGATTAGCTTGTCTACTGGAAAGCAGAAAGAAATTTGCAATGTCTTTTCTGGAAATTTGGAAGAAGATTAGGGAAAAAACATGCAGTGACCTATGTCCTCAGTGACAGACAGTTCTATTCCTCAGACCCATGTCCAGCAACAGAGTACCTTCACAACAAACATTTTTGTCAGCTAAATATAATTTTTTAACTCATTTTCAAATGTCTCCAAGAACAAAAGGTTATTAATGAAAACCACTTGTTGAAGAATAAATTCTCAAGACTGCTGCTGGATAAATTAATAATTTGGAAGATATAAAGGTGGATACAAAAGGCCAGAAATAAGCCTTCATAATAATAGCTTCTTATCCAAACAGAATTAAAACAATTCAAACCATTCATCCAAAGTGTGGAGCTGTTCAGGGTTTTTTTTGGAAAATAAAACTGCAGGAGAAGAACTTCCAGTTTCAGAGTCCACGGCACTTCCAATTTTCTCATCTTCTGCACTGCCTAGATTGAAACAGCCAAATGCTAGAAGAGCCCTTAAAGCAGCACATAAAAACTGAGACAGGGAACTGTGGAAGCACTTTTCACAGAGAAGTTTGAGAAGTGAGTTGCAAATACAACTTTAAAAAGAGCAGAAAGGACAGGGAGGTGAACGGTTTCATCAGCCCACTACAGCTATGCGGAAAAAAAAACAGGAGGAAAGCAAACATTTTCAGAAGCTAAGTTCTGAATTATTGCACTACCTGACAGAATAAACCCAAATAACATCCACAGCTTCTTGCAAACCATTTTAGATCTGTGTTCAGCTGACTCTGCTGTTCCAACTATTCTTTTATTGAGGCAGAGAAAAACCTCTCAGTCATCCCAAGTCATTACCAGATCCTGCCTCCAGACTCAGCAGAACACAAGACCAAAGACTTCCACTATCTGATAGAGAAGAGAAAAACGTCAGTCATGGCATAGACTCCACTGCACAAACAAGAACACAGAAAAGGGTGTGAAAACTTTCATATACAATGGAAAACCGAGAGCAGTGGCTGATACACCAAGAGGGTTGTGCTGCCATCCAGAGTGGTGTCAACAAGTTGGAGAAATGGGCTGCCAGGAACCTCAGAGTTCAACAAGGAGAGCTGCAAAGTCCTGTACCTGAGAAGGAACAACCTCAGGTACCAGGACATTCGAGGGGTCACCAGGCAGAAAGCAGCTCAGAAGAAAAGGACCTGAAGGTCCTGGTGGACACCAAGTTGAGCAGGAGCCAGCACAGCGTCCTTGAAACGAAGACCACCAGTGGTATCCTGAGCTGCATCCACCAAAAGTGTTCCCAGCATGTTGAGGGAGGTGATCCTTTCCCTCTGCTCAGCACTGGTGACTCCAGTTCCCGGCTCCTCAACACAAGACAGGCATGGACACACTGCAAAGGGCTACAGAGATGAGGAGACTTGACCACCTCTGCCATGAGGAGAGGCTGAGAGGACTGGGCCTGTTCAGCTGGGAGCAGAGAAGGCTCAATGAGATCCTACCAATTTGCCTTTTGCACCACCCTGAAGGGAGGGTGCAAAAAGGACAGAGCCAGGCTATGTTCAGAGGTGCCCAGTGACAGGACCACAGGCAATGGGCATAAACTGAAACACTGGAGATTCCCTCTGAACATCAGGAAACATTTTTTCACTGTGAGGGTGACAGAGCACTGGCACAGGTCACCCAGTCAGGTTGTGGTGTCTCCAACCTTGGAAATACTCAAAAGCCATCAGGACATGGTCCTGGGCAGCTGGAGGTGGCCCTGCTCAAGCAGGGGGCTGGTCCAGGTGACCTCCAGAGGCTCCTTCCAGCTCCAGCATTTCAGTGACCCTGCACAATGCTGCAGTTTTGTGAAAATGTCACAGCTGTGCTGCATCTTGGGGCATGGAGCTGGGGAACACACACACATTTCACTGCAAAATTCATTTCTGATAATCATTCAGTCATCAAACAGTTAAAGAAAATATAAATGAGCAAACTGATCATTAGCTAGCTGAACGCCTTTACCATAAGCACCATGCTAGTGCCCTCTGCTGTCTTTTATGCCCTTATGTAATACCAGGTAAAAAATCTGCTCAGAAATGCTGCTTCAATCTATACACTTGCAGAACTCTCATCTACTTTTCTGCTCTCTCTGAATTAATAATTAAAGCAGAAAGTAGAAAATTCAAGAAGTTACTTTTCTCTTATGCTTCTGGGAAGATGAAATACTGAGTTAATTTTAAATAATTTGTGACTATTAAGGCTTTCTTAAGATAATCACTCAAAACAAAACACAAACACATGAACTCAGAGTTCAGATAAAAACACATCTATGAAAACATTCACCATTCAAAGAATGGGGTTATGGGATCTAGGGTGTTTCCGTCAGCAGAGGACATAGAAAAAAGAAAGGGATCCTCGATACATGTAATTATATAAACATATGATACTTAAAAATACAGGTTTAAGTTCTGTATCATATCTAAGCTGATATTCAGCCCAGGACAGCAGTCAAACCCTTGCAATTACTTAATAAGATTGTGGATCCGGAAGTAGGCAGGAAAAACTGACACTAAATGAGGCCCTATCACCCGGGAATTCAAAGGAACTTCTCACACAAAATGAAATCAGACCTGTAAATACACTGAATATACAGAATGAACTAAAACCCTTATAAAGTAAGAAGACAAAAAACATTAGCTGTCATCTCCAATTAAGTCCATAATGTCCAACATACAAAAACACCCGGAAAACACACAACCTCCCCTTCCTTGTCCAGCCCCCATCTCTCCTGTTCATAAACCCAGCTGGTTTCTGGACAAGAAATGAGGCCACTGTCACACAGCACTGGCCTGAAGAGTGGCAACTGGCATCATTGCTCCTGCAAGATATGAAGCTGGTTTTCTTGAAAAAAAAACTTTCTCAGCTGTCTCAGGAAGAGCTACACAACTAGCAGAGGGACTCTGCCACCTCAAAAAGAATCAGTGATGAGAAGCATAAGAATTAAAATCTGAAGTCTCACAAGAAAGTATATTTATAATGAAAAGAAAATATATTTATAAAGGCTGCTGCCTTTAGAGGTTCTTCAGCTTCTGTGGGTTGCATAAAAGGAAGAAAAAGTGCAAGTAGAAGAGTTGTTCCATCTCATTCAGAAGTCTCAGGAATGCAAAGAGGGTTCTTCATTAAGGCTTTGTGTTCAGACTCCAAACGAACTGGAGACTTGATTATTATACTGTGTGTGAATGCCAGAACAGCTGGAAATGGCAGCTACCCTGATTGTTTCTCTTCTTCCTTTCCCCTTCAATTTAGGCAACTTCAATCACAGATAGATGAAGGCAGACAGGGAAAGACAGAAATACTTTGGTGGAAATACTCAAATGGGAATAGAACATATAACAGTTTTATTTAATCTTTCCTGAAAGTTATGATCACACTAAGCCAGGAAGGATTTACTATCTGTGGGTGGCTGATTGTACCCTGAACTACTAAGCAGTAGAATACAAATAGGAAATAAAAGCACAAACTAGAGAAGGACCACACTGAAACACAAACTTTGCTGCTCTGTGACACTTCCTGCATAAGAAATAACTGATGGGAAGATGAAAGCTTTGTTTTGGCAAATATCAATCATGCAAAGACACAAGGGCAGTTAAACACTTCAGAGTGGTATATGTAAGAACCACGACAACTCCACTGAAGAAGATGCCTAAACAACCACACAGGAATCAAGGAGTTTTATACACAAAGAGCAAGTCAGACACAAGCACCAGGTGGCCTTTATGAATGAACAGAAGCACCTGGACAATCTGAAACAGAAAAAGGAAGCCTGTGGGGGGGAAGAAAGGACAGGCAGTTTGGAGGAATTCAGAGAGACCCTCCGAGCAGCCAGGGATCAGGTCAGCTAAAGTCCTGGTGAGATGAAATCTGGCCAGGGACATGAAGGGCACCCTTGGAAGAAATTCTTCCCTGTGAGGGTGGTGAGACCCTGGCACAGGCTGCCCAGAGAAGCTGTGGCTGCCCCATCCCAGGAAGTGTTCAAGGCCAGGCTGGATGGGGCTCTGAGGAAGGTGGTCTAGTGGAAGGTGGCCCTGCCCATGGCAGGGGGCTGGAACTCAATGATCAGTAAGGTCCCTTCCACCCCAGGCCATCTATAATTCTGTGATTTCCACTGTTATGGAGCTGTACATGGGCTCACTTTATTATGTCATACTTCACTGTCTCTAAACTATTACCCAAATATGGTCAAGCCTGGCATATTTCCAGTCTCAAAATGACAATTCTTCCATCTTTTCCTAGTTCCTCATGGTCATACATTCCTAATCTCGATTCCTCACCTCCTCTTTTTTACAAGGTTTAAGCACAAGAGCTCTAATGATAAAACAGTGTAAAGCTCCCAGAGGTCTCATCTATTTCTTGAGATATTCTTCAGCAGCAAAGACATGGGGAAGATGGAAACTGAAGCATCTCAAATGCACACACACCAGTGTGTTAATGTTTTCTCATTAATTCTTCTTTGTGAAGTTATGATAGAAAAAAAAAGTTGAGAAGAAGCCTATAGGCAGCTCTGCAAGAGTACTGAATGAAAACTGTAGTTTGCAATTACGCATATAACAGTTTGGGATAATGGAATCAAATATATGGATTCATTTACAGTTTGTGTACAGTATGAACAGATTCCTTCAAGGATAAGCTCTCTTAGCTGTATATTATGAAGGCTCATCACAAACAGTCCAAAGTCCTGTATTTTGTGCACATCTGCTGTATACCTGTGACCATCACTTTCTGAGTCTCCCTTCCTATCTATTTAAGAGCAAAACGTGTCTCAAATATGCCATTTTCCAAAACCAAGCCATCACTACAATTATAATCTATAATCCTACAATATTATCACTGCTGCTGCAATGTTCCCTTCAGTGCTGTTTCTAAAGAGCACTCATTTCAGGAGCAGCCTGACTGCACAGAGACCATGGCAGTGTCAGGTGAAGTTAGTCTTGTAATACACAGGCTGTTTATTTTCTTCAGCAATTTGTTCCTCTAGCATTAATCACATTATCCAGTCAAGTGACAACAGAAAACGAGTCAGGAATTGTTCCTGCAACTACTCCTTCCATGCTTCAAGGACGTGAGCTTGGAAAGCTGGTACATTATTCCAACACAATTCCAGATACAAACTGTCTTTAACTGTAAGTTTTGCCCAACTCTAAGAACATGGCCAGGCTTTCCATAAAGAGCAATGACAAATGTCTGGCTTTCCACTGGATGCTCAGGAGGAGGAGGCAGCTGATTCTTTATTCTGTATGTTCTGGGTCACTTACCACATGAGATGTGAGAAAGAATAAGGAAAACACCCTTGTTTTTTAAATCTCATGTGCTTCACTAGAGTTCAACAACGAGTGAAAATTTTTCCTAGCCTCAAGCAAAGTTCATCCCTTTATGAACATACAGAATTATTCTGGCCACTATTTATAGTTCAGCCTATAATTTGTTACATTAACTGAAACTCTTTCTGCTCAGCTGATCTGCTATACCTTCTGCATGCCTGGTGAAGAGAGGATTACTTAAATAAGTCAGTGTCTCATGGACTGATGTCACCAATGGCTGAAGAGCACAACCACTGCTGCGTAGATGACACATGGTTATTGTGCTACCTGAAGGGTTATATTTGACATTCTCTTTGCAAACGAAGCAGCTGTTATGGAGGATTTTTTATTGTCCCTTTGACTTGGGAACATATTTGTTTAAAAATCTCCTTACTGCCACATTTACAAAACAAAGTGACAACTGTTAAGATCCATGGTTTCTGTGCATTATCCACCCAACAGCCATAAGACCAGCTATGAAAATGCCCCCAGAGCCCAGTGTTGGGAATAAAGCCTCTCCAGCAAGTTTTTTTCCAGATGAACTTCTTCTGTACTTTTAAGATGACCAAGATTACAATTCCAGCAAATAAACTGTTCATATGGAATTCTCTCCCTGGCTTTTAAAGCAAGTAAAAGCACTTAGCACTTAATGGCACTCCTGGCATAACCCACTCTGTCCACAGATTATTTTGCACACCTGAACACACTGAATACAATTCCACGCATTTGACCACCAATTTTGTGGGTAGTTATTACTGGATTATTAGGTATTATTGCATTTTGGAAGAACAAAAAGCCTTATTCTTTCAGTGTGGGGTTTAGGTTGTTTTCAGATACCAAACACAGGCAATCTAATTCCAGGATATACATTCTTTCAGAACTGACAGCCAATGACAAAGGCATACAGAATTTTACCTTTTCAGTATTCTTGTATTTTTCCCAGCTTTTCAGCATCTTAAGCCATTTTGTAGTTCTTTCAATTTCAAGGTGCTTTTGCTGAAAAGGAATTAGAAATTTTTAGTATCTCCAAAACAAATATATTTAAAGTAATGTATGTTTTTCTAAAAATAACAATAAAAAGTTTAACAGAGCATTATGAACTTTTTATTCAGTCATCTGAGAACAGTAGAGTAACATCAGTTCATTTAAAACATCCCAAAAATCAGCCAACCAAAAACCAAGCAGAAATTCTTATTTTCAGCACTATGGAAGAATTGTATTTTGTAAGAAGAGGTTAAGTACATGATTTCTATAAGTTTCTTCTTTACATATCTGGCAAGTTAAAAAAACCAACAAAAAAACCTCCATTTATTTTTATACTCAGTAAGTTCTCAGACAAATAACTTCTGCTGCAAGCCACTTAAAAGTTAGTTGTCCCTGAAATGATCTTCTTTACCCAGACTTGCCCCTAAACATAATTAGCTTCTGTTTTCAAGTGATCACACAAACCATCCCTTCTTAAAAGGCATGAAGTTAAAAAGGAACTTAAACAAGTGCATGCAAGAGTGGCAGTGCAGGAGAAGAAGTGGGAATAGGCTTTAATTCTAGACATTAAAAGCCAGAAATCCTTGCCATAATTCTCCTTGGCACAGCATATTTTCACCTGAGTTACCCTGTAACTTAACATCAAGGATTTCTTCACAAGATCTATTTGTTTTATTTTTATTACTGACTAGAATATTCCAGAAACAAGGTGATAGAATGAGAATCCAAAGCAAAACAAACGCCATCTTCTCAGAATAAATAGTTATAATAAGTAGTCTAGCAAGTACAGCCCTACTAGCTCAGAGATTGCCCTTCTGTCTATGAAAATATTGCTAGACTTGCCATCAACTTCTTGAATTTGGCAACCAAATAAGCACTTGGAATCAGCCATCTTAGACCACGGAATTTCAAGGCACTTTGGCACAACACAGCCAAAAATCTGTATTTTGTTAGCTCCAATGGTAAGATTTTTAGCACTTAGTTTTACACCTCAGTTTTACATTTTGCAAAGTGTCTCTGATTACACTGCAAAGTTAATAGTTAGCTGTGTGTTTCTACATTTTTTCAATGAGACTATTTCAAATCTCTTACAAAGCTTTGGAGCAGAAGATCCTGACTGGAAAGGTTAAAGCAGAAAAATGTATGTGTGCGGCTATGGCCTTCTCTTCAGAGTTGAAGATAAACAAGAATTTAATTTTATTGTAAAGGACAGCCCCTCTATCTCCAACTTCAAATCCAGGGATTAATAAAGACAGGAAGGATATTGATATGGTTCACAATTCAATCTGGTAACAATGTAAAAGTTTAATTTTAAAGCTCCGCAGGATGCCAAAAAGTTACTAATACTTTCATTAAGTATTTATAAAGTCAATTGCATCCAAAAGGTTGGGAGAAAATATAAAAGAAAATTTTTACTTATTGTCCCAATAGAATCCTAATTTTACTTCTAGCTTTTACCCATCAGAATTTGTGCAGTCTTTCTTGGCTATCAATGCAATAGAATGGTCTTCTTTAACTTCCTGAATGTCTTTAACCGAGGAGCCCCAAGCCTTGCATTAGCAGAAGTATAACTTGATGATGTTTAGGTCCATCCCAACTATGATAGGTCCACAAAATGTCCTGGAAATAAGTTGGTTTGGGTTTTCAAGTTATTTTTGTTTGAATTCAAATGATATAAGCCTGACACAAGTATAAAAAGGTTATGGGGAAAAGAAGTGCCTCTGCTCTTTCAACCTTATCTAACTACTCATGTTGCAATCAACTGCCCACAGGTTTTGGCTGTATTGGGCAATATCTCAAATACTTGCCTTTTAAATTTTTTAAAACACATTTATTAAGACTTATGCTAGAAGGGAAGGCTAGAGAAACTATTGCTTCCCAAATTTCACAACACTATTTCTGATTCTCTTTCACACTTGCAACCCCTTTAAGGAGTCAGCATTTTCAACATGTCTTCAAGCAGCTGTTCTCCAGGCATAGTTTAGGCTGCAGGAATAACAGGAAGTCAGGAAAGGTCTCTGCCCTCAACAGGTTGTTCAGATAATTGGTAAGAAAAATAAAACCCTATCTGTTTCCAGTCTTTTTGTTTGTATGTTTCATCTGCTTTCAAGATTTTTGGTCTTTTGAGCCAGAAGCTCACTTCAATTGTATGCTTGTTTAAGCTTTTATGTCTTTGTGTCAATTTACCCATTCTCAAGTGATGCTACTGTAGTCAAAATAGCAATTATTTCTGTGTTCAGTTCTTGAAAACTTTTAGCTGTTTCTTTCCCTGTCTGAATTATGTTCACTTTCATGTCTAACAGGTACAACATTGAAAACACAGACAGATCTGAGGCAGCCCACTGCAGAGCAGAGGGATGCTGCTGCTGCTCTTTCAGACAAGTTCCATGTAGTTGTCACCAAAAAAAGAAAAAAAAATCCATTTATCTGTCTTCTGAGTACATTTTACACTTTGAAGCATTTTTGCCATTGAGTAGGGAGTAACAGAATCCCTAATGGAAGCAGAGCTGGTTTCCTACTCTCATACTAGTGAACAATGCACTAATGAAAGCACAAGAATCATGAAGTTGGCAAGCATCCCTCTTGTGCGCAGCACTCCACCTTCCCGGAGTGCATGTGTGCCAGGGGCTGAGCCTTAAAGCAATGCTTCAGCAGAAAACTCAGACAAAACCAGAACCTGCTGAACTGTTACCCAGAGAAATTATAATCAAGTAAACCAATGACAAAACCTAACTGAAAATTACTTACAAAACACTTCACAGAACTTCAAAATCAAAGTCAAACACAGACTCCAGATTTCCTGAGGTCAGTTCTCTGTCTCCTTTCCTCCTCCAGAAAATCTTTCCTCCCCTAGTTTTAGCTGAGATAATACATCTGTGCTGGATGATTCATCTCATGGTTAAGCACTTCATAACACAGGACAATGATTTAATGCATTTAAGGCATCAAATGTGCAGCAAAGTAATGAAGCACTAAAATGAGTAATTATTACTATTAATGCAGAGTAAAGGTATTATGACCAAAAATACACACACACAAATACACACAAAGAAATCCCAGCCAAAGGTGTTCTTTTGAATCTGAAGAACAGATTCCAAATTCATAAGGATATCCACCTTTTGTATAAATTGCAAATGAAATGAAAACTTGAGTTAGGAATATTTTTTTAAACTCACAAGGCAAAAGGAAAGAATAAATAGTTCTGCCAAGTGACTTCTAAAGACATTGTACAGAATGTTTTTAATCTTAGCTTACATTAACATAACACAGTAATCCTTATGAATGGTATCTTGAAAATTGCAAAGATTCAAAGCCTGATGACAGGAGCCAGATAAAGCTCAGACCAGCAGAGGTCAGGGTACCATCAGGAGTGTAACCAGGAGTCTAATGCAGGAGCATCCCTGGATGATTATAAAAACACACTGGACTTGCAATTCAACACTGACTCCATAAATGCAGTTTCTGTGCTGACACTTTGAGACAGCACGAACACAACTGGGGACAGAGAACTGAGACACTATTTCCCCCAAATAATTTAAGGCTAACTACAAAGCCACAGTGAATCAGAGCTTCAAAACACATCTACCACAGTAGCTCCAAGATGCCCAATATTTTTGCACTTAGACTCAACCTCCTGCTGTGTCCTTCTGATGGAAATGAAATTATACATACACTCACTGTGTTATTAAATGGAATGAAACATGGCAGGAAAACACAACTATTTCAGGTTATGTATGCAAAATCACACATGAACCAAGGCAAAACAAGAGATAAGTTATATTCTTTTACAGTAAGCACCTCTTACTAGCTTCAGTGTATAATTGAAGCTCAAAATAATTAATTTTCAGAAGCACTGTTGCTCTTAACACTCAAGGAGCTGAGCTGCCTTGGAATAAGTCATTCCATTTTTTCCCCATGTACTCAACTAATTCGTGCAGCCAAGAGGGCTAACTTACACTTACAGATACTTTATCTCGAGTTTTCTGATCTGATTTGGTCTAAGAGATAACAACAGACCCGACTGACCAAGGGGAAATACCAACAGTAACTAGGACCAGACAAGCAGAAATTCAGGTCCCCATTATTTTTATTGTTTTCCACATTCCCAATACATCAGTTGTCACACTACTCCTCCAGAATCCCCCAGCAGCAGAAGGATTTTTGGACTAGGACTGCAGCAGCTGCCAACAGGACCTGCATGTCCAGAACACACCCAGCTCAGCATTACAAGGGAGGTCACCACACTGTAGTGGCAGCAGAGTATTTGTCACCATTTCCCAAAGCAGCAAAGCTCCCCATGTTCCTCAGGACAGCAGCACACACCTCTGTGTCAAATGCCACCGCCTCGCTCACATCATCCATGTCCTGGCACAGCTGATGGCAGCTCCTGGCACAGCACCACAGCTCTCAAGCTTTCAGGGCAGAGCTGGGTGTGAGCTCTTAAGTGGTTCCATTTCCTTCACTGGGCCACATAATGGGTGAGGAATATTCACTCATTGACAGGAGCAAATGTAAGAACAAGGGTGCCCAAAGGGGTCTCTGAGCCTCAAGGACACAGCTCTTCTGGGACTTAGAATGTGCTTCGTTGGAAATGCAAATCACTAAAATGCTTCATCAACTCATTTCACAAGGATTTCTATTTTTAAAAGCTGTAAATCTGTAAATGTTTACTTACTAGTAAAAAACCTGGAGGACAGTGGACTTACCTTTTCTATCACCGCATCATGGACAGGAAGCTCCTCTGGACTGAAAACGAAGGCAAAATTTATATTAGTCTTGGTTAACCTTGACACAAAATCATTTCTGTATAGGTTCTTGCAAGTCATCACTTACAGCAGCAATTTGTAGTAACAAGTGAACAAGAATTCTGAACTGTAAAGAAGAATATTTTAAGTACAGAACTAGGATTTTAAATCAAAATGGCTGCATAACTTAAGAAAAATATTGCATAGTGTAAGAAAACTTTTTTTTACTTCTATAAAAGCACTCTGTGCTGTACTACTGAAGTGAAATCCAAACTATTTTTGTTTTATTTGACCATACTATTGTTAGCTGATTTACCAATAAAATAAAAGGACTTCCTTCTATACCACTGTGCTCAAGGAAAGGCACTGAGACTTTGCTTGACTTGGGAGAGCAAACTCACATTTTCTCAAAACTACAGAACTCACTCTAAGTAACAAGGAGGAAGTAGCAGAAAAAAAAGAGTTTTGTTACTAGGTACCTAATTAATTCTAAAAATTAAAGTCTTTTCACTTCTTACCCCTGAGCCTAAAAATTTAGGAATTGAAAGCTCGAAAAGCAACCTTTGACCTGATACATCTTCAGACTTTGCATTATGCTCATTTCATTCTGAGGCCTTCTAACTTCTGTTTTCCTTATAAATTAGCTTTTTTCCTCTCGAAAGTAACTGGAACCACCTTGATGCCAAGTGAGCCTGCCTTCCCCTGCAGCTTCTGAAAACACAGCAGCTCATCTGCAAGAAGCAACTCCCTTCTGCTCTAGAGGTCAGATAAATAACACACCCAACAAAACCATGTTTAGAAGGGACTAAAACACAGGAAACAAGTAGAATACTTCTAAAAATTCCTACTGAGTCTTGATGTTATGAAAAAAACCTCATACTCACATCATTAGAGGCTTCCATAGAGAAGCTATTAAACCCCAGTACTTTAGACCTGTATCCACTCTGTGCAAGGGTGACCTTGGGGAAGGCTACAGCAGTTAGTGCTGCAGTCAATTTAAGAACACTGTGATGCAAAATACTTGAATTGTATTCAATCTCATTTCATTTATAAGATGCTGTTTCAGGTTCAGAAGTTATATAAAGAAATACAGAATAAAAAAATACATTTGAACCACTTCATCTAATGGAAAAGCTTGCTCCCATCAACACATTCACAGAGACCACACAGAAGTTAAAATTTCCAGTCCACAGCTCAGAAACTAATTTTAAAACCAAAAGACTGTTGCTTTTGAGCAGCATTGCAAAAAGCATAATTCATTCATTTAGAAGCACATAACAAATATTGGAAAGTTTTACTGGCAAACAACAACATAATCAAAAAGCCCTTGATCCACATCTGACACATCAGAAACAACCCCTAGTCAGTGCTATTTGTAAATGTTAACAAAATTATAGTATCGTGCATGCTCTCATGTAACTAAATCAGCTGAAAGCAGGCCCTTTGCATGCCAAGTATCACCTAGAAATTCAGCTTATTTGAAGTGGAAAGAAAAAGCAAAGGGGAAGAAGAAATTCCGTTTAATACAATCTGCATAGGGTGGCTGTTGTTTGGTTTGATGCACGAAGACTGCTGGGCCTTCTCACATCACTTAAAAATTCCAATGCTTCAGTGACAGTTGCAGGCCCTGCCTGCCCTCCCTGAGCCTCCCACAGCAGCCTCATTCTTTGCAGCCCTTCGAGGTCACAGCAGCAGCTGGCTGTGCACACAACAAACTCTTTTTCCTCCAGTGCTGCCTGCAGCGTGCAAGGCAAGGATCTGACAGCTCCACATCCCCGTGGACTCACGCCGGCCACAGCAGCTCCTCTGCTGGACTGGTACCACTTGACAGCTTATCTTCACACTGGCATGGAAGCTGATCACATGAAAGATTAATCAAATCTTATTTTTCACAAAGGGAGAACGAGTTTTAGTGATTTATTAAGGAATTGCTCACTGCTAATTTTGCAGGTTACCATCAATGTACAAAGAAAAGGCATGGTTGAACCTCCTGAGCAGGAAAAGGCAGCCCTCGCGTCCTGGGAAGCAGCCACTAAATTAATCCAACATCAAATTTATGCTCACATTGCTCATTATTTTTTTGAGCTGCACAGCCCTGCACTAATACCACACAGCTACACACTGAAATTCCACAGCAGCACATTAGGTCAGCCCCATGTTTTTATTCCCCCAGATGCTGCTGAGCACCAGGCAAACAGCACAGAAGCCAAATGAAATTGCCCTGGGCTGCTCAGTAACTCACTGGACATGTAGGAGTTCCTGGAGATCTCCCTCTCCATTAAGAATATGGCATCAACTCTGCCCCCTATACTCACACATGTAAATATTAAAATCTACCCTGCAAGGACTGAAGGAAAGGCAGAGCAGGCATACAAATTCTCTCAAGCCCCTAAAAGTATTTTAAATACATGTATTTCCACTTAGTGTGTTTTCTATGCAGAAAACACACTAGAGATTTTTTTTAATTAGGTAGGATCAGACACAAAATCTAATATTGCTACACCTTAATTATTTCTTTTAAAAATTAATCTTCTCTGACCATTTCCAGTCTATTTAAACTTGTATTTCTCCATGGTTTTTATTTGCACACTTCACCAAATAATAATGGCAAACAGTAAACAGTATTAATATAATACAACCATCTCCTGCCCTAAGATGACTGTTTTCCTTTAATAGTTTAAGTAATATTCATTTAGGGGATCCAGAGAAAACAGAATTGATTAACATAATTAGCTTGGAACCATACAATCCTGGATATCCAAAAGAGGAGTCACAGGGATGCTTTTAAGTGAAGTAATGAAAATAAGGTCTCAGTCAGCAGAAACTAGATCTTAACACACTGCTGACCACACTAAAGTAAAATCTGAACTAGGTAAAGTCAGCTATTGAAGGAGCCAGGAATTAACAATCACTGCACCTGGTCTGTGCGTTGCCATGAAGACAAGAGCTCCCAGCTGCAGCCCCAAGGGATCCCAAGAGCAGCTGAGGGCTCTGCCTGTCACTGCCAAGCAGCTCTGGAGTCACAGCTCTAAGAGAAAGGGCTGAAATCTTGTCTCCAGGTCTGGGAGCTGCAAGATCAAATCCCAAATACAGTAAGGTGTCTGACGGTCATCCTGTCACGAGGTTCCTCAAAGACCGCTCACTGGAATAAAGTAAATACTGGATTCCAAGGTTTGACTGGAACTTAGGATCTCTACCCATGGTCCTCACTGGTGGTGATCTGCAGCACCAGCCCAAAGCCATCTTCCCATCTCTCAGTCTGGACTATTTCTACCTTCTGGTGAGAAGATCTCTAAGTTCAAAGACAAGGTTTCATTTATTGTACTTGACTGAACGTGCGTTTTTTTTTTATAAGGGATGAATGGATCTTAGATCTTTAAATCCACCACGATGGCTAACAGAAGTTTTCATAAATGTTTCAAGAAAACTTTTTAAAAAATTATGTCAAACATGTAAGTATCTATCATATTTAATACAGAATATTAAATATGCAGATCTGTGGTTTAGAACATTACAGCATGTGCTGTAATTAGCCTCCTTGAGTAACACTGGTAATTGAGATAAACTGAAAAGTCTAAGACTTAACAAGCTTACAGTCCCCTACTCACTGCTGCTGTTTAAATCAGTCATCTTTAAACAGCACTTTGATGTATTTGTTCAGTACAAACACAAGGAAAGACTTTCATATAATGGACACTCAACAGATTTATTCTTTTCCTACATTTGTATTTAAATCCAAAGTATGTTCCCTGCTGACTCAAATCACAGCATTTTCCTGTTTCTAATTTGGCTTAAGTTTAAGAAATGTAAAGCCTCCTCTGTCCTTTGCAGCTTCACTTGAGGATGGAAGATATTTAGTGCAATAATCAGCAACCTTGGTACACCAATCACCCCAGAACTCTGAATTCCAGAGGATCAAATCATTACTGCACAGTTACAAGTTGGACAAGGCCTGACATCAAAATTTTCATTGAGGAGAAAAGAAAGTGGCAAAAATTGACCAGAATGAGACCAAAAATACTACAAAGCTTAATTGCCCGAAGAACTATGATGTTCAAAATCTTTTGGTACGCTGTGTTTTTATTTCTTAGTTTCTATTTCAGAACACAGCACTTGCTTAAAAACCCTCTCTACTTCCTCTATTCTGTCCCACCCAGACAAAACTGGCCAGGGAACTGTGAAGAACTTAGGGGCTCATTAACATGAAATATCTGTGGGAGTAACTGTGATACACACAAATCATCTAATTAAAAAGTCAATTACATTCAATATTTCTATATTACCGAACCCAATGCAACACAGACATTTAAAAAGTTTAATCCTCATAAAGCCTGCAAAGCAATACCCATGTAAAAGGTTTTCTCCAGCTACTCCTCAATTATTTTCTCATGTTCTCTAAGTGCAACAGCATCACCTTGAACCACTGCACTTTAATTTTAAATGAAAAGTATTTCTAAATTATAGCTGGTGTCACATTTTAAATATAATGTGGGAGAAGTTTCTTGCAGAACACTGATCTTCATGGTCTCATTGAGTTAATCAATAAGAAACAAATGCTGTCCATTCAGCCTGCCATTTGTGATGCACTTTAAGTGTTTAAATCCATGAGGAAAACATACTTGCTATTACCTAGAAGAATTATTTTGAAGGAAGTATTTTAAAGAAATTCTAACAACAGTCCTTCACATCATTTTGAAATATGATCTAGAAATTTGTGAGTGAAACATTCACAAAAACATTAGTAAGGTATAAAACTCAAAACCAAAAGTGACATGAAATAAATTCATAGGAGTGATCACATACAGGTACGGTGTGAGAAGGGAAGAATTCACTTGACAGGTGTCTGAACACGAAGACCTTTAGTACAAATGGAGTTGTCTTGCTGTACAATATGAAATTCAGCTTGCTGAGCAACAACGTGCACCATTACGGTATCCCGGTATATTAGGAAAAAGTAAATCTTCCCAAATAGGTACAGTTTTAAATCGTGTGATTTGTCAGGAGTGAGTTGTAGGAGGCGATGGCTTTACTAGACACAAAAAAATGAGTATATTCACACTGGGAAACCAATTCTACAGCAATAAACACACTAAGGAGGTGTTCTGTTAGGTCTGCCTCCCCCTCAGTGTCTGATACATGACACATAAAGCTGTCAGGGCAATACGTGGTATTATGGATATACAACAGTGCTTTGCAACAGAACGCCACCTTCAAGGTAATTTTCAGAGAAATTCTGACTGTGAATATTGCTTCAATCTTCCAGCTTTTGAAAGAAAATTAAAGCAAAAGTGTTATTTTCAAAACCAATAATATATGGAAAAGATTTCTGAAAATATTAAGGAGAAGGTATGAAATATGTTGTTTTTCACAGATAAAATTCTACAGCTCACTTCCTTCTTTCTATCTCAAAATTTACCTACAAACTCACAATTTTGATTGAGTCCATCTCTCAAAATAATTGGAGCTCTGCTACTGTAATCATCCACTTGGAATTCTCACCAAACAAACTCTGCACAGTATGGGGGTAGTGACTACAGCAGATTAAAAAACAGCTTTCAGGAGTTTTGTTAAAATTCATAAGCAAGCCAAAGCAATTAATTAACATATGGGATAAGCCAGTGTGATATTCCACAATATAATTATCAGGAAACATGCTGCAAGAAAGAATTTAATGCTGGCAAAAGGTTGGACCACATGTGATTTTGTGACGAGGTTTTATTTGCAATTATTATTTGTGGATTCTGTGGATGTTGCTGCCAATTTGCACAGCACAGTGCCATGAACATGTAGCTCCTGTCCAGAAAGTCTCAAGCAATGTGCACTGAGAGATGAGATAAAATAAAATAAAAAGTTTTATCAAATTCAACTAAATCTCAAAATGGTGACTTTTTAATAAAGTATTATGTTGCTTGGAAGATGGCTTTGCTGTTAAGTTTTTATTGTCAATATGAAAAATTATCAAGAAATTCATAGTAAAAAAAATAGAACTGTCTTTTCACTGCCAAATTCTAAAACTATGTGCTTTCCCATGTTTTTAGTGAAAAGGCATGTTCTATATGCAAACTTACAAGTGTCACCAGCAAAGAATGAGAAAACCTTTGAGAAAATCTATAATCTGCTTAATTGAGCACATCAGCATTTCTAGTGATTTTTGATGTCAGTTTAATTGTACATAAATGAACACCGAGGTTAAAAATGTCTTCTCAAAATCACATTCTTATAAACAGATAAAAATTAGTCTAAGCTCTCTTAAAATTCTCATGAGTCTAGAAGGCAAATGAAAGAGAATGCCTTGCTTCTAATTTACATTTGATAAACGTCTAAAACACCTAGGATTTTTTCCTTAAACACATATCTCCTGCTTTGAAGTACTGCTGGAAGGCTAGTTGTGTGCAGATCACTTACATCATAAATTAACAGCGATGGTTTGCATGTTGGCAGCTTCATCTGCATTAAAATTCATGTGCTATGCAAAGCGTATTTCAACATAAATTAACTAAGATGGTATTGTTCCAGCAATACAGACTTGATCATTGCTGAAGCTCAAAGCATTATGCACTTGCTCCTTTGAGGAAATGAACTTCAGTGGTCTCACATCCCGTTCTGGTGGGTCCTTCAGTGGGTCAAGAGTAGGAGCATCTTTGCAAACCTAGAAACTGTCCCCCCTTTTAGCATCCTTCACAATCTGTGCCAGTGGAACACACTCTGGCCATTCCCTACATTCAGTTACTTTAATCTTCTACAAATGCTAAATTTAGCAGGAAATATATGAGGTAATAATGATTATGCTACATACTTATGTTTTAGAGCTTAAGCAGTAACTCAAAACCATTGCATATCGCTTCATGAATGTTGTATAAATTAAACCATATTAACACAGTCAATCATTTTTTCCAGTTCTGCTACCTAATAGCTCTTTTCATACAAGGAAGTACTTTATGAATTCCTAGTACACACTGGGTGATCTTTTACTCAAATCAAGTAGCGGCAGCTGTTAACAAAAAACCACATTATTTGTCCTTAGTTGGCAGAATTATCCTGCAGCTTATTTTTGTGTTTGCCATCAAATCTGCAGGATTGCATTCACCTCATTTCCTTCTGTATCTGCAGAGGATTGCTGAAGTGACAGCCTGGACTAACTCAGCTGAAAGAATGGATTTAAATTTCAAATTTCAACTCCAGTCCTAAGAATAAGCGTAGAATAAAGCTGAGCCAAAGAAAGGGATAACGCTGTGACACAGGTTTAGGAAGGAAAAAAAGACCATACCATTCTGAATTATACCAAATAACAAGAGAACATTTCTTCCTTCTACAGGAAGAACATGCATGAAAGGAGAGTAAGATCACTAGACCACCATGATGACACAAGGGGAAAGGGAAGACAAAAATTTAAAGGGAAGAACATCTTAAATACTGTTGCAAAAGAAATGAAATTCACAGTCCAAGGCACAGAAAAATTCACTGGTAACTTCTAGACATGTAACTTCTAGGCATTTCCTCCTCCTGGTGAGGTCCTACCACAAAATACATAAATGATGCACAAATGTGTACAATTGTAAAGCTCACAGGTGACCATCAGAGAGACGCTATGATGGGTTTAGACCATTTTCATGAAACAGGTTTGAATAACAAACCACTTTCCCCCATCATGCTGACAAAGAATACTTGTTAAAGCAGCAAGTGTGAGAAAAAGTGAACAACAAAGTCACTGAAGAGTTCCTCATAGTAACCAAAACACCCTCTAAAGCAACACTTCTGACCACATGCTTTTGCAAAAGAAGACATCATTTTAAGGAAGCAAATTGCCACAGACAGCTCATGCTTTTGGACACAAATGCATGAATGCAAAGAGAAGACTCGCAACACAATCACCACCAAGAGTGCAGACAAACTCACAGAATGGTGTTCACAGTCCATCATGGAAGCAGAGCTGTAAACTTCATCAGAATGGACAGACAAAGGAAATTTTACAGCAGGTTCAACATACTCTTCCACTGTCAGGGATGTTTAAATAAAATTACCTATTTACCCTGGTCTCTGAACCAGCCTCACCACTGCAGAGTAAGCAAGGATTCATTTCAACTTATCAGGAATTCCATAACTGGTAAGTAGTGTGTTTGCTGTGTTTTCAAAAGAGGTTTTGCCATACAGAAATGCAATTAAACTATTATTTCAAAAACAGTTCCCCCTGGTAGCATGCAAAGGAAAAAAAAAACCCAAAAGATTTGTCTAATGCTAGGAAGATGGATCTAAAAAAAAGCGTTTTGAATCTCAATAACTAAGCAAGAAAACTACCACTTCTCTCCTTAAATAAAGATAATATCCTCAGGGTGTATTAAGGCAAAAGGAAAGAATGTTAAATAGAGCTGAAATTTGTGGTTGGGTTTTTTTTTAACAGTAGTTCCTCAATATGATTAGCAATGAATATTCTGCAGCAAAATCAGTCGAGGCAAGTGTATCACACATCAGAAGGCAGAATCTATGGCACATAAGACAAGATTGCAATGGAGAGAACTGAGTGGAGTTCCCATGATAAATCTTTATAATGCCGCATGAAAAATTCTGGACAGTCAAAATAAGGCGTATTTGTATATTTAGGAGGAAGAGAAGAGAAGAGAAACACACACCTTTTCTCTAATAAGAGAGATCTGCACTTGTTTTAAAATAAAGATTTGACTTTGGCAGCTGAAAGAGCCTGAACTTGGCACACTTCTTCCCAAGGGAGGGAAGAGTTTTGCCACTCTCCCGACAAGAGGGTCTGACCCTGTCTCACAAGGAAGAGGAAAATGACAGTAAGTCCCTGCTGAATGACCAGCATAAATAAAATGCAGTAAGATTGACATTTATAATTGAACTGTTAAGAATAAACCTTTCATTGCTATCTTAGCACATCACCACATCACTTAACATGTTTGGCAATGTCTACTGTGCCTAGAAAATAAGGAATCATGGCTCCATGTCACTGTGAACAGTAACTCCGCAACTCTTCTAGTAGCCTTGGAGCTCTTTCCCTAAACTCTGATGAGCAGATTTAATGACCTTAAAAGGAAATGGCCTTAAATTGAGGCAGAGGAGATTAGATCAGATATTAGAAAAAAATTTTTCATTCTTAGGGTGGTCAGGTGGTCCCTGGGGGTGTTTAAGAGGCTTCTGGATCTGGCACTGGTGATGTTGTTTAGTGGTTACAGTGATGGTGCTGGGTTTACTGCTGGTCTTGATGATCTTAAGTCTCTTCCAACCCCGATGATTCTATGACTACTAAAAATTTGAAATTAAAATTACATAAAAACCCCAATTTTTTGAATGCTACTTTGATTATTATCAAATTACATCAACCATGCTTCTTTCTTTCTTTAACTGCTAATACCCAGAATCTCAGCATAACTTCTTTTGCTGCCAAGAACCCTCAGAGACCTGTCCTTACAGCTCTTATCTGAAGAGAACTCACTCCTGTACCCCCCCAAATCAGCAGGGAGAGCTGTGCAAGAGTTACTGCTCTTGAACATGTGGTTCAAGAGGCACACAGGAGAAAACACTAAGGAATGCACACAGAATACTTCAGAGACAAGTACTAATTTCCAGCAAGGCAATGTACAAATTACCAAGAAATAGAATCCAAGATGGGATAACTGGTTGCTCATCATATTGCTCCCAATCAAAAAGTACAGGGTAAAATAATAATACTGGAGGGGGAAAAAATCAACAGTTTAATCTGGAGACATTTAATAGAGTATCTCAATCCTTGACTGAGCTCTCCATTTCTTTGCACCCCAAACTCATTTTTGGAGCATGCTGTAGAAGTGCATTAGAGCTAATAAAAATGCACTATGTTTTTTCAAAGAGTGAAGTTTGATGGAGAAGAGCAGGTAGGTCTCAGCAAAACAGAGAATGAATTCTGCTATTTGCAAAGTGCCTAAGGCAATGTGATAATCTCCATCATTAGCAAACTATTCTCAAGGCATGTTCACTGCTTTAACAGGCTCATGGGATAAAGACTAAGGGTATGAGTCACATTCTCAGCTGCTGTGAATTGGTACAGTTCCATCAGAATCAGCACAGAGCTACTGTAAGAGTAGCACAAGAATCTAACCCAAATTTTGGAGAGAGCCTCGTGAACGGGGTGAGGAGCAGACCACATCTGTATTTTCTACCATTAGTACTCCTGTTGTACCACTCTGTATTCTCCAGGGGATAAAAACCCACATACACAACCTTGCAAAATAAACCTCCAATCTGCCCTCTATGCTGATCCTGGAATATTTATCACCATAACAGCATCTGCCACAGTAAATATACATCCCCAGTTTCCATTTACTGTGGCAGGTAGTAAAAGGAAAAACATGTTTAAACTGAATCACCCAAGTTAGACCACAAAATCTGATAATATAGGCTATTGCTATAAGATAACAATTATTAATGTAGGCTATTGCTATAAGATAACAATTATTAATATAAGTTAACACAAACCTTGATAATAACAAAGTGTGAAAAGAACTCATATGGTGCAGGCTGAACAAATAAAAATACTTTTTCATTTTTTGAATCATGTTGTGGCTGCATTGATTTTCACAGCTCATCAACAGTTACCAGAACAATTCTGGCATTCATCAGGGAACCATGGAAAGAAAGAAGTTCTTGGAAAGTTGCAGTAAATAAATTGCATCTTCTTTTGCTATTTCTACTTCATAACTGTTAAGGTCTGAACACTTAAAGCACCTTCCACAATGTATTAGTCAGAGTATTTAAGTCAGAATCCGTATTTCCCAATGAGGAGTAGTAAAATATTGACTTGAGCTGTACCTGCCCCAAATTCCAAAACCCAATATTATTTTTATTTTACTCAGAAAAGTAAAACTGTGGTCTCGAACAGCTTTCTCATAAAACAAAACAGAACACCTCCCTCTCAGCTGGGCGATAGACAGAGAGAGAAATATAAAAGAATCATCAAGAATATACACACAAGGATGCTTTAAAAGACCAGATAACACAAATCCTAATTACCAGCTAAAAATTAAAAGTGTAGGACATTTTAATTTTTTTTAATATTTTTGCTTGGTCCCCGAATGATTGAAAGACTGAAATCTGTAGTTCCAACAGGTAGCAAACAAATGAACCTGGCTGATGTTTCATCTTCAGGGGGATGTTGTTCAATGCTTTACAAATTTCAGTACAAAGCCCCTCAGGACCTAGAGTACATTGACCAGGGGTATATTGGTGTGGTGACGTAAGAGCAGGAAGATGCTGCTCAGATTTGCTCAAATTTTAGCTTTCTGTGCCATTCTAAGAAGACACCGAGGCCATTTGGCTTATCCTGCTCTGACTTTTAGCCTGGTGTTGAAAGGCTCCAAAGAGGATCAGCTCTTTAAACTGGTGTTGACCTTTTACAGTTGCAAAATGCTGTTGTCAGCTTCTACCCTACTTCAGGAACACGTACAAAGTTGCGGCTGTTTTGCAAACTTCAGTCAGCCCATGCTCTTGTGACCATTCAACCTTAACATTATGTGGGGCAGGGAGGAAAGGGAGGGAATCAAGTTATTTTGCCCTTGTAGCTAACTGGGGACTTTCACAAAAAATAAATACAAGGATGTATTCATGAAAAATAAATCTTGAAGCATGTGCTTCAATGATCATCAGTTAAAGCTTAAATTCTTATTTACTTACAAGAACATTGACTGTCATTTGAATTTCTTACTTTCTTTTGCTGTCTTAAGACCTTAAATAATTTTTAGCTATAAGAATAATGCACATAATTGTCACATCTAAATAGACAAATCAATATAGATATTACATAAACTGTCAGTTTAAGTAAAATGCCTTTTAAAATATTTCTAGTTGTAGGAGGGAACTTGCCACCACCTAAGGAGTAAGGTATTTACTTTAGTAGCTCTTTTAACCATTCCAAAGCAGTACAAAATCAACTAAAGAATTCAAGGAGGGGGAAGGGGGAAATCCCAGATCCCGAGGCATTACTGGAATGCCTGCTATGAGCTTTAAGACTGCTCAGAAACTCCTTTAGTTTCTTTTCCCTGAAGTTATTCCCTTATCAATGACTGCTGCTAGAAAAAATGCAAATAGAAGTTATCTACAAAGTAAAGAAAAGGGCTGACAAAAGTACAGTCCACAGCAAAAATACTGAGGACATTGACTTTAAAATTTAGCCAGGTTCCAAGGTAGGACAGAGAGAAACTGCTTTTTTGTGGGGTGCAGGGTCAATATTCACACAGCGTTGACCAAAGAGATACAACATATCCAAGATGAGGAAAAAAAAGAAAAAAGGAAAAACTCACCAAACAAACCCCATATTTTTTATGAATACCAAACACATTCCACCCTTTTCATTTCCAAAAACAGCTAGAACAGTTTTTGTTATGACTATCTGTGAAGAGATCTTAGGCATTTCTCCCATTCCTAAAATACTTGATTGCAGAAGTCATCTATTACAGGCTGAGGTTTATCTGAGCCCAATGGGAGACCCCCGAGATGGGCTGCTGGACTCCCATCAGCTGCAGGCACAGCTCGAAGCACCCCTCTCCTGTAGAAAAGAATACCCAATCTTATCAAAACACTGGCAGATTGTATATACAGACACCGGTGCTAGACTTGAGAGGAAAAAATGTTCCTTTTGAAATTGAATGGCACTTTTCACCTCAGTCTGACTGCTCAGCATTCCTGCACTATCACATGAAATCAGCACCAGGATTTTTACTGGAAAACAAATTGCACTGAATAAGGACCATGCCCGAGGTTTTTTCGGAAAGGGATATTGCTGCCTTTTTTTCTTTAACTATTTTTAGGTTTATTGGTAACCACACTGCACTTGTATAAAATATACTGGTCTGCTCTGTCAATACTCGTGGTCATGACTAAGACAAGTTCCCTGACACGGGATTCTCTGGAAGAAACATTACAAAAGAGGTTTTTTTATTTTAATAGGCTATTCCACATAATACGAATATTTGATTTACTTAATTGATGTATTAATTCAATATACTATTCCATGTATACCAGGTGACACAGAGGAAGACCAACAGCACTTGGTAGAAACAAGTCTGTATTAATTAAGAGGAGCAATACTAACTGGAGAGACAAAAGAGATGTGGAAGGGGATGTTGCCAACTCCCAGTGTGAGGCACACCGTGTCAGGGTGAGGGAAGACATGTAAGACACCAGAAGCAGAAGGAGAAAATAAGTAAGAAACCAGGAGCAGCAGAAAGAAGTCATTATGTGCAGGAGCTCCTGCACTGCCTGTCACCTCACCAAAGGAACTGGAGTGACCCAAGGCTAACCCATGACAAAAAGCAAGGGAAGTTTGTCCTGGAGGCAGAGGGGAGACAGGTGTTTCCTCTAGGTGCCTGTTAAGAGTTTTATGGTTTGGAGTGTTCCAACCCAGCATCCAAATCAGCAGTCAGAATGTCATGTAATCTGACAGTAAATTATGAAAAAACATTCCCCCCAAGTTGAGTCTGGTTTGCCTGCAACACCATAAGGCTTAAATAAACCACAACCCACCACTTCCTTATAACCTTGCAACAACAGTAGCTGGTAAAGGCCAAATTTCCTACATTTTAGCCAACAATGAGATTTTCACTCTTCCTGGGTCCTGCATGCCTCTATTGTACAATTCATGTTTTCAGCAAAGTAGTTAATACCTGCTACAATTTAGTCAGTGCCACTGAACAAATTCCTCAAAGCTGCCTTTTGTTTTGTACACTCGTGTTAAAGATCTCAAGAGACAGTCCCCTTGGGCTCCCCACAGGTTGTTTCATAGCTTAGCTTTGCTGGAAACCTTCCCACATCCAACTTCCCTCTAAAACTTCCCTTTATTCATTTCAAATAAGTCTCATTATTATAATGCTCTGGTGATTCTCACTGAATGCACTTTCTTGTTCCCTAAATTCATTAAGTATTAACTCAGCTAATTTTTTTTGTTTCAAATAGCTATCTTAATAACCTGTCCACACCACTTTCCTTTTAATATCCAAAGTTAACTAGAACATTCACATCCATTTGCAGAACTGCAAAATAAAGTACTGCAGCAAATAAATTAAATTGTGTTCTGCTACTAAAAGTTTAAGACAATACTGGGTAAGGATGGACCTAACTCTTGTAAAAAATAAATACTACATCACTTAGAATTGACCAAAGATGCCAGATACATCAAGGGAGGGTCTTACAAATAGGTTAAAGTGACATATTTTACCTGAAGGGAAATGTATCTGTTTCCAATCACAATCCAATTTCTCCGCTGGTAAATAAAAAGGCACCTTCCCTCTACCTCTCAGTCTGTTCTGTGAAGAAAACCTGAGGCCACTTCTACTGGTATGGCAGGAAGACAATAGAAGCGTTAAGTCTTCAGGTTCCTAAGTTTACAAATTCCCACTTTAACACACAAATAAGGACACTGGGACACCAGAAGAATTGCAGATCTAGACCAAAACTACTCTTGAAATGTCTCTAGCCTTTACATGTTCCCATCTTCTACCCAGTGGCTCCACTGAATGAGTGCTTCATTCCCTCAAAACGATCTTTTCAGCCCTATCAGCAATCAGCTGAACTTTGAATGCCCCTTCACAGAGCCAAGGAAAGCTGCAAACAAGACACAGACAAGGAAAAAGAGAAAACTACCGATAGTAATCAAAGCCCATTGTACTTGAGAAAACAAGCCCTAATTTTGTATCAGGTCCCTCACACCCTTCTGATACCAGATACCTCTCTTAGTATTTTAAGATGTCAATATAAACAAGATTACAGATCCCTGCAGACCTTAACTAGGGCACTTTAAGTTTGGTACTGCCCCCAGATTTTGCTTTCGATGTCCATCAGCCTGTTTGCTAATTTACACTGTAAACACCTGATAGGTTGTAGGGAATTATGGCTCTCAGGGATGATAAACTTTTGAGGCTTTTGGTACATCCTGCTGCATTTCAAACTCTCATAGAACAGGAGTTTCTTTCAGACACAGCAGGTCCAGTAGGACAGCACACATGACTCAGACCATAGCTAAAATCTATAGTGCAATATAAATTGTCATTTCAGGACAAGACAGTTTATAGGTTTATCCTAATTATATTTCTTCTATTAGGAGAGATTTTGCTTCTCAGGAAAATAAAAACATCATTTGCAACGAATTAGTCTTAAACAATCATAGAGCAGCCTTAAGAGCACTCCCTGTAATAAGACATGGCTAAGCTACAAATAGGCACAATTAGTGAAGAGATTATCTGCACACACTGCTAACCTGTGCACTCCTAATGTAATTTAACTCTTTCAGCTTTCACCCCTTGAAGGTGACTATACAGAGAATTAATTCTGCATTGGTGAGTAAAGATGTTCCTGGGAAAGGAGTCTGTGGTAAAGACTGAGAGCAAGCAGCAAGTGGAGAGGACCTGATTAATAATATTGTATGCCTAACACATAAAAATGCAAATATCACGACACAAGTAACAGGAAAAGTTCAGGGGTTCACAAGGACACTGAAGTCAAAGGTGAACCCTGCAGTGGCTTCCATTACCTCTGTCCTATAAATAAAACAACTCCGACATCCATCCTCCACTAGGAATGCTACAACTGCAGGCACATGGTGCTGCAGCTGTAGTTTACCAACACAAGGACCTCTTTGTGTGAAACAGATGTCTCTGAATGTCACACATCAAATTAATTCATCCCAATGAAGAACAAGCAGTCTGCAGGTAAAGATGACTTTTTAACTCTCAGCTTGTAAAAACAATAACATTGTAAAAAGGAAAGACGAGATGGAAAAAAAGTCCCCCAAAAAACAGAACATACACATCCCCCTTTCCCAATACTATGAATGACATAGGTATTACTAAGTTTTCCACTTCTCACCGATTTTTCTGGATGTAAACTGCATTTCATGTATTCAAACAAAAACGCCAAACACCAAGAACATCAGAGAGTCCTAATATTATCAAAAGTAGCAAGTCAGCTTGTGTTCAGTTTCTGCAAGCTGGATGTTTACACCTGCCAGTCACAAAAACCCTAATACAATTTAATACTCTAATCTTCTATTTGCCAAAAAGGCACAGATTATGTTACAATGGAGGTACCGATAGGGCAACTGCATCTGGACTCTGGCATTTTCTGACTTAAAGTTAAGATTCAACGTTAGGTCCCAAATCAGCAGAGATTTCAGTAAAGTTAAAAAATATTTCATTAAGCCAAAAGATATTAATCTTTGAAGAACTGAGATATACTGTTGCTCACATACAACCATTGAGTAACCTTAACATGCCGTGATCTTTTGAAAAATAAACATTTAAACAAAACTTTTATAAAGCCTTCCAAGAACTTCACATTTGTTTACATCCAATTAAATTATTCACAACCAAAATTTATCTGCAATTCAGCTTGAAATATCTTTTTTTTTGTAGACTATCAATTTTCTTCCATTCCCAAATAAAACACTTTAAAACATTTCACTCCCTATGCAGGATCAAATTACAGAAATAAAAAAAAGAGATAGAAACTGAATTGAAGAGCACAGTGAAAGATTAGCCAGTAGTAACACTTACGCAGCAGTTTCCAAAGTATCTATTAAAAGGCATAATAATACTTTCACCAAATAGGTAACACAATAAAGAACCTGAATATTAACAGTGGCACACTTTTAATCTTATTTTCTTTACAAGCCTGGTACTTACTGTAGAAACCCAAATCTGTCTGTGACTTTGTAAAGACGGTAGTCAGCATCTTCCCACGGTTCAATCTGAGCACCCTCACGTCCCTAAGGGGAAAGGAAAAAATAAAAAGCCAAATTATATTTTATGACACAATAAATAAAGAGAGCATTCAACCACTAAAAGCATAACCTTTGGGACATGGTGGCACGAGGTTAGAGGAGGGGGAGGAGAACACCAGTCCTAAGCTGACCAGCCAGGAAAAAGGAGAGCAGCACACCTACCCCAGCCCTTACAAACAGTATTTTCATCACAGGAAATCTCTTTTGGTGCCTGCTATATACAGAATACATTTCAACCAGAGTCACAGTAATCCCACACCTGGCTGTTAAACTCCACAATAATCCATCCAAGGTCCCCACAGAGTGCCTTCTACTTGTTTCATTTCCCAAGTCCATCTTTCCTGAACAATCACCTGCAAGAGCACATCCTGCAGGCAGTCCAGAGTTAACATCCATGCTGACCTGCACCAGCTGTCAAACAATGCAGCACTGAGTTTTCCCTCAACGATGCATGCATTCATGTCCCACTCTTCAACTTCAATTCCAACCTTGAAAAAGGCTTGCAGAAGCTTAACTACATTTCATCTCTATCTCCTTCTGGTATGGGCTGTGCATAGGCCACCACTCAAACATGAAGTGTATTGGGTTGGTGTGGTCTGGTTTTAGTAGCAGGGGGCTCCAGGGTTGGTTTCTCTGAGAAGCTGCTGGAAGCCTCCCCGACATCCAAGAGAGACAAAGTCAGTCAGCTGCAACACAGACCTGCCACTGGCCAAGGCCCAGCCCATCACTAGAGCAGGTTTGGTGGCAGCACTTGTGACCCCATGGGGGACCATCTGGAGCAGCCTGTGCCTGAAGGACTGAACCTGATGGAGGGACCAGTGCTGGAACAGCTCATGAAGAGCTGAAGCCCATGGGAAGGACCCACACTGGAGAAGTTCTTGGAGAACATCAGTCTGTGGGAGGGACCCCACCCTGGAAAAAGGGAAGAGTTTAAGGAGTCAAATCCCCTAGCAGGAAGTGAGCCACAGAAACAATGTGGGATGAACTGACCACAGCCCCCATTCCCCATCCTCCTGTGCTGCTCAGGTGGAGGAGGTAGAGCAAATTGGGAGCAAAGTTAAGCCCAGGAAGAAGGGAGGGTGGGGAGAAAATGTTTTAGATTCAGTTTTTCTTATTATCCTACTCTGACTTGATTGGTAATAAATTAACCAGATTTCCTCAAGTCAGGTCTGCTTTGCCCATGACAGTCATTGGTGAAGGATCTCTCCCTGCACTTATCCCAACTCATGAACCTTTTGTCGTATTTTCTGTCCCCTGCCCAGCTGAGGATGGCAGTGACAGAGCAGCTTTGAGGAGCACCTGGTGTCAAGCTGCCACACACAGCAGGCGTTTCCTTACTCCAGGGTGAGCCACTCACTCACTGCACACTGTGTAGCCACCAGTAAGTCTGGCATATAAAATATTTCATGAACTCTACAAACAAGGCCATTGCTCTGTACTCCAAGGACACTTTAAAATTCCGCAAGTGTTACAAAAATACCTGAATACAGTGTAAGCATTCTGGGCATACTCTGTGCCAGGCTTTTCCTGACAAGGGATCCAAGAACAAACAAGGGATGACCAGAGCATTTTAGTTGCCCACAACATTAGAAACAATACAGCTCCACTCATCTTTTACTTTTTCAGCAATTATTTCAATGTTTGTACTACCATAACCAAAGATTAAATAAATAAAAAGTAAAATGAGAGTCATTCTGATCTCATAGATACACTGCACATCCTGAAACACCCCACTTTCACTACTTCTAATACAATACACTCCCTGAAATAGTGCCAAAGTAACTTGCTATGCACCTGAAAAATGAGTTGATCGAGTCATTATCCAGAATATCCCTTGTAGAGGGAGAGTTTAATTCACCCAGAGGCCAGTGTATCATTAAACATCAGATTAGTATGAGACAAGAGTATTTTAAACAACAGCTAGCCGGAATCATGATTCAGTTTTTCAACAGATATATTACTAAGATTCATTATAAAATGTCTTTTCAATTATTAACAAGTTCACTTACTCTGTCATATTTGGCAACTATCTCTGCTCGTTCCTGGGCAAGTTTGATAGCAGCATCCTGCTCAGCATCTGCACCTGTAGAGGAATTAAAATAATGCTGTTCAGATTTTCTCCCTTGTGAACAAAGAACTGCAGCCAAATACTTGGAAAATAAACTTCAACTTCAGGGAGACTACTTCAATGGAGAAATGCCAAAACTATTGTGTAAAGCAAAATACGACCTTGGTGCATGTCTTGAATACTGCTCAAAGCAGAGTTACTGCACAGTATCTTAACAGCTGAGTTTAGAGTATTTCTGATTCTTCACCAATGCAGATATTAAATACAGTAAAAAAACAACCCACTAACTGAAAGACTGAAGAAAGCATTAAAAGCCACTAGCTGGCAATTCCACAAGCATTTTAATAGTCAAAGAAAGCTGAAACATTCACTACTGGTTTAAAACAAAAGTGTGAACTATTTACAGGATTTGTAGGGATACTGGAATGCTGAAGACACAGTGCACGGCTTCTTCTCAGAAATTGCCTAAAACTTATTTCTCAGAAAACAGGGAAGGATGTTGTTATAGTGTCAGAACTGCAACTTGGGCAACCCAGAGCAGGAATAAGTGTAAGGATATGACAACAGGAAGGTTGACAGGCAAGAAAAAAACAATGTGTGAGTAAGCACTGGACATGAGGACACTGCAGAAGCAGCATTTACTACGTGAGTGGAGTTCAAATTTTGGTAAGTCCTGCTCCCTCAGCAGAAATCATCTCTAGAACATGGACAAGAACAGAGAACACCAAGAAAGGAAAAGCTGCTGTTATGAATATCCAACAACAGAATGTACTTCAATATCCCAAATACGATCATATCAAATGAGTGAGGTAAATCAGCTTATTAATTAATAAATTTGTGAAAGATTCAAGAGTTGATTTCTTTTGATTATTAAAAAGCAGTGATCTTCAGATAAAGCAAGGCTTTAAGAAGGTTTAAAATATATTTCAGTCTAACACTTACTAAAATATCTCCAAGCATGTGGGATTTTTTTTCACTATCTAGTTCATGGCAATATAATGAACTTCAGGAATTGTACATACCAACCATCTGGGCCATAATATAGAAAAACAGATCAGATATTACAGTTTTCTATCGTATAACATTAACACAATTATTTGTTCAAACCTAGTGTTTATTAAAGATTACCTACATATTTCTCAACATTTAGACAAGAAGTTGTGCCAAGGCAGCCATCTAAGCCATCTGTTAGAGATTTAACATGGTCTCTGCTTGTTTTCACTCCAGGTTTCTCCAGGGGAATGCAAAGAGAACCTCAGTACGACCCACCCCAGACATAAGCACCAACATTCAGACAACAGCACTGCTTGTCCCAAGCTTCCCCTAAGGCAAAGTCTGGCTGCTTCTTTAAAACTTTCATTTATGATCACCAGAAGTCACACTTGGTTACCCTCACCTGGTGCTCTTTTCCTTGACACCATCATTTGCCAATCATATTACTCCTGTTTATTAAGAATACATAGAGCTCTGTAATTTTTTCCAGGGTGCAGCAAAATCAGCACATGTGTATTTACACAGTTATTTGAGGGAGAAAAAAAAATAATTCAATCTGCTATATTTGGAAGCTTAACATCTCTGAACCACAACACTGACAAATCATTTCCTCCCTGCAAGATAAGGGGTGAGTAGAATAATTTCATATTGCTCAGACTGTGGTGTGTCCAAGCAGGGACTGCTCCTCCTGTGCTTTCAGGTGTCAGATTCACCTTTATTCCTAAGCCTAAGGAGGACTCAAGACACAAAGCAGTTGTGTCTCAGGTTTGCTCTTCTCTGACACAGCTTTACAGCCATTGCAGGGCTGTTAGCCTGGCTGCCCATATGAACTCTGATCAAACAGCTCCCACAGCCCCTCCCCAGCCCTGTCACACCCAAGGGCACAGACAACTTCACACCACTGCCAGGGCGTTCCAGCACTAGCTACTCCCCCAGCACAATTACAACGATCTGGCTCCTAATCTCTACGAGTTGACACAACTGGCCACGTCCACTAAAGCCACCAAATCAACACTGACACAATGCAGTGGATGAACCCTGGTTTTACTTTCAAAGTGAGAAGATAAAGGAACTGTAACCAAAATTAAATTGTGTTTTCTTTTGCAAGGTAGATCTGTGCTTACAGCAAGTCTTTAGAGACGACCAATTATGGGTTTTTAAAAAGTAAACTTTTAACTTCCTCAGAAACCAGAGATTCCTTCAGCAACTTCAAGGGCTGATTGACCCTAGTCTCCACTTCTACAATGGACAGCTGTGGGGGAATTAAAAATGGTTTCTATTTTTATTTTAAAATGTGCTCAAAAGGACATGCATAGATCTTCAACAACACAAACAGAATAACAGTGTAAGCTGAAAAAAGTTTAAACTTTTGCTTAAAAGAATGCCCAACTGTATTTGCACCAGAAAGCAAGTTCCTGATTTATGCTGAAATCATGGCCATGGTTTAGCATCCTTTCCTCTGCATAAGCAATGTGTGAATCAAAGTTTGGCATGTTCTGTGTCTCATGACAATTCAATTACATTTAGTGTGCAAATTATCATATTCATTGCCTTTAAAGTAATCCTCTTTGCTTTCTGTCAGAAACATCTCAACCTTCCAGCTGCACTGAGATAGTTCAGTGTTTCATTAATCCATCGATACTGAAAACCCAGAAAACAGCTTGAGATGGGGACAAGAGGTTTTATTTTGGGAGATAAGCATTAAACATGATTTTTCTTATAAGAGGAAATATTTCAATATCTCCAACTTCGAAATGACACAGTGACTCCTGATAAAGTAAAAGCTAAATATGGGAACAAGAAAAATTCTTAGGCACAAAAATACGTCACTATGAAATTGAAGACAACTGGTAATCCTGAAGTCTTATCAGTTTTATTCAGTGTTATCTCAGTGAAAGCAGTTAAAGATATGACACAAGTATGATTAAATTTACTAATTAAAAGTTAGCGTTACAGATTATATAGGAAACAATGCCATCTCAAATGAGGTTGACATTAACATACAACAAATTAACTAGTACAGAGAACTGATTTGAACTAAAAATTGGGGAAATTTATTAGCAATGACCTGATGATAAAATCTGGCAATGACGGCATGCTAAACAGCACTTTTAAGTTCCCTGAAAAAACTGGTCAGGCTTACAAGGTACAAGCAGTATGGTTAAAACCCTGCCCAGCAGCAATCATAGAATGACAGGCTGGAAGGGACATCAAGGACCATCTAGTCCAAGCTTTCTTGCCAAAAGCACAGTCTAGACAAGATGGTCCAGCACCCTGCTCGGCTGAATCGCAGAAGTGTCCAATCTTTGGAAATCCACTACTGCCCTAGGGAGATTATTCCAATGGCTGTTCTCATTGTGAAAATTTCCAAGTGTCTTGAATCTCCTCAGCAGTAACAGTCATAATCCAAACTAAAAATATGTAATATTATGCTCTGTAATGAATGCTAGATTACCTGGAAGAGAGTAACCGTCATAAGTGACGTTTAACAGCAAAACAACAGATCCAAGTAAAAATAAACACTAGTAGAGAAAAAATAACATTGTGGCCTACAAATAGACGTAAAAATTAAATTCTGGCTATTAGCAAAACTTCTCAAGGATCCTGCCTTACTCTTGCTTTCGTGCCATCTTCTCCCTTCTGTTCCCCATGGAGGAACAGCAGCTGTAGATGTAGGCACCCACAGACAGCAGAGAATCTTGGACCCCCAAGGACCCCCTATAATCCACCTAAAATCCATAGGTGGGGGTAGGGTAAAGGTAGGGGGGGAAAACTGACAATAATGTAATTTTGTATTCATTTAAATCACTGAACGAAACACTGAGGTTCCCTCTTGCAGGCTCTGCAGAAACTCAGTTTTCCAAAATAAAGGAGGGGGAACTGGCAGCACCATCCCTTGTGTTTGCTGCAGCCAAGGAGGAGCTGAACAGCCTGTGACAGCCTGGCAACAGCTAAGCTGTTCCTGGTGGGGTGACTAACACAGTTAGACCTGACTTTCATCACAGCCTGGCAGAACTGAGCTGCTCCTGAGGGAGGAATGGCCAGAAGACAGTAAAACATTGGTCTTTCCCATAACAAGAGAAACTGCTGCTCTACAAGGTTTTACTAAGTACCTGTATTTTGAATTGCTTGTCTAATCCTGCATGGCTTCTAATCCTGTTCAGCTACAGAACTGCAAACCAGTAAGGCACAGCCTTTTTAAAAGTGATCTCCATCTGCAATCCACTGAGCACACATCTCTAGTGCCTGCTAAAGTAGTCATACAACTTACAGGAATGGTCTTTGGGGTTACTCAGACTCACTAGTGCTGTTCTCTCCAAAACAGCCTAAAAAATGACAAGGCTGCACCTCATCTGGAAAAGGTAACAACCACGGAGTAGCTCCTTCATGAAGGTACTACGAAATGAGTACCACTGAGAGCCTCAGTGAGTTCCTTACACTGAAGGAGTGGTAGGTACAAGATACACTGCAGTGCTCATTTATTAGCAGCAGTATAATAAACTGCCTCTTACTGATGTGTCATAAATTTAAAAAGAATCATAGATTTGTTTAGGTTGGAAAATACTTTTAAGATCATTGAGTGCAACCATGAACCCATCACTGCGAAGCCCACACTAAACCATGCCCCCAAGTGCCACATCTACACATCTTTTAAATACCTCAAGGGATGGTGACTCCATCGCTTCCCCAAGCAGCCTGTTCCAGTGCTTGACAACTTTTTTTGGGGAGAATTTTTTCCTAATATTCAATCTAAACCACTCCTGATGCAACTTGAAGTCATTTAATCTCATTCTGTCATTTGTTACCTGGGAGAGGAGCCTGATCCCTAATTGGCTACAACCTCTTTTCAGGGACAAGGTCCCCTCTTGAGCCTCCTTTTCTGCAGGATAAACACCCCCAGCTCCTTCTTCACAGGACTTGTGCTCCAGACCCTATCACAGCTCCATTCCCTTCTCTGGGCACACTCCAGCCACTCAGTGTCCTTCTTGTCACAAGGGGGCCAAAACTGATCCCAGGATTTGAGGTGTGGCCTCATCAGTGCTCAGTCCAGGGGGAAAATCACAGCCCTGGTCCTGTTGGCCACACTATTGCTGGTACAGGCCAGGATGTCACTGGCCTTCCTGGCCACCTGGGCCCACACTGGCTCAGGCTCACCCACTGTGGACCAGCATCCTCTTTCCATGGGGCTGAGGCTCAATATATTAAGACCATCCTTTGCAACCTTATCCCAAATTCTGAAGAGAGGTTTCTCCCTTTTTTGTCCTTTGACCCACCATTATTTCTCTCCAACTGCAGAGCACTTTGATACCCCAAAAGAATTGAAAATGTTAATTTGTTTCCCATTACTTTACTAAAATTCTTGCTTGTTTGCACATTACACATCCCACTGCACAAAGAGCTGCACTGGCACAAATTCCTGTCTGCAGGCACTACCACCAGCTGCTACGCATCTACACATTCAAAGCACATATCAGAGCAATAAACAAAGTCTCTGGTCATAGCAGAAAGTCCCTTAAATACTCAGGCTGTTTATTTTCCTTCCAGTTCATTCCCATAAACAACGAAATAAAAGCCATGACGTACACTTAATAATATTTTGTTGTGGGTACACCATGTTCAAAAGGAAGAATCTCGGTAAATACCTGCACATCAATACTAAACCTGCTCTGAAGAAAAGGGATTAAGAATTACTTATTATACTTTCTTTTTCTCTTCATGCAGAAAGAATTTCTGAGAGAAGAACTTTCAACAAAATGAACTAGTTAGTTAGAAAAGCAATCCTTTTTGCATAACAACACTTTGAAATACATACTTCCAGCAGTTAACTGAGCTACATTTTTTCACCTTTAAACATAATTATATACCTTAAATACTATTAAGTATTTAAAACTCAGTTATCACTAGTTTGAAATGAGAGAGCAGTAAAACAGCACAATATAAACAATTAAAGACCAGTACATAAAATTTTACACAACACTTTACCAGTCTTCAGACTGTCATTTTCTTCCCAGTCCTTGTAGAGCTCTGTTTTAGTCTTCATGAAGTAAATCTGTTTGCTTCTAGACCATATTCTAAAATCAGTTTATCAAAAATGACCAGAGGAAAAGTTCTCCTCCTCCACTTGCTGCATTTGTTCCACACAACTGAACCACTTGACACGTGCTCCTTTTTCCAGACACAGCCCCTCTACAGCTCCAGGGGCTGCAGAGGCTGGAACAAAGATGCCATTTGTTAATGCCAAGTGTCACGAAGGCACCACGCTGGTGTTCTCCAGCCCAGCCCACAGCCCTGCATTCCAGCTCATAATAAACAAAAGGATTTGAACAAACAGCCTCAGAGGCCAGGGCTTCTGTAACACATCGCTGTTATACTCTCAGGCAAGAATTCTTACTGGTATTTTCCAAGTGCTGCAGGAAAAGCATCTTACTGAAAGGACTTACTTGAAATGGGGCTTGAAGTACCCTTTTTCTGGCTTATTACCTAAGAAACCACAAAATTAGGTAACTCTAAAAGTACAGTTTAAGTTTCTCTAACTGGCATTCCCTATATGCAGGATGGAGATTTTATGTATTTTCTGATCAAAACTTCTTTACTGCTCAAGGTATCTTGGGGACCTGAAACACGTAGGACTTCAAGAGGTGGCAAGAACATTTTTATTTATAAAAGTACAAAAATTTGGGGGTAAAATCTGAAAACCTGATAAATACCTATCTATCCCAGGACAAACACACAAAGCCATTCTTCTGCACAGACTCTAGCCCTCACACAAACAGTCTGCTGCTGTGTGATGCCTGCAGTCAGGGACCAGCCAATTCCATATCCTAACCTAAGCAAGTCAGGGCACACACACTACCAGACACTTTGTGAAGGCAGCTGAGAGATGATCAGTGGCAGTGGCACAGGTTACCATGGGAGGGTGTGGAATCTCCATCCCTGGAGATGTTCATAAGCTCCCTGCCTGGATGTGGTCCTGGGTAACCAGCTCTGCACAGCCCTGCTTGAGCACAGGGTTGGACCAGATGACTTTCAGAGGTCTCTTCCCACCTCAACCCTATTGTGGTTTTCTCACATTTAGAGAAGTGTTAAAATGCCAGGAACAGGAGATCTGATCAAGTGTGTTAACTATTCTTTTTTCCCCAGAGACTGAAAAAAGAACAGTTCCTTCAATTGTTTTAACCTTCCTCCCCATATCGTCTGGCAGAGCATGGAGCCTGGAAATGAGCAGCAGCTCCTTTGTCTTTACCACTGATTACTGCCCATGGATCCCACCCAAGCCCAGGTGTCAATAGTTTAGTCTCTGGATTCAGTATGAGTTTAGACTAAGCCAGTGCCATGCCCACCACCAGGCACATTTCCCTCAAAAGCAGCATTTTCTTACTGCTGACACACACAACAGCAATGCAGTTGCTGTACAGAAATAATCTTCCACTTTGCTCATAGCAGAACTACTGAACTGGTTTTGGGAAACCAACTACTTTCTGTTTCCCTGTCTGTGAGCATAGTTGTGGTGAAGATGAAAAGAACTCACATGCAATGAACACAATCACTTGTTCTAGGTTAACTCTCTCACCTCCTTCACCACTTGAAAACAACTTGCTTTTTGACATCATGGCTGGTCTCTTATACCACACAATCCTCCCAGGCAGCAAGGAGCCACATTACTGACAGATATACAGGTGTATAGGGATACAGATATATACACACACTATATCAGAGACATCTATACTGATATTTCTCTTATGTCTCTCTTGTTTAGCATGTCTGGTTTTGTGGGTGTTTTTCAAGTAGATTTACACAGAGAAAAGGTAAGATTTTGCCTTAACTGAAATTTCTTTCTATTCCAGAAAAAAAGCTAAAAGATAGAGTAAAACTCTTTGTAAAATCAATATACTGCACTGTGCACTGCACCAAAAAAGCCCATGACAACAGCAAAACACATGCACCCTTCCCCTCTTAATAATCAGCTCTCAGAGTAGACCCTATTGATATTTTACAGCGTGAGGAGTAATGAATGAAAAATATGAAAGTAAAGATTTAACTTCCCTGAAGAAACGTGACTGAACTCTCATCTTAATGAAAATCAAGTTTCACCATGGCAGAACTCTTGCAGTTTTGCAACATTCCCTGACACTGCACAGTCACCAATGGAAAATGGTTACTCTGGAAATTAGTAGAATTAACTGCTACTAAAAACCCTCTCAAATAAATTTTAAAGTAATCCCCAAAGTACTGAAAGCAAGAGCAGGGAAATTAAGGCAGCCCTGCTAAGCAATACTCCACAGAGGAAGCTTGTGTCAAAACATGAAATGAGAATTTAGGAGTCTATATATTGCATAGAATTTAAATCAAATAATCTATCTTGCTTTTAAGCAACAATAGACTAAAGGGCTCACAGAAACTCTACCAGTATTAATCAGTTACTGCAGTATGTCTATCATTTTAGTTTTAATAACATAGCCCTACTAATACTTTTAGTTAATGGAGCAATGAAAGCAAAAAACTCACAACAGACCAGAAATAAAACAGAAAAAGAACATACTCTAACAAAATACAACTTGGCCATTTACTTAGTTCTAATTTGCAGTTAGTTTCTCTATGTGTTTCATGTAAGTAAGTACACCTTAAAATTAGATCACTCCATCAGCAATGCCTACACCTAACCAGCTGGAAGCTGCAATTGGAATGCTCATGTCATCACCTCACTACTAAGCCTCATGAAAGTTCCCACAAGCGTTACAAAGTGGAGTGACAAGATCTGGCACGGTTTTCTACTGCAGTTCCAGTTTACAGAGTGTTGTGTGCAGTCGTGAGCCAGAAGATAATTAATTTGCTGAAGGTTAACATAATGAGTTGCAAAGCCAGAAGAAACCATAATTGCCAATTTGCAACAAGCCACACTGAAAAGAGTAAGCCCAACTTTGAACAATGCTCCTTTCTTGAAAGGAAAAGAGGACAAAACCAATGCACAACCCACCCTTCTGCCCAGACCTCTGTCAACACAACCTGAAACATTTATGGCAGCTCTTAATAGACTTAAATGTAAAAACTCAGGCTGGGTATAATTTGCCAGTATGTAAAGACTGGTCTGACTTGTGCCACAACAAGCTAATATCCTAGGTCTAAGCTTAAGTCATCCTTTGTTCTTCTCTTCCCAAGGGTGTAGTTGGTATCTGGTCTTTTCATTACAATTTTTCTCTTTCCTCAGTGCTATGGAAGTGCAGCATTGTGGCCATGACAAAGTGGTCACTCACCTACACGTTTGTTTTTCAGGAGGTGCAAACACAGTGCTGAGCTCAGGCATGTCAGCCCTGCAAGCAGCTGTTCCAGTGGTGATGGGAGCAGATCCACACCCTGCTGCTCCAGGGACACAGCGAGCCTTGTGTGTCTAACAGGTTATAGCCCAGCAGCCATGGAACAACACAGACACAGCCCTCATGGAAAAACACAGGAGGTTTTCTACTACGTGGAAATCTTTTTATGGTCTTCCACCTAAAGATTTCATTTCTTGGAACTCCTACTGTGGCTAGAACTGATCCTGCTGTAACATATAATCTGTTTCATCTACGGCTCATGAGTATTACTCCCACACTCCCCCTGAAATCCATGACCTTTCCCAGCACTAGCCCTAGCCTTTACAATTATGTCTTAATAAAATATGCTGCAAATCAGCTGCTGCATTATATGGTAAGATCAGACACTTGACCTCAGAAGCAGTATTGACAGATAAAAAGCAGAAATATTTCAGGAATTTTACCCTCAACCTAATGTAAGTCAAGGCATCCTTTTACACCAGTGGCTTTTCAGGTACTGCTTATGATTTTATAAGCAAATTTAGCTGAAAACGCCTCTTTTCCCTCTTTTTTTTTGATCCCTTGTACTTTAAAAGTATATTATGCCTGCAGTTCCCAGAGGCTTTTGAGAACTAAAATATCCCTTCTGTACACTGACGCTGCTCATACTTCTTTTAACCATGACAAGCTACTAAACACACAAGCAAAACCATCTTTCAGCAAGACTGAACATAGCAGTTCTCTGCAATAAATTTCTTCTTCATTTTCCCAATGCCATATATCAGGATGTCATATAAAAATCATTTTTTCCCAGCAACATAAATCAAAAGAACCATAGAATCATATATTAAAAAATTCTCTGAAATGCTGACATTATTTCCAACATAATTTCAGATTTCCTGTTTTGAACATCATAATTAGTGGTAGAATATGAATGTTTTCACAGCACTAAGATTTGCAGTATCAATTTAAAGAGTAAAATGGTTCTAATATTTTCAATTCTGACACAAAGTAGAACATTTCATAACAAGAGCTATGCTTCCCACATTAACAGATTTATATTTAAGTAGTCAGTTGACACACTGTGCACTAATTATGTTAAGTCTCCTGATTAATCATTTTTCTCTCTGCATTAGTCAAAATTAATGAAGCAAACAATAATTATATTTTAAAATTCAGTGTTAATGATGTGAAGTCTATTCCCAGTTTAAAACATCACCAAGACAACACTCATACAGACTCTGGATGAAGTTTTTCTAAAAGGGGGTGGTTCTTAATTTTTGAGGAAGCTGGTCTATTTCTTCTGTAGGGCTAGAGACGCTACAACAGATCTCTAGCTACAAAATTTCATCTGTTGGTTTCTATCTATTATTTTATACTGGCTAAAATAAAGAGGTTTGTTCTTCTACACAGACAAGCTTTGAATACACTAACAAACCCATAGTCCAGCTCATCATTTAATTACACAGCTGATTTAACTGATTACAACAGGAAAAAAGGAGGGTTTGTTTTTGTAATAGATGCTATTCTGCCACTTAACAAGACTAAAGAGCTCCAAGCCAGCTCAGAAAAACACCAGCTCTGACTCAAGGTGGCAGGAGCAGAACTTGAACAGCACCATGGGGATGCAGCAGCAGCAGCTCCCCTGACCTGCCCAGTGCCCACAGCCTCAGGGCTGGCACCGAGCACTGCTCAGCTGAACAGGCAGTGCCCAAACCTTGCTGGCCCCTTCTTTGTTCAACTTCCATTATAATCTTAACATACTTAAAGTACTTCCCAAAAAAAAAAAATACACTTTTTTGAGTTACACGCTACAGCTCAGTTGACCGTAGCTGAACAGCCTTCTTCAGTTACTGTCTCTTTGAGCAGATTTTAACGGCAGTAATACCTTAAGTACAAATAGGATCCTCTACGGGAATCCTCTGAAAAGTCTGAATGGCACCAAGAGGTTCATATGACACTAAACCTTCTCTTGCTGGCTCTGTGATAAGTTCGAGTAAGTCCACAAAGACATCAAGGGAAATTCAGACACCTGCCTGCTTGTACCAGTCAGGTCTACACAGCACAGAGCTGAATAACTGGCTACTTACAGTATCTGTCATTCATTTAATTAAAATGAATGACATTTCAGAGTGAAAAAATATTGAAATCCCCTCTGAACATGTGAAACCATCTCAAGTGTCAGGCAGCAGCAGACCCATGTTCTTTATGTTTATAAAGCGGTTATAGGAAAGGCTGGAGGAGTAAGAGAGAACCAGATGAAAGGTAAACAAGTTTGTCAAATGGCAGCAGAAGCAGAGGAAGTTTCTTCATCTTTGCTATGAGAAAAGGAAGTTAGTGGTAGAAAAAAAAGGTTCTGTTGTTTTCAGTTTCACTGACTTGTAAACAAAACAAAGTAAACAGCCATGGCATTTCCTATGCGAAACAGGAATTAGGGCTTCCAAGGCTGTCCTGTGTGCCTGCTCCCAGCCTCAAGCTGAGGGAAAACCCAGCAGAACAGCTGCAGTATTACCCAGCAAATCACAATCAGGTTACATTCGTACTGCTAATTAGCAATACCAGTATGAATTTGTTTGCCTTCACCTAGTTTGTATCAATTAAAACATCTGTCAATATAAAACAACTTCAGAGTTTGGATAAAACAACCAAAAGCAGAGAAGAAAGGAGAGAAAGGGAAAAGAAGAAAGACCACAAACTTTCTGACTCTCTATCTACAGAACACTGTACCAGTAAGAAAAACCTTCTGCCTACATTATATCCATCACCTGTATTTTTTTGGGTTTTTTTGTTGTTGTTGTTGTTTTGGGGTTTTTTTGTTTGGTTTTTGGTGGTTTTTTGGGGTTTTTGTTGTTGTTGTTGTTGTTGTTTTGTTTGTTTTTTGGTTTTGTTTTGTTTTTTGGTTTTTGGTTTTTTGCTAGAGGAAACACCAAATTAGATTTTAGATGTAATCTATATCTAAAACTTAGGACAGTGCGCCAAAAAAAAGTCTGGGGGTCTTTTTCCCCAACCTCTGACACCTTCAGTACAGACAACACTGAGATGTCAGCACCACTGAGAGGCAGGCACAAAGCTGCAGTAGAAAAGGACCACAAAACAAAAATGAAAAGGCATTTGTTTGCATTATTGATTTTAAAGGATAGTACAGATAGAACAGAATTTTCCAAAGAGGTTATAAATCTTGTTCAAGTAAAACATCACAGCAAGAGGCACCATTTGGCTCATTCTTTGGATACCCTGAAAACATTTTACAAATATCCAGTGTTGACGTAAGATGGCAATTATTAATTTATATTGCTGTTGCACGGAAACAATAAATTTAAAAATCAGTGCATTAACAGGCTTATCAGTAACACTTTCTTTTTACTGGCTTAGAGGAAAATAAGCACTGAGGTATTTCAGTGACACAAACCCACCATCAAATTTTCAACGCTTCTTCTCTCAAAATCAGTCCTTTTATTTCAGTACCAATGCAAAATGAAGAACTACAAACACATGGTGTTAACACCTTCACAAGTTCCTACTGCAAAACAAACGAGGTTAATTCTAGTCTAAGCCTTATACACAGGCATCAAGCAAAAAAAATCAATTTGTGTATGCTGAAGTCAATAATGCACTGAACCTACTAATGATGATCTGCTTTATAATCAATATAAATCACTTTCTCTGTTACAGAAAAAAGCCAAACCAAACCACCCATTACCCAGAAAAATCTATTTGTCACAGATTCTCATATCTCAGCTGAAAATTACCTGAAATTAAAAAAGCAGTTTTAAACTCAGTGAACTGAGAAAGCCTACTTCATCTAATACAAGCACTGCTGCAGTACTTTGGAAATCCCTATTCCAGGCTACAGGCATTAGCTTCAGGACAATCACAAAGCCTTTTTGGATTCCAGTCCAGCCCATATAACCTCATTCCCTCAATCTCTGGGAATTTCATATTCCTCACAGAATCAAAAGCCACAGGAAGAGTCACAACTTGGTTGGGCCTGTGGAGCTGCACCTGGAAAACAGGATCGTGTTCCCTGGGAAAAACAGACCTACTGCAGAACCCTCCCCTGGGGCAGACATGAGCTGTCCTCTCCACCAGAGAGAATGAGGAACAGCCCCAGCTGGGATTTAAGAACACATCCACCCACTGTCTGCTGTGCCTGCAGACAAGCAATTAAGATACTCAGCACTTTGGGGAGGGTTCAAGTTCTCATTTGTGCAGCTTGGACAGACCAGGACCAACAGGGCTGACTGGTTACCTACGCATAAACCAAACAACCCAACCTTCACAAGACAACAGCTTTGAGCTCTAACGAAAACCAGCAGCTGCAGAGAGAAAACTTAGAAAGGCTTATATGGCCTTTAAATCCTCTTTTTGGCTTGGAGAGGTAGACACAGCAGTCAAGCAAGAAACCTTCCTGTGAGTGCAACACTTACTCTGAAATCCATCGACCTCACATGGAAGTTCAGCAAATTCAGCAGTGAAATTTCCATCAGTGAAGTTAAACCCAAAATTACTTGCAAGAGAAGAACATATTTCGGTTATGAATTGTGGTTCCCTCTTACTACTGCAGACATTTCTTCAGTATGTGTTAAAATGATAACTTTACATTTCTGATGTTACTACAAACAAAGCCAAAGCCTCTTCTTGAAGCAAGGAACTAATGCAGTAAACCAAAACCATCTCTGCAAAAGTATTCCTAAAAGGTCTAGCAATGGGATGGGGAATGAGGAGGATGAACATAATCAATGCTCCTTCAATTACACCATTTTGAAAGGATAAGGATCTACCATGCCAAGGGTTTCAAATGAGATGAAAATCCAACAGTCTCTCATCAACTTTTCCCTCTTCAGCAGAAGCACATTTGTCATCTGCTGTCACACAAGTCTGAAAGTGAATGAAAACTACCAAGTATTTATCTTGTTTTAGTTTTCTGAAACCGTTACCTTTAACAACGAAATTCTTGTTATGACAGCAAGTCCTTGAAAGAATTTACAAACAAGTCTATCTCCCTTAAGCCTGGGGGAAAAAAGAAGTATCATTTTCAACTTAAGTTTGTTTTACTATAATCCACACTAAAGACAACAGCTTTTAGGGTGCATTAGTCATCAGTACAAATCTTACTCTACTTACACAGTGAGCAGGATTTCTACATTTTCTCCTTCTCTAGCTCACTTTATTCCCTGGCAGGGAAAAATCCAGGGGTGTAACTATTGAACACTATAAAATTACTCACACATACTTTATTTGCCAACACCCACTGTTTTGGAAGAGCACACGAAACCTAAGCATTGACAACAGGAACCAGTGGCTCACATTATTGTGATAACATGTGCTATAAATGTAGAAAAACAAAAGCACCAGAGAGTACTTTGTACCCGAAGTACAAGAGGCTGCTTAATCCCAGGATAACAGTCAGGCCACCTCAGACACATTGTTGACAGATTTCTCTGAAAAATGAGTCAGCTGCACGCCCTGGGGAAGTTCTCTCTCAATTAAAACAGTATCACAAACAGCCATTATTCTTCAGGTGCTATTGAGCCCAGCTGGTGTTTCACTGAATCACCAGCTCCAACACAGACTAAGTCACTTTTTCTCACACAAACAGACAGGATTTTAAGCAAAGTCAGAAGACAAATACATGGATTTGCAACTCAGCTAATCAGGCTTTACTAAATAGAAGAATCTTTGGTGGGAATGCAGTGAGAGACTCCTGTTTGAGAGGCCTAAATCTATTCCGATGCTGTGGATGCAGGTGAAGGCTGCAGCACTCAGAGCTCCAGGGCTGATGGAAGTACAGCCCCAGCACTGCAGATCAGATTGGTCACTGCAACCTTTACCGTGACACAGAGCAACAGTGAGGCACTGACCTGTGTCATTGTTTTCTGGTAATGGAACACCTTCTGAGACTTGAGAAGCGGAACAGTGAGAATTTAGAAGTCACACCTAGTGACAGTAAAAATGCAAACAATATAAACCAAGGATACAGAAAGCAGGGGTGGAGGTCGGGAGGAAGTGTGATGTTTTAGCTAAGGAATGACATTTTAAGAGGATGATGTACCAAACTGCTAGAATGTAATTAGCTGTCAAGTTAAAGCATGTAGAGGTCATCATCCGTAAGGGGTATGGGATTACAGCATTCCATCAAATCTGAGTACCAGTTTTCCCACCACCTTGCACCTGTTTTTCCTTCACACCTGTATATTACATCAGCACTATCTGGTATCTCTCTGCTTACCCAAGCAATGCTGAAATGAAACAAAAATATTTAAAAAATCAAAAGCCTAAAGAAAAACCCATGGATGCAAAAATACAGATGTAAAGTAACTGCACATTCTTAGAAAGATGAAGAAGAAAGAAAAGAAACCAGAGAGGAATAGGCCATGGCACAAGTTAGTGTGAAGGGTCTGTGAACTGTAAGTAACTTTGAAAAGCACAGATACTCTCCAACACACAAACGAGACTTGTGGAAATAAAAACTAATGAGCACAAAAGGAATACAAATAAGGTACAAATCAGATTAATTTTAAAAACTTTATAGTCACCTTTTTGGTAGCTCCAAGTTTAAGGATATAAGGATATGACACAGGGAACTGCCATATTTATAAGCTGCTGTGATGGTGTGACTGCCAGATAGAGCTCCTTTGTGGCCACTTCAGGGCAAGCAAGGCAAATTTCTTATTCTTACATCTCAGAAGTAACTATTACTCAGTGAAATTGGTATGTTATTACTAGTCAGTATCAGGCAGTTTTCTGATACATCAGTCAGCCATCAGTACTTTAAGTTCAAGCTTCTCAGCTCATCTAAATAGAATACCAAATATTTACAGCCTTTCACACGGGACTGCAGGACTGAGCCCAAATTTCAACTGAAGGATTTTTAACATTTGGCTCAGAATGAAAAAGAATGCTTGGGACAAGCTCATCTGCAGGTTTTTTTAATTGCAGAGGAAAAAATATAATTTAAAATTATAAAAGAGCTGCAGCAGTTTTCATGTTACAGCAATTCTGTAATGTCTTTATATTAAAATAAATTAATCCCAACTATGAAGCTCTAAGGTTTTTTTTCCATTTTTAATAGGAAACAAATGTTTTCCCATTATTCAGAAATCTGTGAACTCAACTGATGAAAGCTGCATGACAGATAAAAGGCAGGTAAAAATATGTTTGAGAAGAAAAATGAAAAACATTGCAGAAAAGTTGTTTTAAATTTAAAAGGAATCAGAAATTGCCAAGGCAGCTTAGTCAAATAAACAAAGCCCAGACCAAACTATTAAACAGCAATTCTACAGCAGCAGGAATGATTCTAATATGTCCAATAAATGTTGTGTCCCCTTGCCCACCTGCCCCCTGTAACCACCTCACATTCAAGTGTATTATCATTAGCTCTACTTCAATTATCTCTTCTCCAAGTTTCTCATATCATGAAATTATATCACAGCTAGGATGTATGGGATAATTTGTTGAGGTTTCCTAATGGTAGCAATGACATTAGAATTTCTAACAACTACCAGCCAAAATTGCTCAAAAAAAGTCCACTGGCATACCAATAAATACTGTTTGAAAACCAAGTATTACACACCAGTAGCTGCAAATATTACAAAGCTTATTAACTTTTTTTTTTTTAAACACAGACAGATTTTACCTAGGAGTACATTAAGAGAGCATAAACGAAAAGCCAGGATGACATCATTCAGCCATCCAGTCCTGGATTTACAGTGCTTGTTGACCACATCACTGCTCTTTGTCTCCAGCTCTGCTGGAAGTTACTGCTCTGAGCAGAGCTGGTAAACAGGATCATGTGAGTGCACACGACAGAAAAGCCCAACTGCTGAATCTGCTCACACTGCCATCACCAACAGCTTCAGGGAACCTGGACTGGGGAGAACTCACAGGAACAGAGGCCTGCAAAGTTTAAGTCTGTCCACATCCTCAGCATTGCTGTAGTGGGTTGACCCCTGGCTGGCTGCCAGGTGCCCACTGACCTGCTCTCACTCCTCCTACTCAGCTGGGGGAGAAGAAAATAAAAAGCTCATGGATCAAGATAAACAGGGAGGTCACTCACCAATTACCCTCATGAGAAAAATCTACTTGGTTTCGGGAAACTAATTTACTGGCAATTAAAAATAGTATAGGTCAACCCATAACACTAGGGTTTTGCTGCTCCTTAATCCTGACACTCTTCCCATGCTCCAGCACGGGCTCCCTCTGAAGGGATACAGTCCTCCACAAACTGTTCCAGCGTGGGCCTTTCCCACGAGCTGCTGTTCCTGCCAAAAAGCCTGCTCCTGGTGTGGGCTCCTCTTCCAGGGCCACAGTTCCTGCTCCAGCATGGGCTCTCCACGGGCTGCAAATCCCCCTGCTCAGTGTAGGGGACTCCAGGGGCTGCAGGTCGATCTCTGCTCCCTCCAAGGACCTCCATGGGCTGCAGGGGCACAGCTGCCTCACCAGGGTCTCCTCCAGAAGCTGCCAAAGAATCTCTCCTCTCATGCTTGAATACCTCCTCCTGCTCCTCCACTGACCTTGGGGTCTGCAGAGTTGATTCCCATATACTTTTCTCTCTCTCCTCTCTCACAACTGCTGCACTGTGGTTTTTAGCATTTATCTTATCTCAGAGGTGTCACCAGTTTCACTGATAAGCTCAGCTTTGGTCAAGGATGGGCCTATTTTGGAGCAAGCTGGGTCTGGCTGTGTCCAATCCAGGGGGCAGCTCCTGGCCTCTTCTCACACAGGCCACCTCTGCAGCCCTGGCTACCAAAACCTTGCCATGTAAGCCCAGTACAGTGGACAAACAGAAACTCTGCCATTAACTTAGCACTTAACCTCAAAACGCAGAGCATGTAAAAACCCAGCTCACAGCAGTCAGTCTTCAGTGCTTTACAGCATAATCTCTTGATCCCCTTTCTGCCCCTGAAATATCAAGCCTTCCAAAAACTCCACTTATTTCCAAGAAAAACCTCATTAGACTATTCTATCCAATGCCAAGATCATAAATCTGGGATAAAAGACTACTGATGTTCCACACAATTCTATAAATAGCATTTTAGTCTAAATTGGAAGAGCACTTCAGAGCAAAGCTCCAGATCATCTCTATTTACTGTTCTCCACTTTGTGCTGGGAAGAGACTTGGAAGTATGCAAAGCTGGATTCCTTCCAGGTTCAACTATCTGGGAGATGCACTCCTACCTCCAAGCTATATCCTCCCCAAAGGATAAGGCCAAGGTTTGATCTAGGCTGGAGAAAACTGCCGAAATACAGAGGAATGTCAAACTCCCAGCTTTCCTCTCTCCATCCCTGCCTCCAGTGCCATGCTTTCTGCCAGCATGGACACAGTCCATGAGCTACTGCTTTGTTAAATGCCCAGCCTGGGCCCTAGCACAGTTGTCCTTTGATATGCCTAAGTATATTTGCTCATTCGTCCTTTCAGCGCTTATCTGCACTATTTATAGAATGGCTTTACATTCTTATTAGTTGCCAGACAATGATTTTTAATACATGTTCCATCACTGCAAACACTCCTCTGCAAAGCTTTACACATTATGTAAAACAGGCAATTATCACTGCACAGATTAGAAGGTCATTCCAACGCCTATAAACTAAATAGTAGTGGGAATTGGAGTCTGTGTAGCTTATTTTCTTTTTCATCTATAGATTTGGCAAGCTCCAGACTAGCATTCATCCCACGTATTTCAAAACCTAGCCAGGGTACTAATTCATGGCACAGAATTGACAAAAACATATCTTTGATTTGTGCAATGTGTGATCCACACTACAGCCTGAGAACACAACATTTTCTTTTACCCAGTGATGTTACATGGTGACTTCAAGACTGATGCAGCTGCAGCATAGACGGGGAAGTTTTTCAAAACATATAGAAGTCTTTTCAACATACAGCTGTCATCAGAAAAAGGAAAGGATTAGTCAGGTTTTTTCTTTATACAAGGAGAAGAATTAGGACACAGAGCAATGGTGCAGCCATTTAAAACAGCAGTATTGCACACTGGGGAGCCCTGGAAGCATCCCAGAAACACCCAACACTTGGAAGTGATGAAGAATTGTTCCACCAATCCAAACAATGTGACTTTAAATGAAACAGAAAATATTTCTCTAGGAAAGATCACAGCATATTTAAGTTACCAAAGCCCCTTCATTAGCACAAACAATATTTCCATCAACAAGAGGAAGTCTCAGATCAAGGCAACTTCTCACATTCCAGTTGAGACCTGTGAACTGCACTGTAACCATGTCCTTCAGACTCCTGCTATTTCCCACTCAAAAATGAGGTTTAGCAACAAAAGCTTCATTTCCGTTCTAATTGTGACGGGAAACAGTAAACCAAAATTATTAACTAAAACTTTGAAGGATCTATTTCTATAAAACAAACCTGAAACTCAGCCTTAACCTCTGTAAGATACTTCTGACCAACTGGAGATAAAGGACTTGGGGAGTGCCCTGTAGTCAAAATATTTTAGGGGAAAAATTACCACATAATGATATGGTGAAACTTGCCTATTCACATTCATGTTCCCCTCCCTCCAAATGCTTATGTATTCACCTTGCTTGGTGTATTAGGTAAATCTCAGAAGAAAAATGTCTCATCTAAAAACAAGGAAAAGAAAGAAGAACTGCTTTCCCTTTGAGTTTCCAGGGAATAAAAATATTTGCCAGTCAATAAAGTTTTGTACAATCTGATTTGCCCACAAAATTTACAGAACTCTGCTATTCGCTTTTGGAAAAATAATAGGGAGAAAGGTTACCTTTGAACACTTCATGTTCAGATATAACTGGTGCCTGCAGTGGTGCAAGGAAGGAAAGGTGCAGCCATCACTTACACCACTATAACATGAACGCTGAAAAAAGACATTTGATTTTTAGATCCTTTAATAGAAACCTATTTTTCAATGATGAATTAAACCACAGTGAAATAAGGAGATTGCTTTTCCTACTATTCCACTTACATCTCATTAATATCTGCATTAGACTATAATAGCCCTATGGCTAATGTGCCATAGGAGTGGAGCATCCAGATTGTGACAATGTGCTGTTCAGAAAGCACAACAGTGCCAGACAAACAATTACTGTTAAACAAAGAAAAAACAACACACCAAACAAACAACAAAACCAACCACCACACAGACAGTGGGAAAAGAGGGGAAAATATCAACCGCAGCACACAGCTTTCACTCCCCAAGCACATATGGTTTCAACTGTGTGAATCAGGGTAGTGCCTGGCTTAAAAGCTACTAAACCCCCAAGGTCTTCAGAACTAAAGGAACAGTTAAATCCTATCTTTTAGAGTTATTGCTCAAACTGCCAATTCCATGTGAAGTGTGCACTCGAGCTGTTCCCAGTGGCAATAGAGAACACCTTCAACCCAGCAGAGGTATTGGGCAAACAAGAGTATCCAAAGTCCATGAGCTTCTCTACATGGAGAGAATCTGCTCATGGGAGCAGTGGGCAGTCAGCCCAGACTCATTTTATACCAAACCCCACTTGCATACATGGAGCCTTCGTGGCTGGCAGGTCCCAAGATTTATACCCCAGCTTGGGGTGCAGAGTGAAGTGACCATGACACCAGACACATGGGTCGTGCTCTCCTCCTGGAGAGAAGAGTGTGCAATCAAGTGCCTGCACATCTATTTCCTTTTGTTTGTGCTGACACGTAATAATGCTACAGAAAATAACAGAAGGGGAAAAAACCTGCATCACCTGGGACACGATGCAGAAGGGAGTAGAATCTGTTTCTTGAGGAAATAATTTTCACCAAGGACCTGCCCCCTCCAGGTACTGATAAAAATGCTTTGTTAGCTGCTTTATTAGCAAGGAGACAGCAGTAGTCTTGGGCATCTGTGTACTTATTTTCTCATTTCCACCATGAATTTAATTAACTGACATGAATTAAGTTTTCTGTTTGATCTGGAAATTCAGTTCAAATTAACATTTTTATGGATAGTTTACTACTAATGCTGACAGATAATTTCCTTTAGAAGAAACTGCGTGGACTTATAACCAGAAGGACAAAATAGTGGAAACTAATCCATTAAAAAACCAGTATTTTTATTCGCTGTTAGACAGAATTAACTAAAAAAAATTGCTTTGATAGCTGATTGCAGAAGTCTGGATGTTTTCCTTACAAGCTACACCAAAAGATATAAAAGTTCAACAGGACAAAAATACTTTGAAGAAGCCAGATAACATGTCCAGAGAAGTTATGAAATGTCAATATACAGTAAAGCACTGTCTAAGCCACCCAACTGCTATAATTATCTGTTGTAGAAGATGTCCAGCTGGGACCCTGTCACTTTGAAATATTCACCACATTAAGTTATTGAAAACAAACAGGCAAACTTATTAGCATTTACCTCTGCACCACTACTTAATCGTATCCACTGCAATTTAACTAAGAAAACTGTCACCTTTTTAAGCTTTTTAAATAAATCCTGTACAAGCTTCCCAATTAACAAAAACAGACATTATTTAACATTGGATTCCAAATTCTATATGCATAAGGATAAAATACTGAAAACTTTTTAATGCATTAAAAAAATTAGATGACCTCTCATTGCTTGAAGTGTGCACATCTCAACAGCACAAGCTTTTCTTCAAGGAAAGGAATATACTTGCTCATGTAAGATAACATCAGCATTACCCTTTGACAGTCAACGAGAACAAAAGAGTTGCACATGCTTGAAAATGGCATATGCACAATTGTCATCCCACCAAAATCAAGATCAGAAAAATATGTTCACCTGAACTATGAAAATGCAAGACTGAGAATGAGGCTTGTTTTTCTAGATCCTTCAGGCAGAGCTTCCTGGCCTTTTCTCAAGTCTTCAAACCAAAACTAAAATGCCTTAGGTTGTAAAATTCACACATTGATAGAAGCACAAGAGCCAGTAGAGAAGGAAAGGCACAGGACACAAACACCTTTTAGCCATATTCAGATCCAAGCTTGAGATCTTGGCTCTACTGCAAACACAGTGGACAAATGCAACACAGAATCTTTGTCTCAGCTGGAGGATCACTGAAACCAGAAAGCCAAATATACTCACCCTACCAGCTCGAGCTCAAGACCATGTAACCCATTGATCTTCCCAAATTTGAAGCAAAAGCTTGAATCAATCTTCACCCTCTTCTTTCAAGGAACCCAACAAATCCACCTTGTTTTCAGTTGGTCTTTCCACCCAGCTGCCAGGTACCTCCTGCTGCAGTGAAACCAGGCCAGAGTTTGCAGATCCCTACACACAGCAAGTCAGATCAGCTTCAGCGATGCCAAAACAGCTGTGCCGATGTACCCAGAACTGAATTTCTGTCCCATCTAGCAGAAACATCCCTGCAAACATGCTGTGCTCTTCCTTATTACACTACTGCACTGTTCCCTACTCTTCCTTCTTTTTCAAGCCTACTTGTATAGGAGTATTTTATGTCAAGCTCCCACATTTCCCATGTGCTACAAATAAGAATGCTAAAATTGTATTTCAGGATTATTAAGAATATTACAGTTGACAGTTCATGGGTTTAGGGTCTCAACTTCCCCAAAATAGCCCCAAGACATACTGGAGTAACAAATCATGGTACAAAGCTGAAGATTAATTGATTTTGCTGTGCTTACCTGCTGATAAATTAGCTCATTTCAGGTGACTAACATTACTGCACAAATAGAGAACAAGTGGTGCTTCTTTTCTCTGTAGTTCCTCCACAGCTAAATGAATTCTAGCTGTCTGCATTAATTTTGTTATGCCACAGACCAATTCCCAAGATACAACAACTACAGACTTTGTTTAATGATGCTACCTACCTAATAACCAAACACACAGGCACTAAAGTAAGCCATTAACAGCTACATATGGTGCAGCAGCACCAGGACCTTTCTTAATCACTGCAGCTGGCATCACACAAAGAAGAATAAAATCTCAAACCAAGTAAAAAGGCAATAAAATGTCAGGATAAGAAATTAAATAGAAAAGCCACGATGTATGTGTGACTCATGAAAGGTACTACTATTTAAAGTGAGACATATACAGTGCTAGCCACAGAGATAGAGTATTTTAGATAAAAACACTGTAGATGAGTCACTGTGTGTCCAGCTGTGCAGTGATCCAGCTGTATTATTACTTGCTTGTGTCTGTATCATCTTGAGGTGAATTCCTCACAGTCCAGCAGAAGGAAGTCCCACCAGCATTCCCCATTAGCCTCAGCCAGTGGTACCACTGAAAGAAGGTTGTCCCCAGGGATTCACTCACATCCCACTGCTGGCTCCTCCTTGGAGCTCAGGAGCACCTTTGTGGAACTGCCTCAGCGGGTGGATGAGTTAAACTGATCAAGGTTACAGTAACTCAGCAAGAATGAAACATAGCAAATCCAAACCTCTGCATGGATACAGAAAGGCAGGTGAAGCACTGTGGGGATGTGAACTGCCATGAAGACGCCAAATGAGCAGCAGAGGCAAGGCAGAAGGAGTCATTTCAGCCAGCATTAATTGTTTGTGCAATAGAATATTTTTTTCCACAGCTGAAACTTCAGCACAAATAATGTCAGAAGAACTGTTGAAATACACTTAAATTCTGTCACAGTGGTAGAAACTTGGTCATGGTAAATTATGAATTGAAGCTGTGTACTTGTACTGATGAACTGCAGATTGCAATACATTATCTTGACTGCCATGGACAGAATTTCATATTTAATGACCCAAAAAAAAGAGATTTAAACTCCCTGCTGCAGCTCACTCACTAATTTTTATTAACTTGGCTCTTCTGGCCAGTCTCCTTTAAAAAATGAAGTAATTCAAGGATAGGAATAAGAGTCTAGAGAGACTTTTACTTCTAATCCAGCATTTATCAGTTAAAACACTCAACCTGTATTATAACAGCATCATATGAAGAAATAAAATAAGAAATTCAGGTAACCCTGGAACCTCCCCTAACAGGCAAAATTCTCAGCCTTCTTTGCAGAGATGTTACAACAAATAGGAAAGTCAAGGGATAGAAGGAAGTTTCCCATATAGCAGTATATACCTCAAGGGAATGCATTTGATTTGAGTACACTTTTCCTCTACTTTCACCAAAGGTAAAGAGAAAACACCACGGCTGCTTGATGTGGGACCTTTATTTTATTTTCTACATCTTGCAACTGATCAACTTAGTCCATGCCCAGAGACACAAACCAAAAAATCACCGCCCATTTCTTGTCAAGCCTAGATCTGAAATATAAGGTACCACCACAGCTGTGAATTCAGCCACTAACTTCCCAAGTGTCATTTATTGCTGGAGTACTTAAACACAGCTGGCCCAAAATTTACACATCTTGTAGGCCTAAACAGTGCAGTGACCAAACATAAGCCTCCTCTTGCATTCCATGAAAAAAAAAATACTATCAAACCAAAGTTTTCTCTCAGTTTTCTCTCTCTCACACTGAAATACTGCATCCTTTGTAATTCTGTGATTTCAATTCAGTTATCCCATCTGCTAGAAGTGTTTTAATACAATGTCTCTTTTTATATGGTAACATCAAGGTGATGTTGCCAATTAAGTTCTGCTGTAGCCATTTGTAAGAGGAAGAAGGGAGGAAAGAAGTAAACATGAATGTTTTTTTATCAGTTTTAAACAAACTTGGATTTCAACCAGGTTTGTAGCAGTGGAAAAAAAAGAAAATAATTAGTAGATTAATAGTCCACATGGATTTCTCTAGGAAAAGTAACATTTGAACTATTTTTTAGAATTCAGAAAAGGTTCAGATCTCATAAAATGTTTAGCTTCAAATTAGAACACTTGTCAAGAGAATTTTATACTGGCATAATTTATCATTTTATTCAAAGCAGACTTTCAATTTCATAAATAAAATAATGGCAACCTCTTAAATTTCTTTGCAACTTCATGTTCACCTTCAAACTTACAGGGCACGTAAAGTGTTACCCCTCTGACCATAAATGACTAAAGGCAATTTTTTCCTCTAATGAATCTGATATTATCTAAATATGGTAAGGGTCTGGAATTTCCCAAAAACTAAACCCATAAAAACCAAACAACAAACTCTACAGACTCAGCTTCACTGGTATTGAAAGAAAATGGAAAACAATTATAGAACTTTCTTCTCCTTAAAATTTTGAATAATTTGATTTTTAAACAGCACAAGATTTTTAAAAGTATGGAAACGTGAGACATTATAAATCAAAACCTATTGTTTAGCTCACTTCATGTATTCAGTAAGCAAGACTCCCAGGCCTACTGAAGGATTTTCTGATGTCAGCCTCAGCAGGACTGAAGACAAAACCAGAACCACAGGTCTTGCACTGGGAGACAGTGTGGACACTCATACTCACACTGCCTAACTCCTTGCAGGATTCAGTCTTGTAAACCACCCATTTATCAACCTCCTATGATACAGAAAATTTAATTTAATTTAACTTGTGGCATAGGTCACAGCCACAGTGAAAACAGATTGACCCATAAATACCTAAAACTAGACTCCACAGCTCTGTCAGGCTCTTCAGCTACCCCATTAAAACCACATTTCAACCCATGAAGCATTAGTAATGGGGTTCTTTTAAATGGTATTCTGCAGGAATTTCTTCTGCAGGGACTGAATTTTCATCTCCATAATAGCTGTGCTTACTGCAGACCTTATAACAAGCTTCTGATTTGAATGATGGATGCAAAAAGACACTCTCTTGGCTATTAACTGTGCTTCTAGGCCTCAGTCTGAAAATAAATCTTGGGAAAACTGGAGGGTGGAGGAATCCTTTCCCCTACAACCTTACGTACTATTTATAAAAACAGTTATACAGTTAGGACCTTCAGTCTTAAAGAAGTTTTTAACTATATATTCCATATGAAAGATACAATTAATCCACTGTGCTCCTTTGTAACATTTACCTCCCGAGAAATTATATTCTAACAAAAACACTTTCTAAAGGGAAAGAGGAGGGTGCACCTGAGGAGTGGGATTTAACATGTTTACAGTTTAGTAACACCAATCTGAAAACACTTCGGTAAACACTTCACACATCATCCCCCATGTCTCAATGGATTCACCTCACATTCACAGTGGGCTTCCTAGCAACTCTTTCTTTACAGGTCCATTTTTCCATTTACTGAAAACAATACTGAGAATGAGTCACTTCTGCAGAATACAGCCCTTCATGTACACCAGATGCCTAATGTTGCATGCTGTGAAGAAAAAAAAACCTAATGCCTACTCAAATTACTGTATTGATCACCAAAACCTGTCAGCATTTTGCATCTTTTGTAAATGTTTTCTTCAGAATACTTGAATGTTTTTTAATGTCAGGATCTTAATATTGCTTGTCAAAATGCTCCACCAGGTTCTGTAAGAGCTAACACCTAATTAGCTCAGTTAGTAGCAGCTTGAGAATACCACCCAAACAATGACCAAAATTAATGCCTTTTAACAAGGGAGTAAAATAAACAGAAAAAAGCCTCAAAGCTTTAGAACTAAGAAAGAGCATTTCCTCACGTTTTTCAAAGCTTTCCCTTTCAATTCCATTGAATCTTTTCATATAAATAAGTATTTTTATAAGTTTTGGTGTTGTATCTTTTTAAACAGTTCTTGCAGTAGTTCTATAAAAATCCTGCCTGACTAGTGAGGTACGTGCAGAACAGACAAGTACAACTTCTGCCCCTTCATCCTTCTCTGGGAGCAGCACAAATCAAAAAATGAACCGTGAACAATGCTGAAGTCGAGTAATTCACTGGGATGAAATTATACAACTCTTGAGGGGAATGCTCAACCAATCACTGCAAAATGTAAGGAAGTAATTAGGAAGCTTGAATTTTTTTCTTTCAGAATAAGAGGGTAGCAGCTGAGCCCAGTTCTACCTTCACTCCTTTTGTTTACTTACAGAGGTGTTTCATTAACTGACTTGCTACAATTAGAGCAGCTTGATGTTGCTTGGTTTGAAATAAAGGTACTTGCCTACAGCCACACGTTACACATAAGGGCAGAACAGAGAAATGACACAGTAACAGGCAGATGCAGTAAATCCTAAATTATTCACAACCTATTCAATACAAAATAAACTGGTCCTAGAAAATTAATTCTAGTAAGAAATGAATGAAATTTTTAAGTTATCCCTACAAATTATTTAGTTCCTCTACAAAGCAAATATTTAGCAGTTGCAAATAATTAAGATGTAAAAGACAAAAGAAGTGTTTAGTAAGTTCCTCATTATATATGTGTGCCAGATACCACAAAAGATGGCACTACTTTAGCAGAGAAAAAACAAATGTTCAACACACTGAAGTAAACAAGAACAGCATTTAACATCAATTAATTTCAAACAATCATTGATTATTTCAAGTAGTTTTTCATACACTTGGCAAGAGGCATTTTGGATTTTGAAGTTAGTTGTAATCTAGAAATAATCTAATTGTAAAACCTAGCTAGCAGTGCAGCTGTGTACTTCCAGTCTCTCATTTCCATAAGCACTAAAAAGCCTATTTTTGCTTTTTATTCTCTTTTACAGCATTAAGACTCAAAAAACTATTTCGATGGGATTACACAGAATACAACTGCTATTTTCACAACCTGAGCTCTCCTGACAACGAAGATGTTTTTACCAAAAAAAAAAAAAAAAAAAAAAAAAAAAAAAAAGGAAAATCTTCAGTACAACAGTAACAGTTACAGATGCTGACTAACTCAATTTTCAGCATAATAAACGTCACTGGGATTGTCTTTGGGAAAGCTGCAGTTGCAAAAATTATAATAATTAGGTTTAATATAGTTCTAAGCCAAATGATGGCAGCTGTACACAGCCACAACAAAGAACATTTTGAAGTATCAAATATCCAATTTAACTACAATCAAACTCCAAAATATTTCTGATACACAGCAAGTTACTGAGAACACTGAATACATCTCAGAGCTGCTCTTACCTCTCCTGGCAGCATCTGCTCTCCGTCTTGCTGGCGACACCAGATCCTTTACAATCTGTAGCACTTGAATCATTGCTCGATAGCAAGATCAAAGAAACGAGGTGCTCCTCTAAAATTCCAACAGGTTTCATTACTACACCTTATGACATGGCTGTCTTCAGTATGCTCAGGCAAAACTGATGCAGGAAGAACTCCTCTACCTTCCCAGGAAGATTTCTGCCTGACGACTCTACAGGCTGGGGTGATGGATTTAAAGTGACTTCAGCATAAGGAGGCAAAAAAACGCAAGCAGTCCTAAATGTATTTCTACAGAACATTTTACAATTATTTACTGCAGAGAACGCATACTGATTTCTCTAAATAAAGTTTAAAGGAAACGTTCACAAAGTAGCTGAAGAAAAAAAATTCCCCTTGAAGCAAGTGCCGACAGATGCAGCGTGCTCCCCTAGGCTCAGTAACTAACAAGTGTGGCTGCATCCTCCTTTCAAGTCAGTCTCAATTCATGAAATTTCACGTAATGCTTAAAGAAAGACTCCGGTGCAGTGCAGAGCCAGCATCAGACCCACCAACAGAACTAAAATTAAACCCAGCCTGCAAAAACTCCATCAGGCACAAGCAAGCTCCTGCTAAACACAGTCGTTGGGCTCCTTTTCTCCCCCCTCAAAGAGAAACCTCTGACACCCTTGTACGTGACAGGAATTCCCACACACCGGGAGGCACGCTGGAAATCCTGGGAGTATTTCAGGCGTTCTCTCACCCACCACCAGAGGCCCAGAGAACTATTTCAGCAAAGGTATTGTCATTACTTCTGTCAGGTAATTATAGGCAGAGAGATTGCTGCATGTGCCCCGCAACATTTTTAATACCATTTGGAAAATGTACAAAAGCCCTTCAGAAGTGCCTTTTGTCAAAGCCTCTGCAGAACTAACCCAAAAAAAAAAAAAAAGTCATGAGGAATCATGTTTTATGTGATCACTTTAAAGTAACTGTCAGGCCTGAAGAGGCTCTGTGAGCACTTCAGAAAACCGAATTCCTACGCAGCACTGCGAGGCCTTGCACACACAGAGATGGATTTAGGAAGCCAACTTCATGTTCTGAAAACCCTAACATTAAAGCAAACCACAGGCCACATTCTCTGGCCTTTAGACCTTCTGTTCCCATTGCTTAAGTGTTAGATGGGGTGGAGGGAGAAGAGGTCATCTCTTTCTATTTTTCCACTTCCAGCTGCTCATCACAAGCATTTTCAGATTTAAGATTTACTGGCGTATTTATCCACATCCATGTCAGTCTCTTGAACCACAGAGAGCACAGGAACGACAAACTCTGTCTGTTGTGTCAGTCTCATTCACAGCCTGTCCATTAATCTCTGCCAGAAGGAAGAGCAACTCAAAGTTCTATCAGATTTGGTTAGGCAAAACAAAGACAAGTAAAATCCTTCTCCCTGCCAGGCTCACTTCTTCTCCCAGTCTGCAAAAATTCAAGTGTCCACCCAAGAGGGAGCTTGTGCAGCTATGACTTATCCCTTCCTGAAAAAGGATTCTTCAAAGTGATACAGACAGAATCCTCAACTTTTCTGTATTAAGAATAATTTCTAACTCCTGGACCTAAAGTTAAATTCTACATTTAAGACCAATGACTTTATATCTAGAGAAGTTTGGAGATTACTCCAAGCAGACCCTTCCACAACAACTATAATTTCAGAACATTTAAATCAGATGTAAAATGCAGGGTAGTGCAGTATGGTTTACCTGGAGGACTGTTATTTAATAATCCAGTGCTCAAAAATGTTATTGGAAGAACTTTTTCCATTATTATCTCACCATGATGCGTTTGTTCTTTATTTAGTTGGGTAATCAAACAACTTCTCTTCAAGTCAAAGATATAAAAGCAAAGGAGTATCATTACTTGCAGCTACATCAGATTGCAAATTTTCTCTAAAAAACTGACTTCTAAGTTCATGGTGCACAAAACACAACTACTACAGAACTACTAAACTTTTGATGGTCCTTATATAAATATACTGTGGATAGAAGGAAAAAGGAAGAAAAAAAAAAAGAGAGTAAGGTTGAATAAAATATCCAATAATAACATCCACCTTGCCTTCTGAAGCAAGAATATGCCTTGCAGATCCTACAACTGATTTTTAAATGAACTTGGTTATCTCATTTCTACAGCAACATTTTCAAGTGCTGGAACACAGAGAGGATGGTGGACTGACAAAGAGTAACAGTTGAGAAGAGGCAGCAGAGGAAGAAAGGACTAGAAGGTATGACTCATACCTACTTTTGTGAAAAATTATTTGAAAAGGAAGACATGAAGCACTTCAGTACCTATTCCCAAATGCAGAAAGGAAGTCATTCCTTTTCTTTCCCAACTACCCCCTTACCCTGCTGGTATAGGCCCCTGTCCTCCCTTTTAAAGAGACACACAAGAACTTCAGGACTGGAAGTAATTTTCACACATGCCTGCCTTTCTCAATATGAAATAGTTTCCAAGGTTGGTATGCACAGTAGTTTCCCTCTCTTCTTTGTTATGACAATTGGCACGTAGAAAAAAACTGAAAAAACTCACAAAGCCTTAAAATTAATTTAGGAAAATGCAAACAACATTCCATATGCAATGTAAAGAAAATGTTGCAAGCCTGAAGCAGGCATGATAAACAAGAAATTTCAACAAATCACTGAAACTTGGAAGAATTACACAGTAAGCTTGGTTGCTGCTACTTGTCTTTCCTTAAATTAATTTATACACCAAGACAGCAACACTAAGCCTGCTTTAGTATAGAGGCAATAGTAAAAAGACTTGTAGAAATAAAACACACAAATTGTATAAGTTCATCTGTTACTCATGAGTCAGAACTTGGTTATAGTTCACTCTTATCTTTGACTGATACTGAACCAACTGATATTTCCATACGATCTGTCACTACAACTGCCACCTCTCAGACCACACATCCTGACAGAACACCCACCGTGGGCAAGGATGCACCAGATGGAAGTTCACAGCAATTCTGACACAGATGCACAAGGTGAACCACAAAGAAACCATGTCATAAATTTAGTGTAACAATTTGAGTAGATTCTGTTTGAGAAAAAAAGTAGTGCTACATATTTTCAATGCATAGACCATGGATCTCTGCCAAGCATTTTTGCTCTTCAACAGCGAGCCTGGATTTCGCTTTTTTTCCTTGACTTCAAAATTGTAGGGAATACAGAAATCACGCACATGTTATCAACCTGATGAAATACACTGGTATTGGAAGGAACAGTTAACCAGGATGGGATGTTATGGATCATGGTGTACAGCCCTTGATTTCTCCTAAGCATAATAAAAAAAATTACCTGCATCCTGATTAGTCAGCTATCATAATTCAGAATAAAAATGCCACCGTTAACATAATTATAACTAACTGATCTTTGGAAGCAGTTCTTTTTCATGAAGCATATTGCCAGGAGGTAACACATTTACAGCACAAATGATGCTGCAGAAGGATGGTTCAGTGGGTATTTGACAAAGGTATTTGACAGGGGGTGGGAAAGATCAGAATTTAAGTCTGAGGAAGATTTAATATTTTCTCTTTCACTCTCCTCTTATAATCTGCAATGTTTATATATTCACAGCATTCTGTCTAGGCTATTAAAAAACCATCAAGAACCCTTGGGGTTTTCCCATGAAGCATTGCAGCTACCCAAAAAGTGCCTGCTTGTTGTGTCCTCATTTACAGAAAGATTTACAAGCTACTAACAGAAAAAAACTCAACCCACCGCAGTGGCTCAAGGGCTTTCATTCATAGAACAACAGCCCTGCACATCTCAACATTTGAGCTGAGATGCAAAGTTACTGTCACTGTACTTTTTCCATTTCTTATCAACCTGAACTGTCCAGAATTCAGATACTCTGCATACAGATTATTCCCCACATGTCTGCAGAAATCTGTGCAGGCCTGCCTTCATTATCCTCCCCTGTGTTCCCCACAGCCAGAATTATGTCCTTTTCCCTACCTGCTACACTCCATACATGGTTAAGATGCCAAGCTTTCAGGCCTGACACCCCAGAGAATGGAGAGCCCATTAAAAAATGGCCAGGAAGGCCGTAGCCCCAGGACAGTTTTGTCACTAATGTTTCAGTGGCAGCATGATCAAGCCTTAAGTCCTCTAGAAAGCAAATAAATACACAAAACACTTCTGGTGACGCTGGTTCTGCAATAGGGCAAAGTCTGACATTGGAGGCAGGAGAAGAGGATTTACAAGAAAGCAGGGTGCATTTGCTCTTTGGACTCTCCTGTCTAGGCTGTAACACCCAGGAGGTGTTTCAGAGTCAGTACTGCAGGAGACAGCAGGGCTGTCCCAGCAGGGGCTGTAAAAACTCCAGTGCCATAGAAAGTGAGGGCAGCTGCTCTTAATGACCCATTGGAATGTTTGCTTTAAAAGCTGCAGTTCCAGAAACCACACATGGCACAAGTGCTTCAACTGCTTCATCGTCCCTCCCATCTTAGAAAAGGGGGTCAGAAAATGAAGACAGGAGCAACTATCTCATATGCAGGATAGAAGTTTTCAAGAATAGATTAAAGGATTAAGGAAATACAAGTCAGGCATATTAGCTGGGAAAAGATTCTTTAAATATCAAATAAAAGGAAGAATATATTTTAATAACATTTGCACAGTCCCTTCACAAAAAAAAAAACTTGTTTATTTCTTGCAAAAACAATAAATTCAGATAAAGTCTATCCAGCAGCTACGGCAAATACCTTAACTATCCCCAGAAACATTTTGTTTTGTGATACTCCTGACTTTTCCTGTCACAACTGGTCTTCAAATTACTATCTCAAAACAATTAGGCATTGAGCTCTAAGGCAAGGAATATATCATAATACAAATTATTACTACAGCTACTATGAAGTAGGTTAGCTATTGTGTCTCACTAATATTTTGAATTAATTTTCCAGTCTCTGAACTGAAGCCTACAGTTTTCATTAAGTTTTAAATAATCTATTGTAGCTGGAAGAAAATTCTAGAGTTGCAGATTAATAACTAACTGTCCCCATAAATCTCTGAAAGTTTAAATTCTTAATCTTCATTATTTTCTACAGATCATTCTTTGAAGCAGGAAAGAGGCAAAAAGAAGAAAACCTAACGCTCTCAAGAATTCCTATGTGAAATTCTGATAGCCTTTCTTGTGAAAATGTTTGCACCAGTGATACAACTCCATTCATTATTCAGGAGCTCATTTTTCAAAGATGACTGCCTTTGGCTATGCATTTTGCAAATTTATTTATTTATAAAAATAAATAAACATCCTCACAGTCTTCTCAATGGTCCTTCAGAGTCAGGAACTGTTTAATTCAACAGAATTTGCATCCACTCAGGAATATTTTTTTCTTCATTTCTAGCAGGTCTGCTACCAATTTTGAAGCATGAAACTATGGCTGCAGTTTTTAAAAGAAACTGATGCAGATCTGTGAGCCTTATTTAGAAGGCATCTTCTTGGGAAGAGAAAGTAGCTTGATCTAAAGGCTGGAAAAGCAATAATTTCAAGAGAAAGCTTTTTTTTAAAGCCTGTTTTTCTTCACACTTTGAACATACAAGAAAGCTGTTCATTAAATTCAGGTCATGGAAAACTCCAATAAATGGTCAATGAAAGTAATTCTACCTGTTCCAGGAAAATAACCCTATAAACCAAAAATAGGAAAACAAATGCTATAACTGGGGAAAAGGAAAGACAGAAAAACACAGGGCCACATTCTGCAGACCTTACTGCACACAGCGAAGGAAAACCACACGTTGCACAATCCCACCCCTGCTCAATGCTCTCACTGTCACCCTTCTTGCCTCAGTTTTCACCCCCTCAGCTCTTGCTACAGCACACTCTGCAAGTGGATCTAGACCAGAACAAGACAGACAGCGAGTCTCCCAGAGAGCCACAATGAAGCCAAGGGAACTGCCCCTCTAGATCACTTTTATCACCCTGATAACAGACACCAGACACTAAAGGAGATCAGTTTCAGAAGTTTGTGCTCACGTAAGCCTTGATGCAACTCTTTCAAAAAAAAAAAAATTACAAAAAGGAAAAAAAGCATGTATAGATTTACAATTTCTTTTTTCTTCCCAATAAATGTGTTTTATACCTGTCACCACCATGAGAAAAGTAATGGTACTGCTTTTTCTTTGCTCATGTATTTTCTGTAGAACTGTACCATCAGTAATCTTCAAATTAATTCCATTTCCTTCTCCTCACCCTCACACCACGGCCTTCAAAGGCCAAACGGTCACTTTATAAGGCTCATGAACTGGTCAATAAAGCACCAACAAAGCAAGTGGAATTCCACCACCACTGCCCCCCCCCAAAAAAAATGGTTGTATCTGAGCACTCCATTTTAAATAATTGATAAAACAAGATTTGGTGGGGTTTTTTTAAACAGGAGGAAGAAATAGGATGGTAGTACGAGATCTCATCTCTGTGAATGCATACACTCCACAAAATTCCTCAGTCTTCCTCAGATGGCAAGTTTTTATATAGCTTTAGCCACAAATGAAGATTTTTCTGAGAAAAAAAAAAAAGTTCCATACTAGAAGTCTCAAAAAGAAATCAAACATTAACAAAATTGCAATGACAATGACTATTTAAAATATATTCCCCAATAATATGCAACATTTCCTGCATTTGCAGCATTTCAAACAGAATATGCAGCAATTTTGCACTGCCTGGATTTGGGTCATGGCTGTAGTGCTAATCGACAAATTTATCTCAAGCAAAAGGATATTATTAAATGTTCTCTCAAACATAAGCACACAGAAAGAAGCCACACTACTCATTAAAGACTTCCTTCAGTTTTGCAATATTAAACAAAAATCGAAACTATTACTATCCTACATGTGCTAATACTGAAGTCAAAGTACATTCATTAGTTTAATCAGGAAAAGACTGATAAAAGGGAATGTGTGTTCAATTCAAAAAAGAAAAATAAAAACTTTGCTTTCAATTTAAACCCTTACTTGGTTTCATTTTGAAGAGGATATGAATGAGACTAATAATCTTGTACCACCCTGAGGCAAAGAAAAACTAGAAAATTCTATGCACTGCTATTTGTTAGCATGATTAAATCCTTCACTGAATGTACATTTCTACACTGATATTTAATCCAAGTAATAAAATGCAGCTGTAGAGAGACTCCAGGAAGAACATCAAACCTTATTAGTCCACTACAAAATACACACTACTTTTATTAAGCCCATGTATTTGCAGGCATAGTTTGTGCAGCAAATAGTACATGGTGTGACTTTCTGTCTCTGCAAGAAAAATCAAAACTTTCAAAACAGGTTTTTGAATACTCTGTATTAGGCTAATCTAACACTAAGGTGGCATCTAATCCCACAAATGCAGCCTACCTTAGTGTCCTGGTTTAAGGCAATGATGATGTGATGAAAAAACTACTATGAAGAGACACATTTGAAGGAAGAACAAATTCAGTATTTCAAAGTAGCCAATGGAAATTAATCCAAAGGTCACACAGAGCAGAAGGGACCCACCCTCCTTTAAAAGGAAGTGCACCTGGATCTGTTTGCTTCCTGCAGTTGTGTTCTAATGAGACACACCATTACCTGATCACTTTCAGATCTCTGCCTCCTGCTCTCCTTCTACATTTGCTCAGAAAATGCAGTCTTTCAACATAGATTTTAGCTAACGTGGTTTAAAAATCCATGTTTAGCACTTGAATGTGACAATCATGTTAACTGTGACTACTTAAGGTTAATGCTAGAGCTATATTTGAGATTATTTCTGTCTAAGTGGCTGGTTGTGGCTACCTTTACAGTTATCTGTTTTGCCTCTGTTCTTACAACCGGATTTTAGTGCGCTGTAACAAGCAGGTCCCAACTTCCTCCATATCCAATCCAATTTCCCGTAAAAACATATACATGCTCCCACTGTTGAAGAGTTCTCCTATTCCCTCATCAATGAAAAAATGGTGGAAACATTTGGCTATCTGAGACTTCTTTAGTCAGCTTCACCTTAAGAGAATCAATATATCCAAATGAAGAATGCCATACCTACTTATTCCACGAACAAGAACAGAGGAACCTACTAGCACTGTCCCAGTTTTGGCAGATGGAAAACTGTAGTGTATTTACTGTTCTTTATGTTCTCTGTAGCTGTAGAAAATTTAAAATCATGTAAAGTTTCAGGCAACAACTGCCATGGCTCCAGACAAGAAGGGCCATCACTCTACCCAGGATTACATTCAGGCACTGCATTTTAACTCCCACTGGCACTACCCCAGTGCTAAAGAACAGAAGTGCCATCATCCCCCTTTGCTGTGGATTTATCCTTGAACTTGACCAGTTAAGTTTCACTGAATAACCCCCAGGTAACCTGGCTTTGCTATAACATCCTGTAAGTCCACTGAATAGACTGTGTTAAGCAAAAACAAATTGTGTTAGTTCTCCTAAATAGATGTTCCACTTAATGATAGATTGCATTAAGAGGGGAAAAAAACCACTCAAGAGCCTTACAGTGAGTTTCATATAAATATTACTTAGTTTAGTTTGTTTTAATGTACAAGGAATAAATAAATATTGAAATGTCACTAAAAGTGACTCATTAGCCTTTCCTCTAAAAAGAAAACTCTCCTACCACTACTTACAGCAAAACATACAAATATTTTTGTCATTGCTTCTGACAGAAAAGTGGGGGACAGGGAAGGAAATAAGGAGGAAATAAAAAGTATAATTGACACTTGTGGGGATGGATGAGGCTGACAGCAGGCCTGAAAGCCTCTCGGACATGGACTTGAAAGCAATCAGAATTTACCCGTGAGAAAGCCCCGTGAGAAAGCAATGGTATGAACACCTGCAGCCACAGTGGGGGACAGCCAAGAAGATAACCAGGGAAGATGTTTTGCACCCAGAGATGGCCTTGCAGAGGAGCATCAAGAATGTGGTGGAAGATTTATAGTGTGTAGTTGACTGCTTGTATGGCTTGTTAACGTGCTGGGAAAGTTCTTGTTATGAAGATAGCTTTGGTGTTGTTTTCCATGCAGCCGATAGTAGCATGTTACAGTAGCTGGGGAAAAAGGGTATAAAGATGTTAGCATAGACTAATAAAGCACTTCTTCTTTGTCCTTAGACTACTCGCGTGTCGTGTGTCTGTCTCTACTGCGACAGACACTTTTCAACTTGTACCTCATCTTTTTACAGCAAGGAACAGACCGATTTTTCTCTCCTGTTCACAAGGCCAACCATGACATCCTTCAAACATTCTTACAGTAATTTGCTGCAACTGGGAAGGAGAGGAAGCTAAAAGCTTGTCTGGTTTTTGAAGCCAGATATAAAATAATATGAACTGTAACTGTTCTGAAGCTCACAAGGCAAGCAGGGTCTGTAGAGCAGCCTGAACACAAGCATGGCTGTAGCACAGCATCACTCCAAGAACTCAGAGCTACAGCCTACAAGTGTCACCTCCAAACCTAAATTTGGGGGAGTACAGGTAAGGGAGGTTATGCCATTGTACTGTTTGTACAACTTGGACACAGCAGCACCACAAAATAAAACTCCTCTTATAATGCAGTATGAAATTCTACTACAAAGGGAAAAAAAAAAAGAGAAGGAAAAAGCTTTACACTGAATGCAACAGAACATTCTGGTGAGAGACTTACTTCCCTATGTCCCTAAAAATTCCGGCAAGTCTGACTTGTGCTCAGAAGAGCTCTGAGTAAGGCTTTCAGCACTCCACCACAGAATTAGGCAGGTTTTCAAAGAGCTTTTCAAGGCTAAAACAGAAAGACTGCATTCAAGAACCCTCTCCTATGGCAAACCGAAGTGCTTTATTGAAACAAAGTACCCTTTTACATTAGTGATCTGTTAGATTAATGACTGCCCTGGCCAAAAGCACTGAGGTTCTACAGTGTGTTGGTATGCCTTCCGTTCTGGAGACCATTATGTTACACAAAATAAAACTGAGGAAAAAAAGGAAGAGAAGAAAGAAAACAACACATCACACCAGCTTCCCAAACCAGAAGAATCTGGGGGCTCTACACAGGTTTCTGTTTGCTTCAGGAATTTCAAGCAGGACAGGTCCAGGTTTACAAACAGCCTTGAAAAAACTCCAGTGCTATCTTGCCAGTCTCCCACATAATTTTAGGAATTAAAGTATCTTAATTATAGGGGAGAGGGTCCTTTGCAATGAGATCTTTAAAAAGCCTTATAATCAGCCGATTGATACGATATCACCTCAGTGCAGCTATTTTGTAACCACAAACATCTGCAACCATCCTTGTAAACAGTGAAAGGATAACAGGCTGGATAGTTTAAGTAAAGAAAAGATCTTAAATTCAAACAAATATGGAGCAAATAATCTCAATGACATTACTTGCATAACCCCACTTCTGGCGACAACCCCAAGTATTTTCCAACTGTGTTACAAATCAAAAAAGTTGTTTCCTATCAGTATTTGGGTAAAGCATGTCAAAATAGTTTTTCTTGAAACACAGTCAATTTAGCTTAAAATAACCACACATCTTTTAAATCAGATGTTTTGTTTGAATATGAACATGAGTAACAACATAAAATGAGACTGCAGCTCAATTATTTTTCTTATCTGTGATAAAGTTACACAAATGAGCATCAGTGCTTCACTTTTCCTACCCAGTGGTGCATATCATTCAGTCATTTGTACGGGAAGTGAGAATCAACATGACTCACGACAGCCAAGGAAAGTCCTGTGAACACCTCACTTCACACTGCTGTTGGGAAAGTTCTTCTTTAGTGCATTTCTAAGTTTTCATCCAACTCAGCTGTTTTGTGAATTGATTCGACAGGAAATAACACCACCATTAGGGAGCTTAAGACTGCAGCCTCTAAAGGTCCTCCTGCAGTAACTACAACATTGTCCTGTGGCTACACAGGGCCTTATGCAGAGAAGGGGATGCCCACTCAAATATCTGCATTTGTAACTGTTGCTTTTCATCTGCATTTTAGTTGGGAATTTCTGCATCCTTCCCCTTTGGAATATGCTTGAATACCACTCTCAACTTATCACAGGATGAATAAGATCCCAGAAATATGAATTGCTTACATAGTGGCAGATACTTGATACTCACTCCAGAGAACAAGGTTACAGTGTTCTTGTGCTACTCACTCCTTCTGCTGCAGGAGCACCAAAGACCCACGATAAAGGCATCATTGTGCAACGTTCTATATAAAGGAGCACAGAGAGAGGCCCAAAGACTAAGATTTAAATAAAAAACTATGTAATGGGAGAATATTATCATGCCAAAGGCATCTACTCCTGTGTATGCCAATTAGTTGTAATAATTTAGCACTCCTTACTGGCACTCCTTACAATCAAAACACTGAGGCAGACAAATGTTAAAGATTACTCTCTCTTATTTATAAACACATAAATAAAAGAATTTTAATATATGTAGGTACATAATTTTACATTATAAAGAGAAAATAATTACATAAAATATATATCACAAATAAAACACATAATGGATGCTTAAATACATATAAATTACTATCATAACCATCTTTTTATCATCCTTGTTGTTTTGGATACACACACAGCTAGAGTATTATAAAGTAAATAATTTGTCAACAATCCAACCTTAATTTTCAGAATAAATGAGAAGTGCAAGTGCTTAAAAAGGACACATTCAGGGAGCAGTGTGTGCATAACTCCAGCAACATTAATGATGGTAATTTTCCTGCCACAGCTCTCCTGTCAGCTCAAAACTAACAACAGTTTCCTGCCAGTCCCAACATCTTGGTTTACAAACAGAAATTATATCTGTGTAAAAGTAAGTGTCATGTTGCACTAACTTATTTAGACAAGCCCCATCAGCCTGCCAGAAAAGTGTCGAAATAAAAGAAGTTAGAAGTCCCCTTTATAGAAAAATAAATTTAAAAATAAATATTTTTTTCTTCAGGCATTTCCTCAGGTCCTCAGGCATTTCATATCTCTGAAATGCATACAAAGGGTTTTACAAATTTAACTTTACTATACATTAACTAATTTAAATTTAACAGTAAATATTATGCAACACGTGTTTGTTAGCAAAGCCCTATAAAAAGTGACACTACTGAACTTGAACCTACCACCTGCAAACACAGTTTCTGGATATGACGAACACGTTTTTGGTAACTGCAACCTCCTGCAAAGATGCAACTTCACTTCAGACTATGGAGACTGAAGACTTACTTTGTTCAAGTAAGTGACAGAATAAAAACTGCTTATCTGCCTCTTTGATCTAAAAATAAATTTTAAGTACAAGGGAAGCAACAACTTAGCAGCCCTAAAATATCCTAAAAAGTAACCAAAAATAAAGGAAGAATTATGAAAACAGTTAAAAATTAATTTAAATTCTGTTTAAATACAGATAAATTTCAAAAAGCTTTCATTTTTATGTTCTGATATATTTAAATAGCTGTACTATGAGCAAAAAAAAAAAATCCACAAAGTCTGAGAAGCTGCATCATTACACCAATTGAATAAATAAGAAATTCAACATAATAAAATGTGAATATTAAAACAACAAGTAAATTTCTACTAATATGCCTGCATTTCCCCCGTGGATGCATCAGTTCTGTGCAATGTATTTGGGTTTATACTTTATTGCTCATGCACTCTGTGTATTCAGAGGAGCAGTTTAATTACAGTACTGGTAAGAAACTGGGTCATCCAAGATCTGATTAGCCCTCTGGAGATGCCTCTCCTTTCTTAGCATAGAGGAAGCCCAAGATTATTACATTGCTGAACAACTTAAGCTGTAGCTCCACACACACTTCCAGCAAGGGAAAAACAGCATTTACCAGAGTCTCACCCACGGATCACTGATCCCCTCTGCCTGCAGGGCAGCAGTGCAACCATGGATGCGGCTACCTAGGCCAGAGCTTGGGGTGCCCACACAATTCCAGTCAGCCTCATGAATACTCCTCTAAAAAGGAAGAATGCAGGAATTCAGGCAGGCAAAGGACACCGCCCCCATTACTGGCACTAAAGAGGTCATGAAATTTTAAGACTGAGTTCAACGTCAGCTCCCACAGCCCAGACTTTTCTAATGAAAACTTCACTCAAAACTTCTTTGTCGAGACCATACAAGTTTCTGTAACTCATTAATTCTGATCTCTGAATCTGTATTTTTAGTCAGAAAATTAACTCCAGCCCAGTTGCTGACAGTCTCACCATGTACAAGCTGCACTATAAAGAGGACATAGAGCAGCAAGTAGCAGTACCCCAAGAAAATAGATCTGAAAAGTTAAGAAAACACAGAGGAGTAACAGTGAAGCAAGACCAAGTGACAAGTTCTCCTACTACACGATTCCAGAGTCAAACAAAAACATGAATTTTTCATGCTTCAACATCCCACTATAAAAAAAGTTAACAGTGTACTACTACTGATCCAAATTCTCATGTGTCGCTGCAGCTACAGTGGTGAATTCCTGTGACAACTTCAATAAAAAAAGAGGAAACATTAAATAAACACTGATATTATCAATGAAGCAATTTTTAGGGGGTCACTAATACACAGCAGTTTACTGTTTAAGAGTCTTGCAAGTTTCCTTATTTTTCACATAGCTTAGTTGCAGGGGGGTTATTTAACTTTTAAAAATTTTTGGAAACATATGACAACTCTTCAAAACCACCTTTTGCAAAACTGCATTATGGCTCTTTGTCCCCTGTATCCTACAATTCTTTATTATTCAGAGCTTCAGTTTTTCACAGAGAATTACTATTTCAAGTTTCAGGAAAAATAACCCAGGAGACAAAAGAGCTTCTCCAGTTCTCAAGACACAGTGTTTATAAAGATTAGAAGATAATTGTGCTGTGAAATCACAGCAACAAGCGTGAAAACACTTCACAAACTGTAGTTTCAAACTTGCATTTGATGACTGGGCTTTCAGGGTTCATAGTTCAAAAATAAAACAAAAATCTAGCATGTAACATAATAATCTGACATCCTTTAGCTATTCATTATTATATATTGTAGAAGTATTTTAGTTTACTTCTAAGATTTCCTTCCCCAGCATGCACTTGTCTCAGTGAATCAGAACCCACACTTTTTCCTTTCTTTCATTCAATCTCAGCTCACAGCAAAGAAGTGATGACTACAAAGCCTCTTCCACCAAATCATTCAGCTTTAAATTGATTTGCAACACTTTACCCACAATACATAAACTGCACAGCCACCTACACTTCGGGTAAAACAAACAAAAGGTCTATTTCCCAGTATTTATTTTATGAACAGTTTGACTTGGTCCTCAGTTCATTACAGATTCATTCTGACACACCAGGAGGGGAGACTGGGGTGGAGGGGGAAAACCTGAGCCAGTCTTGACTCACAGACTTTCCTTAGCACAGGAAGCTCTACAAATGCCCAGAACACTTTCCTCAGCTGCAAGCACAGAAATAATAATGTGTAGAATGGTTTGCATTGGAAGGGACCTTAAGGTCATCCAGTTCCAACCCCTGCCATGGACAGGGACACCTTCCACTAGACCAGGCTGCTCCAAGCCCCTCCAGCCTGGCCTTGAGGGACTCATTGCAGCACTGCATCTTGATCTGTTATGGCTGACCTTAACATTTGTTTGAATTCCCAAGTTCATTGTTCATGAACAGGGAAACTGACAGCCAAAACGATTTCTTTACATACACTACAAGAACACAGAAGGAAAGAAAAAAAAGTATGTTTTTAGAAATCCCAAAACCATAAGGTTCCTCTGTGAACACAGACTAGAAAGCCAGAGCAGTAATGAGAGGTCAAGGTATGCAACCAACCATCAAACAGAAGCAGCCTTTAATCACACCATTGTGGGCTTGATTTGAACTGGTGAAGCAAAAACTTCCCCCGTCATTACCAGGCCACACCAACCATTTGCAGAATGTAAGATTACATTGCACAGCATCTCTCAAAACACACAAAATGTGTTCCTACCCTAAGTCAAACAGAAAGAAAACTTGCATTGATGAGAGTGAAGTACAAAGAAGCAGGTGACCTTCCCAAATGCATGCAGCATTAAGTTTTTAGCATGAGAAACCAAACTGAAAGCCAAAAGACAAGGTCAGGAAAGAAATATCCTGTATTATAAGCTGGCACTGCATCTTATATATTTAAGGTAAAAAAACGAAGAGGTCAGCAGCTTTTTGCAGTAGTGTGCACTAACATTTAGTTACACCACAGCAGCTCAAATAATTTCACTGTGCTGACCTTTCCTCAAAGGAGAAAAGCACAGGAAAATTCCCAAAAATAAAAAGCAGCGTTTGTAATACTAAGAATTTACCATAACACTACACATTTTCTGGCCACTTAATGTTAATATCTGGAGAAAACGTAGACTAAATCAACTCTTTCTGTGGTGGGACATTCTAAGCAAGTTCCATCCACCAGGATTTCTCTGAAAAGTTATCTTTAAATACAAAGCAAACCAATAATCAACTTCACTTAGCTACACTAGATACTATTACAAACCCTTTAAGGATATTACCTCAATGTCCTATAAGACATACAATGGAAAAGCACAATTTCAAATACAAATGTATCTTACCCTTATTTATGAAAACAGACATTTACAAAGCTATTCCACAGAAATAAAAGCCTTAACAGGAACTGCTCCAGTTTTAACAGATTTTTTGTATTGTCTAACAATGAACTACCACCATGAATGGTGAACTTTGCAATTACATCAATGCTCTTCCCCAGTACAGGGGAAGATCCAGTACAACAGGATCCAAACATGCATTTATATACCTGGTAACTATTAAAAAAGTTAAACAAAAAAAGTAGTTCTCTCATTCACTTTCCAAAGAAATTTAACTGATCACTGGCTTAAAAATAAGCATGTGAGTGCTTCATAAGTACCAGGATATTAACAGACTTACTTCTACAAGGCATTTCAGTAAAATAATAAGCTTTATGTAACAAATTTTATATGGTAAACAATAAATATTATGTGGTAAAAATTACTTGAGCTAGTGAATACGGTTGGCAAAAAGCCTGTGAAGAACAGATATTAGGACAGATAGTAGAAAAAGGATTTAATCATTTTAGGACTTAGCATCTAGGACAGCCCTTCGCAAGGAGCAATGCAAATATATATTGCATAAAGTACATCACAAAAAAATAACAAGCAGGATTCAAGCATGTAGCCTGCACATAAAGCATCCTGGGTTTTTAGTAGCCTTTTGAAGGCTGAGATTACCTCATTTTAGATAGACTTTTGGTTTGAATGACACTAGGTGATGCACAGGTAAGGAATATTAGAGACTCCCAGCATTTTTAATACATCTAGCCATTCTAGGTGCCCACAGATTCTGTGAATAAGCTCACATGTACAGAATTATGCAAATAAATGCAGCTTCACAAGATATGATACTTACCTTATTGACTAAGATATTTAGGAAAGAGAACCATAAAACTAAGGACTATGCTTATAGTTTAAGTTTCTCTCAAGTAAACCATAAACTAAGAAATTCAACATCAGCCAAATATAAAATATCTCATCTTCTCTAAACCATATTTTTAAAGAAGTGGTACTTGGTGTTGTGCCCTTGCAACCCACCACAGCACAGGCTGAAGCATCCACTCTACCTCAGGAATGCAGCATCCTGCATTGAAGAACACTGCTACTGACCACCACAAAAAGTACTGCCAAAATGCTGTCCTGCATTTGAATAAGGGTCTTCATTCTTCCTAATGAACAGCTGAACCCTCCAGTCTGCAATCAGCTCAAAATCTGACCAAAACCAAGGGTATTTAGCTTTAGCACTGTCTGTACGTGCTGTGACCAAACCAACACCACCACAGCAGCACCCTGGAACTCACACTTAACACAGCAACTGTGAGTCAGTTATTTGTTATGTGTAAAACTGTACATCAGGCAATGACACATGAAAAGCTCTATAAAACTAATGAAGATTCATTTACAGTGTTTGACGAATCAGGATATTTCAGCACTCGAGTAACTGCCTGAAAAATTGACCTCTGTGCAATACAGCAAATACCTAAAACATCAGAAAATAAACAAGTGTGAACAGCAATGTGAAAGAAAATACAGATAAATATGTATAAAAACTAAAATAGTTCTATCTACACCAGCATGAACCTTATAGTTCAGCAATTCTTCCAGGTGTTTTTTGGTGTAATTTTTTTCTCTACTGCATTTAGCAAGCATTTCCTTCATCATTCGTTTTTACTTCCAGATGTCAAGAACAATCATTTTTCATTTAGTCTGACAAGAAATTTAACCAACAATTTTCTTTACTCACTTCCTCCCAGAAACTCAGATGGTCTTATTTTACTAACACAGGATATAATTATCCTATGAACAAGATGATTTTTCTTCAGCATGTTCAGTACAGTTGTGCTGAAGCTGAGTTACATTACAAATACAGTTCCTGTGCAAACTAACTTTTATCCTTATTTCTACATGAAGTAAGGCCAAGTAACACTGCTGACAAAAGGTGCATGAAGAAGTCTCACATCTGCCAAACTTTAAATACTCAAAGGAGTTCACTAAAAAGAAGTTTTCTTACCCATCAGATATGACCTAAACCAAAACTTCCAGTGTCTTTCGTCTGTTTTTTCCACCGTAACAGATATTAAGTCACAGTTTTCTATGGCTCAGATCATTCCAATACATGCCAAAATTCCTCTGGGATCAAACCTCTACACTGGAATTTGAGTAACATATATATTTTTTTCTATAAAATGAAGTCCATTCATTTTATGTTGGATTTTTACCAGTTATTTTAATTTACTAGGCAGTCACAAATTTTGGAATTCTTAACAAACCCAAGGCATTCTCCCCTCAGAGTTACATGTTTTATTTATACTGAATAAAACAAACATCAGCTTGTTACAGAACTCAACTTCTTGAAAATGAGACCAGACTACAAACAGAAGTCTTACAGAGCACACATTGATCAAAAATTTGCAGATTAAAAATGGCATCTGCCAAATCTCAGCTTGATTTGGTTATTTTTACAGGACTGAAGACACAAAACTGAGCATGAATATTTTTGAGGAATAACCATCTCCCAAAACCTACTACAGAAGTACAGTTCTAAACTACAGATTAAGGGTTTCTTTTTTTCTGAAAGAAAGAAATTTACTTACTCATGACTGGAAACTTCTTTGTATATAATCCAAGAGAGGTCTTGAAGCAAGGTATCTTGTTGGAGAAGGTTTCTCAGAGGTATACATGTCCTGAAGGTGAGATGAAAATCAAAATAGAAATTTTTTCAACTTCAAATCACTAGAATATATGTTTACATATAAACTATCTTTCCTACTATCTTTTCATCCTCTTTGTTAAAAAGGAACTCAAAGATGTGTTTGTTATGACTGGGGAACTTTACTGCTTATGGATATATTTAGCAGTTTATTGACTCAAAATGTGCACCTTCTTCTAACCATCAAATTATAAAGTTGTGTTTATGCTAAAAAATGTGCTATAAAATACAATATTTGTTATCTCTTGGGAGCAGTTAAAAATTCTTAAGTACAAGACTACAATATGGATATAGCAACTGAAAATTCCGAAGTGGTATTTTCCTTCAGCAACCTCAGCTGGCAAAACAATGCAAAAAAACACTTCTTAAAACACAAGAAATGCAATTAAGATTACTAAACAAGCCCAGGTTGGCACTGACATCCAACATTTCCTTCTCAGAAACAAAACCTGAAAAAATTACCATTGCTAGCAACTATAAATCTATAGTTCCATCAACTCCTCACTGATTTAAAAAAAAGATACCCAAGTAGGGCAGATATGGATTCACTAACAATATGCCTGGCTCTCCCTGAAGCCAAATATAGAGGACTTAATCTCCAACAATGACAGCACAGCAAGTACATTTTGAAAAATTTATTATATAATCTCCCTCCTACTGCTAAAAGCAAGTTTATACAAGTCTGATAGAACAGTTAAACGAAAGAAACTCCACCTCACAGATGAGATGAAAAAAAGAAATCCAACATATCTGCTAAGCTGTAAAGAGTTTCCTTGTAGTAACTGCACAAACAGAGATTATCTGTAAATTAATGAATATTATGTGATATATTTCCTCTTTTCAAAACCAATCAGAACCTGCTGAACCTCACCACCTGTGAGTAATCCAGTCAGATAATATCTTGTGCTGACTCAGATTTCAAGTCTCAACTCTCCTGATCTCTTCATGCTTAAAAAAAAAAAGCAAACCAAATGCAAAAAGATGTAGGAAAAGATTAAACTTTTTCTAAATAATGACTTCACATAACATTTACAGACCCACAGCACACAGCAAAGTAGTACAGGAACTACCACAGGACATCACAAGAAGGTTCTTTTATCAACTGCTAAAACAATTTTAAAAAATAAACATCAAAGCCACACACCCCACAAAAAATTGAAATCCAGCTTCCAAAAGGAAGCCTTTGGTAAAGCTGCAGACTGAAAATTACAACCCACTTTTTTCCACTGAAAAAGTAACACAGAGAAGAGACTCAGTAGGAAAAGAAAGCAGCTGAAAAAATCCACACACAGACATTCTAAACAAGCAGTGATGAACACAAAGCCATGAGATGCTACAACTAGTGAAGAAGAACAGTTTGAACTGCAAAACTGTCAACTTTCCATGAACGTCTGCTAAATTAAATATTTAAGCACACACAGCCCAATCAAAAATGAAGCGTCAAATCATATCATTAGAACTGCAACCCTGTCAGCTTCCTCTTGATTACTGGTGTCAAAATTAGCAAATATAACTTCCATGACATTTAATTATTTACGGGGCTAGTAACATTTATTATGTTAAGAACATCAAATGCTTCAAACAGACAGCCCTCAAACCAGGTCCAAAGTATTTTTGACCAGTTTCACACTACCTTTGGGCCCAAATTCTTCTTGAATCTACGCATAAGACCAGAATCTCCCACTCAACTTGATCTTCCAAAGGCATTATCTCACCTTAGTTTTGTAAATATGAACTTAGAATACTCTGCCTCCGAGACATCGTGTTACATGACATTTTATTGTGTGTATGTACAGGAAAAGGCTGTTCATTAGGAAAAAACAAAACAGCAGCTCTGAAAACTACTTAAGGCTAATAATAGCTTAATTATGCACCCTCATTGCTTATAAAAATCTTGTCACGTAACACTGAGGAAATGAGATGGGGACGATACAGAAGCTCTGTTCTACCTAAACGTGTGAAAAGTGAATGTTCCAGTGCAGCAGAGCAACCTGATCTCCGACTCCCAGCCATGAAGTGCTACTCCTGCATTGCCTTTGGTGGCTAAATGTTTTGTTTAGCTATTGCTAGCATCTATTTACCACACAATGCAGATTTCTGGTAAATTCAGTTATTGTTCTTTGAAATAACACTGTGTGTGCATTTTATATCATTTCTCTTGTAAATTCTTTTTTTTAAAAAAAAAAAAAGGGAAGTTTTGTCTTTCATCTGTAATTTTGAGTATAGCAATAGCAAGCAGTATTGAAAGTCAACACCACCAAACAGCAGACAGTCCCTGCTTTCTATTGCACTGCAATAGCAATACTTTTTCCTAGGGATGTGTGCTAGAAATTAAACTGTTTTCACTTTGCCTTCTCAACCAACTTGTCTTATCTCAATGCTTGCAGCATTCTCTCCTGTACAGAAACACTACCAGCTACTACAAAACAGAAAGAAATAATCTATTACTTGTTGAGTGTCTTTCTGAAGGACACCATCTTGGAAAAACTTCTAATTCAAAACAGTGCCTGACACTCTTTCTGCATTCCCTTGCAATCAACAAGGCTATAATTAAATTAAAAAAAAACAAAACACCAACCCACGCACACATACCTTTGATCTTTGCCTTTTCCTGAAGAGCTAACCCTTGTATTCCACCCCACGTTTCCTCTACTGACACACATCTACTCACTCCTGGGAGTATCACCTTCAGTAGCTGTGACACTACTGGAATTTTAGCTGAGATTTGAAAGGAATACCTGCAGTGAGTGAAGCTCACACACACTCATAATACATTCAATTACCTATTTCCATAGCTGGTGCCAGGTCTCTTTTTTACCCAATACTCTGTTTCAGGACAATTAGCAGGAGGCAGATTGCAAGCAAATTACAGCATATTGTAATTCTATGCAGTATGACTCTACCCAGAGAAAAGATTTTCCTTTAAGTTGGCAATTGAAGATTCAAGTCTATCCTGTGTGTGTGTTACTGTAGTATCTGTTTAACTTAGATGCTAAGGAGTTAACATTAAGAATTTATACCCCCAGTTCACAAGAATCAGGAATCACAGGAGCAGCAACTGCACTGCTTAAACACACAACAGCCTAAAGACAGCCTGCCTTGCACAAATCATCAGTGTTTTAGTGTCATTTACCATCTTCTTTAAACCAAATGTATGGCCCCTCACAGAAAACAGAGAGAGATTTCAGAAGCACTGTGTTTTAGAGCTGCACAGATAGCTGGCTGGCAAAACATTAAGTCTGAAATTGGTGGTTTCTGTGCTGTATAATCAGAGGGCAGAGGGACAGCTGGTTAAAAGGCAGTTCTACTAAATAGTCATTTTACACTGCATCTCAGCTGAATTAACTTAAAAGTTATAATCAGAAACAACAAAAGTTAAAAAGGAGCAAAAACTAAGTCAATTCAGAGCACAACCATTAAAAACAACGTAACAAAAATCCCTAATACAGCGCCAAACTTCTGAGCATCCCAGCTCAGTAGAATGCCCAAGACAGCACAAATGCACAATTCACAACAAAGTGGAATTGCTACTGTTCAGACCTACACAGAATCACTGACTGGCCACAGATGAGGAAGCACATGGAAGTACAAATGAAACAAGCCCAACGACACACCCTCCTTTGTTCATAGCAGGAATATTTACACTACAAAGCGTTGAGGCAAATCGCCTTTAGTTTCAGGCACTGCTGATTGGCCGCTGCGTTTAATACACACACGCCTGGCAGAGTTGGAGTTTCGACTGTCACACAGCAGCTCTAGATTGCAGGGCACGCAGCAAGCTAGAAAACCGTAGAAAATAATTATTTAATATAATTATCCTAACTGAAATGATCCTACACAATATACATTTGTTGTGAACAGGGCAGATGTAGATTTGTTTTCACTCCACTGCAATTCAGTCAAAGCTGAAAACCAGCTCCCCTCACAGCCAGCTTTCAGTGCAGCTGCCTCCTCCAAGAAGCAAATGGCATAAAAAGTTATTCCCGAGTATATACGGGTGAACAACTGGTACAGGAGTTTGGAGACAGTGACTTTTAAGCCACCACTTGACTCTCGCTCAGCTGGTAGTTCAGTGGCTTCGGTGGTTTTCTACAGGCAGCCATCACGCCACAGAAAGAACCTGAAACACCTGATAATAACTGGCTCTCCGCTGGCAGTCCCGGCGGAGACTGAGGCTGGGAGAGAGCCACGGAGAGCCAGGGCTGAGCACAGCCTGGGGGACGCCCCCAGTGCCAGGCCACAGCTGCCAGCCTGGCACTTCCCACCGCATACCTGAAGTATTACAAAAAGCAGAGGAGGGAGCAGGTACAGAGAGAGCAGCGGTGCCAGAAAGTCACATTAAAGGGTTCAGCCATCGAAATCCTCCCTACTCCCGACTAGGGCGGCACTGTCGCCTCCCACATGGCCACAAAAGGGGGGCCTCAAGGAGGCCCCAGGTGTCCGACCGCCAGCCGGGACTCCCTCAAGCACACACCCACACACACAGGCCCCCCAGCCCCCTCCGGCTGCGGCCCCTCACGCTGCCGCACCTCACTCCAACCTTACAATGGGACCGGGGCATCTCCACAGGGCTTCCCCCGGGCTCCTCCCGCACTCCCGGCTCCGCCGCGTCCCGCAAACCCCCCCACCCGCCGCCCCCTCCCCAGCAGAAACAGCAGGGAACCTCCAAAAACACACACACCCCTCCGCTGGGAATGGAACAGTCCGAGCACCCCAGTACCCTGCGGGAGCCGGCTCCCGCCACTTCCACCTCCCCGGCCCCGCGGGGGGTGCGCGCCCCCCCCCGGGGGAGGATGGTAGCGCCCGCCCCTCAGCCCGGAGGAACCCGCCCGCTTCAATGGAGGGTCCGGCGCGGCACCTCCGCACACACACGCGGCCCCCCCGCACCCCCGCAATGGACGGGTCCCGCCGGCCACCCCAGCGCCGCACAATGGCCGGAGCAAAGCCCCGGCTTGTCCCTACCTTTGCTCGGCTTCCTCCTTTTCCCGGGGCCTCCCTCCCTCCCTCCGCCGCCTTCCCCAGCGGCGCGTCCCTGCTCGCTGCCCCGGGACCGGCGGCCTCCGACCAGGAAGTGCCCCGATGTGACACCGCCGCTATGGAAACCCTCCCCGCCCCCGCCCCTCCCACAGGGCTGACCCGCCGCCGCCGCCATCTTGGGCTCGGGACGAGGCGCCGGCCGGGGCCGCGGGCTCCTGTGGGGAAAAGGGGCGGAAAAACCCGGAACGGGCCCGGTGCCTCCCCAGAAACTTCTTGGCTGTGCTGCATGAGCTGCCAAGGCTCTCGGTATGGACACCCCTTCTCCTGTGTCCAGTTCTGGGTTCTTCAGAATGACACTGAAAACATTGGGATAAATCGAACTCCAAAACTCTTATTTTATAGTATTGGGGAGTAGGCATTACTTTATTCCTAGCTGGGGTGTATAGCAGATAACTCCATCCTCATGCACTTCACTTCCAAAACTTTTCACTCGCAAATTTTTAGCAAACAGTGTTCTAAATTGCATAATTCTCTTCATTAATTGCTATTTTATTGGTTATTGGTTTCTTGTTTCCAGTGCTAATTGGTCTACATTTTCCAGCCCCTTTTATCAGTTTTTCCCTAACAGAGTCTACAGTGCTTAGGCTGTAATGTCTTCGTTAGTATTTTCTGGTTACTCCAGTGTGTCCTTGGGGGGTCATAAATTTTGGATCCTTGGTGTCTTGCTTTCTTTTGTTCATTGAAGCTTATCAGGGTTAGTTTAGCAAAACTTAAAGTTTTGCTGTTTTAACAGTAACTCTGTCAAAAGAAACTTAGCGACATGCTGGCTAAAGTGGAAAATTACACTGCTTAAGATTCATTAAAACAATTACTTAGAAAAAATTAATTAGGAAAGTGATACAATTTCCAACAATTCCTCCCTTTGGAGGGGATTTTAATTATTTCTGTCAGGATTATTTCCATTTAAATCGAGTATTTGGCAAGACTTATTGCGACCAACGGTGCGGCACTGGATGGTTATGAAGCCAAGCAATTGGGATCCCTGTCCTGGGATGCCCATAGTGGCCAGAGGATCAGGAAAAGACGAGAAACTCTCAGCCTCTGGAGGCAACTCTTGTCAAGTGTGAGGGAAAGATACATTTGCAAGGAAGACTTTTCAGTGTGCCAAGACAAGTGGGTCACCATGGAGGAAGGTACCTGGTGCCTGAGGGAATTGGCTGTGCTGGAGATAATCTTTTCAGATATGAGTGATTCCCTAATAATCCAGACAGTGTCCAGTGTACACAAAACGTGGTCATGTGCCAAGTCATTGGGAGTGTTGGCATGGAAGGAGGGAGAAGAAGAAGTGGGCATTCTGGTTTGGCAGACTCCAGACACATGAAGAAACTATCTCCGCCCCATTATGGGCCTACATCTCATCCATAGAAAGACTGACGGAGGATTTCTGGAATTTAAAAGGGGAAATTAAAGAGGACTACTAGAAACATTTAGAGGACCTTAAAGAAGAGATTTTCCATGCCCCACCAGTACAGACCAGAGTCTCTTCTATTAGGAGCAGGCATCCCCCTGCTCGAGAGAGAGGGGTAACCTGTGGTTTTGCCTGCATGAAGACATGAGGAGCTGGGATGAAAAACCCACCTCTGCCCCAGCAGCACGGGTATGTGAGCTTCCAGGAGGAATGACTACCACAGGAAACTCTTGGAGGATAAATGCTGCTCCAGTTTCCCGTGGGCAAGCCCCGAGGCACAGCAGAAGGGATGATGTTATGTCCAAAGCTCTCCAGGCCAGGAGGGACAGGGTTCTCTCATGTAGCCACCAGATCGGGTACAGCTCCTACTCCTTGATGTACACGTATAGCCATTGTATAATAAGATCAGGAACCTGAAAAACAAGCAAGATTTAGAAATGGAGTTGGATAGAAGACAGCTTCACATCATAGAATGGAAGTGGAGAACCTCTCCTGTTCCTCCTGGAGTAGGGGACATCCCAGTCCTGCATGAGGACGGGATGATGAGCCCCAAACTCCCTCTGTGCTCCTCAAAACAAGAGATGGGCTGCCCAAATGCTTCTCAGTTCTCAGCTAGGCCCTTTCCCTTATGCTACAAATTCCCTCCATGGCCCAGCCAAGGGAAGAGAAAACACATAATTGCTCCTTCTTTCTGCAAGAAAAGTTATTTTTGGAGCCTTTGGGACAATGCAGGAGGAGAACATCATGACTGGAACATGAAGGAGCTGGGCACAACTCCAGGGCTTCACCTGCAGCCAAGTGAGAGGAGGAGAGTCCCTGGTGCCTGCGGGGAACCGAGAGCTCCAAGGGGTGCCAGGAGCTCTGAGGTGGCATCCCACAAGCTGGATAAAGCAACCACTTAGTGCCACGTGCCTCTGAGTAACAACTCCAGGCCCTAGAGCTGCACAGAAGGTACAGAATGAGGGATCAACATTACAACCAGTAGTAATTTGCAATACGAGTAATAAATTCATCCCTTTTCATTTATTACACACTGATCAGATAGAACTCAGCACAATTTACAGCAGATCCACAGTGATTAAATCCTTTATCAATCTCTTCAGGAAGACCACCAGCCTTTATTTTAATAGACCAGAGTAGCTCTGCCCCTTCTTTATTTACAAAAAAGCTGCTTCAAAACATCAATATGTTATAAGCTTAAATGCACTCAGCTGCTGTACCACCTGCTGGGTTTGCTTTTGTTTATTTTCCCCAAAATGAAAGTGGTGGGTTTCAGGTGTTATGTCCAGCCCATCCCTTGCCTGATCATGTCACTGCTGTTTCCAGGAGCTTTGCAGAACTGATGATTTAGGCAGAGCTTTGCCTGTACACACCTGGGAGCATCAGCCCACATGGAGAGGTTGCATTACACAGGAAGGGCTGTGTTAGAAGCAGGAGTCAGGTGGGACTCAGAGCAGGAGGGTTTGCCCTTTGTTTCACTATTTCTGGCTGCCTAAAGGACTGTTTTCCTTTCGGTTGGGATTGTTTGCTTGCCCTCAGCCAGTCCCATTGTCCACAGGCCCTGTTGGTTTGTTGAGGTTCAAGTTTCACCCATTCAGGCCTCTCTTCCTGCTTTTGGTGGCTCCTGCCATGGGAATCAGACTTGAATGTGTGCTGTCTGATGAAAGCGGCTATTTCTGTTGCCTCTGTCTGTCAAGACAGATTTTCTTAATTCTCCTTCGTTTTTTCCAAATTTTCTGTCTCCTCTGGCATTTTCTTGCCTTTTCCCATTCACCTCCTTCTGTCTTACTCTCTTACTTCAATATTCTCTCATGTCTTTCTCTATCTCTCCTTTTATATGTTGATTTAGCTTTCAGTATTCCTTATCTATGAAAACTACATAGAGAACAACGTTTAATACACAGTACAAAACCCCTTTTTTAAAGGTCTTCTTAATACCAAGTAGTTTTTCAGTGAACTGAGAAACATCACAATACCAAAAATGTGTCACTTACCTGTATATCCTATGCTACAGAACTTCGCAGAAATCCTTTTCTACATTGAGTACACAGACAGTGCAGGATTGGCTGTGCACAGCAAGTGCAAAACCCAGAAAGCCTGGCTGAAAACGTGTGGCTGTATCTAAACTGAAGCACAGGATGGGCTTTAAAACATGAATCTGAATATTTACCTGAACCTGAGTTTTAGATTCTTGTTAACAGGATTTCATCCTGCTCCCACAGCAGAAGGCAGAGGGATTTGGTGAAAGAGGGAAAAGCTATAATCAAATCATACAGCTTTCAAATCAAGGAAAAGTAGAACATAAAACAGAGGAAGAAAAAGAAGAGATAAGACAGAAGATTGGGTCTTATTGGCAATGATGCACAACAAAACAAAATGTCAGCTTCATCTTTTGTGTCCCTTATTGTGATTTTCCAGGAGAGCAGCTGAAATATATATTTTTGTAGAGTGCAGATCTGATGTAGAGTTACAGTAAGACAAGGAACCAGGAATCTCGTGACAGTATTTATAGAGTCAGCGTTCAGAGCACAGTCACTACTAAAGTTTATTATCACTCACGCATAACCACCAGAATTTCAAAAGCAACTCAAAGTTAACAGAAATAAAATCATTTCTTAGACACCAGCAAATCTAAAAGCCTCAAAGGGGATCATTTTCATGAAGTTACAAGCGAATGAAAACAGGAGCCTGTAATAAAATGTGTCGGTACTCTGTGCTGTGATAGTGTATCCTGCAAAAGGTGTAATTACTTGTTTAATGTAGTGCAAAAGTTAAATCTTTATGACCTTTTCCATTTGCTGCTGAAACCAGCAAGAAAGAGAAGTGTGAATGACTGATGGAGCAGAAATACATTCAGTTCATTCAGGTAAAATTCTTTGTGAAGGATCAAAATAATTTTTTTCCAGCAATGTGATATTTAGAGTCTTTTCCCAGCTCTGCTTCATGTAGAATTTATGTGGCACAACATGAAGTGGGGGATGCAAGTTGGGCTCTGCATTTAAGCACGTTCTTCCCCCTCTGCCTTGAGCCATCTGTGTTCGGTCAGCCTCCTGTTCAGGGTAAAGCAGCATGAAGGTTCCCTACGAAGCCCTAACTGCAGGAATAGCTTGCCAGGGAAGTGGAAGTCCTGTCGCACTTATCTTTTCCCTAACTAAGCCCATATGGCAACCATAGAGTGAAACAAGCCAACGAGAGAGGGTGGCCAGGCTCTCTCAAGCTGTTTCACACCCATAAGGAACAGTTCGTTTCCCAAGGAAGGGCCATTGCTGCATTTCCCAGGGTCAGGCTGCTCAAACAGAGGGACATGAGGTTACTCAGGTTCCTGGCCAGTGAAGGTGTGCTCACACATCCTGCTGAGGCTGGTGTTTACACCAGGTACCTCTTTTCATTCTGTAGAGAGCCCAAGGTCCCTGCACACAGCCACCATCACTAATAAAGGCACCCCTCACCTTTCGCAAACAAAGCCAGCTTGAGGCTGTAAAGCAGGATGAAGCTTCCCAAACTTTCAGCAAATACCTTTGAACTGTAAACATGCTTTATCCTTTTTATGCAAGGAAGAGCTTTCAACTACCAAAATAACAGGCTGTTCTCCTCGAAGTTTCCTTACAATCCAGTAATCTACTATCACATCTGAAGATATATACCTTTTTTAACCTCAAGATAGTAAGCAGGATTCAATCTGACCACACTTCAGATCGATCAACATCATAAAAGGTGGATTTTCTTAAAAGTTGAGGGGAAAGTGAATTTGTGCACGGACACACATACCTTGAGATATATGAGCCAATCGGCTTAAAATGTTGTTTTGCCCTGACCTGACAAGACTTGCTGTCTGGCAACGCATAATCTCTTTTACTGTACTCCCGGGAAGGTGATGACTGTTTGAAAACCCTTCTGAACTGCAGTTTATCTCCATGGCTGGCACCTGAATAGAAAGCGCACAGCTCCACGGAAGCCCTGGGACAAGCAGATATTAATAGGAGTCCATGTTGCTTCAGGAGACAAATGGATAAGGAAAGACTCTGAATCAACTTGCTATAGGTTTTGTGCAGAAGTTTAAAAAATTGTGTGTTGAGGATTATGAAGCAGATACTGCCCATGGAGACACCCATTTCACTGAATAAAGCCATGAGGCTTTGTCCTGCACATCAGGATGTTTTCCTAGGAGTGTGTTGCTCTTATTCATCTCCGTCAGAGTGATTTCAAGTTGTACATTTAAGACTCAAGTAAGCTCCTTTGCAAACACTCTTGAGAATGGGATCAAAATGGGAAGAGATTACATGTAATCTAATTATGTTAGGTTCCATTTGAAATCCTTCAGTGTAAAAATTAAAAGAATACTACACAGCTTTGCAATATGCTGTAGTTCACATGGAAGTAACATGAGCATGTGGAACTGAGGCAACGTGAGAAAATATCATGTGTTGGGTATACAGCATTTGCTTTAAATAATCTAAACCTCAGGACTAGAATGGTTTGGTGAACTAAAAATAAATTCTAAGAACTTTACGCCCTCTGTCATTAATGTGACACTGGCCTTTGCCTTTTATTGTCTGGCCACAGCTTATATGAAAAAGCTGGTGATCAAGAGATCTATATCAAAAAATCAACATCAAACATGACACTGGTCAGCAAGATTGTGCTGGAGCAGCACTTGACCCTCAGGATTGGCACCTGCTCATGGGACAGACAGTGAATTCCTGTTGCTGAGTGCTCTGTACATTTAGACTGTAACATTCACCTTCTGGTAAGGGCAGTAAGAACAATAATAGTCACTAGAGATTGTTTTGAGCAATTCTTCATTTTCACAGTCTTTCAAAATCACACAAGTGAATTAAATTAACAGCTGGTAGGGTAAGAAGCAGTCATTTCACTGAAATTGCACCATCTTGTGATCCACCCTGAATCAGGCTTCAAATTACGTATTGAAAGTCTGATACTCACGAGTGCTCCAAATGTGCTTGGAGGGAGGACCTAGAAACCCTGAGGGTCTCATTCCCCTCCTGCATTGAGTGCTGCAGGTGATCTGGGGAGAGGCTCAGGTGTGGTACTTCCCCTCTGTATCACCACTAATGCTCCTAATCCATGTGTGATCAAATTGAGAGCTGGAATATGTTTAGTTTGTTAGTTAGGTTTTGAGATGGAGGCTGTCCTAGACTTAAACTTGAGCACTACTCCATGAACTGTTCTGTGAGATTCCTCAAAACTGGGATTGTAGAAAGTTCTTCAAAATGTCTTGTCCAGTTTTATTTCCATTATTCTGAGTTATGTGACAACTGGATTCAGAAAACAGGTTCCTTTCTCCTTTTGAATTCAATCTATGAGCTTAAGAAGTTTCTACAAAATCCCCCTAAAAAGGAGAAGGTCAGATTTCTCCTCAGATTTTCCTCTCATTTTAGAAAATGGATCAAGCTGGAAAATTCAGATGTGCGTTTTGCCCTCCACCACAGGATTCACATTCTAACTCCATCTAAGTCTACTGATCATTTGCCAAGGCTATTTCTAGCCCAATTCCAGACATTTGGGCACATCTTGATTTCATGTTTTACTCTCTGATCTGTTCTGATCACAGAACAGCAGCAGGGGAATCCTTGTGTTACGGGCTCTACAACCAAAAGAAATAAATACAGTTAAAACAATGAAATAAGTTCTGTACCACTCGCTGACCAGATGGTATTGTGAATTGTTATAATTCATCAGCAAAACAGAGGAAGGAAGTGTTTTAAAGCAAGATTATATTATTTTCCCTGAGTGCTTATTATGAAGTCTTCCTGAGGTGAACTTTCAAAACTTGAAAACCCTTACAGAGGGAATGAATGGAACAGGGCAAACAAGAGACTTGCTGAGGAGTAGTGAAATACCAGGGAAAAGAATAGTGTGCCAGTGAAATAAAGGAAGAATTCATTACCAAGCCTTCAGTTTGGGAAGACAAATGAAGAAAGTAACAAAAAAAGGGAAAAAAGTACATAAAAATATATGGTGTTTCTGTCCTCTTAATAATTCTAGATTGGAAAGCACCCAGGGTCTTCCCTCCCAGTGGAGGGAAATAAGCCTGAAAGCTGAGAAAGCAGATAAGGCCAGCAGTGACATATTCACTATATAGGGAGGCTGCAATATTTAGCAAATTACTGCCAGCAAAGTGCCTTGAGATCCTTAAGAAAAAATGCTGAGAAAAATGCATTTTATTCTTGCTGTCATTTAAGAAACAAAATACATTTGAAAACCATGAGAAACAAATGAGTCTTAAATGAAAACGACCCATGACCATTAAGTTCGCTTCAGTCAAATAAAACACATCCTGTTTTTGTAACTTTTTTATACAAAGCAGATCCTGGTCTGTATAGACTCTTTTCAGCCAAGGATTTGACCCATAGTTGAATTTTTATTAGAAGCAGAGAAGGAGGTAATGGAAAATTCATAGTGCTGCTGCTGCTGCTTCAGTTAAGATAAAGGGTGAAATCTGAATTTGGGAAAAGGCAGAAAATGGAGTAAGTTCATTGTTCTGTCTCTCAACTAAAATTAGTTGGTACAAAGTTTAAAAATCCTCTGGCAGGGCAAACATAGCTACAGTAGCAGTTAATTAAATGACACAAAATGCGTCACTTAAAATACATCCTGGACTTTCCACAGAGTCAGGAAAATCTGTCACACAAGCTGCATCAGCCTTGTCTTGATAATTTTGTTTGAAACATCTGCATTGAGATAGAAAAGGGCAATCATGTTGTGTCCTGCAACAGTCACACCCAGGTCTTTTCCATGGGAAGAAGGAATGTTGGTCACCTCCCCACACACCCTTATTGTCCATAAAGAAATCTTTTTTCCTTCTTGTCTAGACTTTGTGGGAGAAAAGCCTAGTATGTGCAGAGGCTCCAGGCAAGCCATAGATGAATGCAGCCACAGGTGTAATCTAACCACCGGTTTTGTGAGACTGCTTATCCAGAGCTCTGAAGTCTGTTCTACAGCCTGGTTCCTGCAAGAAGGCAGCTGAGAGGATCCTCTCCTCTGGAACCCCCTTTGGGTGGGATGGATCTCACTTAACCTTAGGTTAAGATCCTGAAGTCCATAGTGTATGTGCCTGTGTGTAAACTAGGGCTCGGGGCTATACACAGCACTTACAGGTGACTGGATTGATGCCACCCTAAGCCCCACTGTCCAGACTTCCATTGATTACACTGGAAAATAGCTCCAGAAGTCCTTGCTCAGGTCTCATCACCACTGAGTGAGTCTGGAGTCCTCTCAAGCTCACAAGCCTGGTGCCTCCTGGCCGCGCCGGAGCTTCCGCAGCCACCTCAAAGGTCAGCACCTACGTGCAGACACCTAAATTTAGGTGTCTTAATCTGCGTGCTGAGTCTAACCCTGTACATTAGGTAAATGAATCGGCTTCCAGACAACTTGGTAGAAACACAGGTTTAAAATCCAGATTTGAATGACTTTGATGAAGTGAATGGAGAGAAGTAAAGTGTTTGGAAAATACAATCTGAAGTGCACTGAGAACTGAATATAAACCAGTACAAGAACCAAACAGGATCTGCTCTATCTGTATGGTATCTAGTCTTTAAATATACACCTACCTCCTACTCAACTGTTCAGGTGCCAGAAGAGGATCTGCATTTGTAGAAAAAGATCAGGCTCATTAGTCCTTTTCATGATTGTAAGGTCATTATCTATCATTATTCATCCATACTGATAAGAAAGTGTTTACATTAAAGATTCTTAAAGAATCCTAAAACAGAAAGATTCTTGGTATATCTGTTGCAAATAAAAATCAAGGATTCACAGATTTTAGTGTTTTCAGATGGTAGCATTTTTTGCCCATGTGTTAAAAGCTTGGCATTTATACAGAGCACAAAGCATCAGACAGTCTATTTTTGCCAGAGATGGCCCATGTAACTGAATGTTTTCAATGCTTATTAAAGCATTCTCATGCAATGACAATGAGTGTCAGACAAATACCTTGCAATCAGGCAGCACTCCAAATCTGCTCCTTGTTCACATTGGATGTTGCTGATAATTATCCTCTTCCCAATCATATTGTCATAGAAAACAAAACTGGAAGGGACACTGAGATGGGCTCATCCACTGCATTCTCCTACCCCCAGCTGGATCAGCTACACCTAAAGTTTTTAGTAGTAGACTTTTAAAAAAATGTATTAAAATAATACTTTGTTCTTTATGGTTTTTATTGCAGTATTGAACATTGCTTGATTCCTTTTGGGGAGTGGGAATTGGATCAAAGAAATAGGTTAAAAAAACCCAACATCTTTTGGTATATTTGTAATCTTGGTCAGAATGCAGCTACAAATTACCTGCACATACAAAGAAAGGAGACTGGCTTTTTTGTTCCAGCTTTCGTGTTTGGACATAACTGGAAAGGGAACAGTAGAACTTGAGTATATGGAGCACTATTCTTCATCTAAAGCCTGCCTCTTCCTACAAAGAGTAATAAAGTCTCCTAATGATAATAACAGGTGCCCAAAAGCCAGAAACTATTTCTGAGTAATATCAAGTCATGCAGGTCTAATAACAGGAACAGAACCAAATTACTCTCTTGCATGCATGTTAGTCTTTTTTTACAAATGAGTGGAAGCTGAGCAGGATGTAGTTCAGAGCCTGCAACATTCGTCATAACTGAGCCCCTTCCCATGGTGAATCAGCGTGAAGCTATAAAAAGAAGATGGGGATTCCTTGAGACAAATTCTAATCCCTGCTTGAGCAGATGGAAGGAAACTGAGCGAGAGCTCAGTGTGTTACAGGAGAACTCCCTCAGCACAGGTCAGATTCTGAGGTGGCCTAGAGCTGATATAGTGAAGAAACAAGGGGGCATCAAAACATCTCATCAATGAGGCTGTGAGCAGTCAAATCTCATTTCAAACCAGCATTAGAGTAGCTCCAGTTTAGCATGTAGATACCCACCTCTGGTTCCTGAACTTGAGATCTGGGGCAAGATTTTCAACATAATATTGCAAATGTTCCTCTGTGAACTCTGTGTGTTCCACTCCTTAAATCTGCTTAAAAAGGAAGTTCAGAAGAAAAAAAAAAAGGAATTAACTATAGATGCTCTGGCTCACACCTATACTGACAGCAATCCCCATTTCTGGGGGAACCAGGTCTCAGATGGGGAAGAAGGAAGCCATGAGAGCAGCTGTCAAGGCAGCAACCCCCAGAGCCACTCTGCAGTGCTAGCTCAACGTTCAGCCACGTTCGCTGTTGTTTGTTCCAGCCCATGTGCTCAAAATCTCTTACATCAGCTTCATTCCACTCCTGGGACTGTTACTCCAACAATCCTCTTTTCAGTGTCTCTTCTCCTTTCTCTCCTCTTTCTGTTTGTATTCTCAAACTGATTCTTACGTCACCAAGGTACTACATGCATGCTCTCGAATTACAACCTTCCCTTTACAAACACATTCAGCTGCTTTTCTCCAGCTCTGAGCTTTTTTGGAGCAGGGAGTACAGTGTCTTCTGGGGAGAGCTTTGTACTTTCCCAGCCTGAGGCACTGGTGTAATAAACATGATTTACCTTCCTAATGTCCCTGTAATTTCACTTCTATAGATTGGTCCAGATCTAGACAACTGATTAGTGCTAATGTGCGCTGAAGAAAAATAGTTGGTCTTCCAGTATCAAAAAGCTGTGCTCTGTAATTTTGGGAGCACTGGGGATCCAAGGTGCTATCTGAATTCCTTTTTGTACTGTTGTGGCTCTGAGACTGCACAGATGATACTATCACAGAATCACAGAATGGGTTGGTTGGAAAGGACCTTAAAGATCATCTAGTTCCAAATCCAGTTTGGATGGCACTGCATATCCCAAAGCTGAAAGCAGGTTTTACATGAACTGTCATGAGTTTCCACAAGCGTCAGTGCTTGAGAATTGCTGTGCCAGGTCCAGCAAACCAGCAGATGGAAACCTGACGACAGTGAAATCCGTAAGAACCCAGCCACCAGCTTCAACCTGAACTGGGATTCAGCTGCCTTGTAAAGTCAGAAACCCTTCCATCCTCAGCAATTCAAATGAAACGTTGTGCCACTGTCAACAGCTAGACCTGTATGTTCACGAAAAACATGAAGAACTTGAAAAACTTCACAGCTGCAATTAATTCATATAATCATATTTCATTTGTCTCAGATGTCCAAATACATGCTGTTCATCTCCCTGAAGGCTTCCTGCTGGAAATAGCAGTGTCAGCTGAGGCACCCAGGTTCCTAGAGCTGAACATGCCAAGCACAAAGGGCACTCCTGAAACAAAAAGAAATTTTTAAAAAATCACAGAATCATAGAATGTACTGAATTAGAAGGGACCCATAAGGATCACTGAAGTCCAGATTTAAATAAATTTACTACTTAGGAATGGTATTCTTTTGGCTCCTCCAGAACTATGCACTATAAACAGTGATGAAGGAGAAATGCAGGTGGCCATGTTTAAAAGTGATAAATTAAACAACATTTTTTCAAAGAGACCTAGCCAAACCCTGGTATTTTGCATACTGTACAGATCTAATTGAACAAATCATGTACCCAGATTTAAGTAAATTAATGTCAGTGGGATTAAGCAGGATGTAAATGGAGGAAGCATTTGATTTCCTTGCCTCTGATGAGAAGAGAGGGAGAAATCAGCATGCACGTCTCTCCTGCTGTCTTGTGAAGCCCAAGCCCGAATTTCTCATACAAGTGGAATGAAAAACTGAAAATAAAAAACAAAGATAATAAACTAGTCAGTCAGCTGTTTAAAATAAATGAAACTCTAAAAATTCACTAATGGGATTAGTTCATTAAAATGTTCATTGATAATTGATAAGTCCATTGCCATATTAAGAATCTTTCCAGGACTAATTGGTTCAGCTCTCAATAAAACAGATGGATAATGATGAAAATCTCTAGTTCACTGTAGTGTTGCTGTTGTGCAGGAGGCTGTTCATGAAAACAACAGCGTAATTTTAAATGTAGGAGTTTAACAAGATTGTGAAGGTTATTTTAGCCTGGTTTCCTGTGGAAATATGATCAGACTGTCTGTCTCCTTCTACATTTAACAGCAGGCTGGGGTTCTCAGTGATCTAAAGTATTCCCCTCTCCTAAGAACACCGAAGGCGAGACAGAGACTGGAGACCCGAATTACCACCTCAAATTAGAGAAGAGCTACAGACTTCACTGGGCACTGCTGAGTTTGACCTGCCAAAAGCCTGCACTCTTCCCACCACAGCACATCTGCTTAGGGAATGGTCGGGAGGACTTAAGGAATGGGGGAGAAGCAGGAGGGCAGGCGACACAGAGTGTTAGGGATTTTTATCCAAACAACTCGGGTTCTTTCTTCAACTGCAGGACTAGTAAACTGTTTACAGCTAATTTTAGTTCTGTCACAGTAACCTGAAGTTCCCCATATATGTAAATCCTCTGTCTCAGTGTGTCTGTGTGGCACAAACACAAACACCCTGTGTCTCAGCTCCCTTCCACAGCTCCTGGCTGGGCGAGAGCAGGGCTGGCTCTGAGTGCTGTGTATCAGTTGGCACACCCATGGATGGTCAGGAGGTCACACCAGAGAGATCATCACTAAGCCTGTGCTGCAGCCTTTTCCTCAGGGCAAGCATTCATTTCTGTCTGTTTGTTCTCCTCAGCAATAATTTTCCTGCAACTTTTTACATTTCAATCTCCATGACAGATCCAGGGAACTGGCAGACATAATTTCCTGAAGGTTTTTCTTTTTCCTTCAAAACTAAAATAATACTTGATTATAAAAATGCCCCTTTTAATTTGTGGGTTAGCATTTCCTAAACACAGAATAATTTTCTTTGCTCATTATGTATTACTGCTTCCTCTGCTTGGAAACGGGAACCACGAGCACTTTGACACAGAGAGTTACAGGATGTTTCTCCACAGTATCAGACAGCTGTGTTGGATCAGCCCATCACCCCTTGCCTTGTGCCAACACACTGTGAATTTAACATGTGTGGCCCTGATAAGACGAAAGTGTGTGGGGAGAGTATCAGGGCCAGCTGCATGGTCTGAGCCCAACCTTCTGCCCAGCATTTCCTTCCATAAAGAAAATGCATACAAGCAGTTGGCAGCTTTCCTGGTGGCTCCTTGTCCTGCCTCCTGGCTGCCACATCTGACAGCACAGGGGAGATAAGATGTAAGATAAGGTAAAATACACACCAGTAAGATATGTAAGTCACCACCAACCCAGTAATGAGCAGCGTTCTGTGTCAAGCCCCTTGCAAGAAATGTTGCAAGGACACATAAAAACTTCCTCCTCCTCTTCCTCCTCTTCCTGCCCCAGTCTGGTGTGGACATGACTGACTTCAGCTCTTGACTGAACTAATTTTATCTGGGACTTCATACACTTTCCTACCCAAGGTGGATGTTGTCTGTGTTATCCCTGTGCACCTTCTGATGTTGGTGGTGCCAAGGAACCATTATCTATTACAATTCTGTTATTCTTGTGCTCATTTGTAAGATTCTGGTATTCTTATTGGACAAAAATCCAATTAAATTGAAAAACGAATGTTTTCCCTGGTTCTAATATGATGGTTGCAATGAGATGAAAAGGACTGAAAGAAAGTGAAACGAGCTGAAAATTGGCCAAGGGGCAGGAAACAGGTGAACCGGAAGAGTCCAGAAAATTCCATGTATTTTGCTACAGTAAGGTGGTAACTGGCAGAGGCAGGGACAAGCTGGGGAGAGGGTGCAGTTTTGTGGTGAGAACTGTCATTTGCAGAAGGGGCTTGGAGCAAACCCCACAAGAGTGGCTGTTCCCAAGAATGGACAACTTTAGGCAAACTTTTACTCTTGGCCCCAAACAGCAGTGAATATTTACCTCTTCATTCACAGCAATGTTTTTGTCTGTAACCACAGCAGAGGCACTGACATCTGGAAGTGAATCCTAAGATACAGTGAGAGAATCACCAGGCTGAGAGGATTCTGGTACTCTCTTCTTCCAGTGACGTCCCTGGGCTTAGGTCAGGGTTTGTACCTTTCATGTGGATGAGGGGAATGTTCATATCCCCTGCCAGAGGCATCAGACCAGCTTGCCTTGGTTCCCTACTGATGATTTGGGCTGGGACAGACTTGGTTTTCTTCACAGTACCCTGTATGGGGCTGGTTTGGATTCATGTTGGAATCAGTGCTGACAGATCAGGGATGTTTTTGTTATTGCTGGGCAAGGCCTACACATGGGTCAAGGCCTTTTGTGCTCCTCGCCCCACCCCACCAGTGAGGAGACCGGGAGTGCACAAGGAGTTGGGAGGGGACACAGCCAGGACAGCTGACCCCAACTGACCCAAGGGATATTCCAGACCACAGGCAGCTAATTGAGACACTGCTCAGCCCTGTGAGGGAGAGAATGTCTATTGATTGTATAGGGAGCCTTGCAGGATTAAGTATCTAAATTGGGAACCTAGGGTTAGATTCTCTGAGGGAAGGAATGAATATCACCTTTTTTACAAGCCTGTTATAGCCTCATGTATTTTATAATTCTGGAGATTGTTCACATCTTAAGAATCTCACATACAAAAAAAAATCTAATGTTAACAACAGGGAAATATAAATCACTCTAAAAGTGAGGACAATATAGGACAAAAAATGGGTGTGGGGAAGATAAGAGAAAGACAGGAAATGAAGAGGAGCAGGAATGGGTGTAGTGACAAAAGGGCTTCGTCAATCAGCTGATTCGCAAGCAGAAAGGAGAATAAACAGCACCCATTACACGGAGCAGTGCTGCCACACAGCGTCTGGAAACAGCTCTGAGCAGGAACTGTACACCATTGCAGCACAAGTGACACTGGGAGCTTTGTGTTTAATGTCAAGAGCAAACAGGACACTGAATTGTTTGCTGAAGGAAAGCTGAATGTAAAGGCAGGAGGCAGCAGTACTGCCAGGGAGGGACCTGATCTGGGCCTGACTGGCAGGTGGTTAGCCTGGTTCACAGGCTGCTGCAAATTCTCAGTAGCAGTCATGGAGTTAAAACTGGATTCAAATCCTTTCTTTTAACAGAATAATCAGTATTTTTCAAAAAATATAACTTACTCTTAAAGTACACACTAAAATTTCTGATAGTCTCCTATAATTAATCCTGTAAAGGATTTTTAATTACTACTAATTAGAACCTCTGTAAAGAGAAAGCTGGTATATAACTTACCTTTATGTAACTTTTCAAAGAAAAAACTCCAGGGCTAGGACTCAAAGGAAGTTTGGTAGCAAAGTCATAGGAATTAGAGGTGTGGACAGAGTAAAGAGGCTTCATGCCCTTAGAAAATCCCAGCACCATTAAGTATTGTCCTGAAGTTTCTGTGCTATTTCTGTCCTAATAGCAATATAGAAAACATAAACTGTCTAAGGACACAATAAAAACATTACACAGACAGCACCCATCCTGTGGTGCTGGGACTCAGCTCAGAATCCTGGCTAAATGGGAACAAAAATGCAAGATCTTTTTTCATCTTTTCTTTAGTCAGTCCTGGAGGGTTCCACATCAGAGAAACCACGATGCACTAGTCTATCTCTTTGCTAGCAGAATTTACAAAGCAGGGAAATAAATTATTTTCCTTGGCCTGGGTGCAAGAACAGGACCCTGCTCTCCCTGTTATCCTGGAACTACTGCACACCTGATCAGAATTAAGCAGTCTTTGAGTTCTAAAGGTGCCAAACCCCTCTGGCTCCCAGGGGGATTTGAATGCCTTCAGCAGTGTTGAAAATCAGGTCGCAAGATCCTCTGGGAATGCCAAGGTTTGACAAGAGATAATTTGCAGGAAACTCTGCTAAGGATATGTCTGCCTCGTGTTCCATAAAATAGTCCCAAGTTTCCATCACAGCATTCCAATTAATAGAAATGTCTTTATGGGTATATTTACTAATTTACATACGTGTATGTGGATGTGTTTTCCATTTCAGCTGCATCCCAACAAGGTCTGCCTTTGCCCTCGGTGGACCTGCTTTTTATAGCAGCAGGTGCTCCTGCAAGATGTATATCCCATCTGGGCTTGCAGAAAGCCAAGGAGATAAAGACCCAATTAATACCTGTGCTTCATAAAGGAAGGGATCCTGTATCTTTATTGTCCATGCATGCTATCTAGCAACATCACAATGGAGAGCACAGAGGGCTTTACAGCACCTAAGCACACTTGAACCTCAAAACATCTTTTCCTGCACAGTGTGATACCCTGATGGTTTCTGGAATGATCTAAGGATGAAGTTGCGTCATGTTCTTTGTAATTTCCCTTTTTAGTTTTCATGAGGATCAATACAGCAAAAGGTTAGAAAAGCCCCGTCTGGTACTTGCAATCCTGGCTTCTTGCTGTCTCCAGTTTAAAGTGTGAGCTCAGCCATAACCACAGTGCTATTGGCAAATGCTATAAAAAGGAAATCTGCCTGAAATCGGAAAGTTTTTTCAGTACTTTCTCAGAGAAGGCAGCAGCTTGTCTGCTAAATGCATTGGGGAAGCTGCAGCCAAAAAACAATCTGTAATGGGGGTGGGTGTGAAAGGAAACATGAGGTTGTCAATCAAAGGTAAAAAGAACTGAATTTCCAGGGAGCTGGAAACACTATATAAAAAATAAGTTTTTTGGAGAGGACCAGAAAAAAATTTCTTTCCTTGGAGATAGACAGAAAAGGGACAAGCAGATGGAGAAAGAGAAGGAACTGGAAGTGAAAAAATCAGGTGGTATTCACAATTTTGAAAGAGGTCAGTGGTCAGAGTTTCAGGGGCTTGGGAACTCCTCCCAGGGCAAGCACACACGTTGTGTTCTCGGTGTGCTGGCCTTTGCCACACCAAGCAGGGACTTTGAAAACTGATGAGGTCTACATAAGATGATCTCATTTGCTTCTAAATGGGATTTTTTTTTTGGTTTTTTTTTTGTTTGTTTGTTTTTGGTTTTTTTTTGTTGTTTTTTGCTAAAAATTCCTACTGCATATTAAAAATAAATTTTGGAAGGACTTTTCAGTGAATGGCCATGAGGTATAAATGACCGTGAGGAAAAGAAAATGGTCATGTGGGGAAAGCCCAGAGCAGAATTAGCTCTCAGGCCTGACAGTGGCCTTCAACACTGAAAAATGTACATGAATGTACATAAACCCACTGTGCCTCTTACTGTAGAGCCACAAAGCCCAGGGATCTGAGGGGTTGTTGTGTCAGGCAACATAAAATCAGTAAGCAGAAAGTGCATCCCCACATTAAGCTGTTAATATCTGTGTAAGTAAATGTATTACTAAACACAAAATTCAAATGGTTCTTTTATGAGGCTGACGCTAAAAACTGAGAAGCCTCAATTGCCACTACAGTCAAAAAAGCTGCAGGGGCTCAACAGACACTGATGAAAACTGGAGGCACATCTGGGAGCCTACAAGTACTCACAAGAACAACTCACAAGAACAGGGAGATCAGGAAGCAGGAGCACAGATTTACATTTACAAGGAGCATATGCTGGACATAAATCTATTCCATTTTAGGGTACCTGTGTCTTGTGGAAGAAGACTGTTTGATCTTTTTGCCTGTCAGCATCTCCTGGCAGATGAGAGTGTTCCCCAGCTGCCTCATCCTCATGGCTGCCCCTCTTTTAGCTTGACTTCTGGAACACAGGTGACCAGAAGCACAAGCAATAATCAAGATGAGCTGTGAATGTACCTGTACGTCCCTAAATATTCTGAATTTTAAAATTACACTTGAAGTTTAAAATCACCAAACCAGCTCTTAAAATCACATTTGCTTCTTGAATGCATCATATAGACTACAGACTGACTCTTCAGAGTCATTAGAACACACAAGGCCTTTCCCACAACAATTTCAAGATGATGAGCTCCCACTGAATAAATTACAAACTTCTTAGTTCCCAAGTAGCCCTGCAGAGCTGAATTTCATCTCATGCCAGTTACTCTGGGCCTCAAAGCGATGTAATTTTCTCTGCATGACACCTCTGTCCTCTCTGTCATGACAGATCCCACCCCAGTGCCCCTGACAAGTTCGCTCAGCACAGCCCTAATTTCCATCCCATGGCCACAGATGCAATTGCTCAGTGGAATCTGAAGAAATTATCACAAAAGTCAACATTTCTGAGTGCTCTCCAACACCCCAGCTACTCATTAATGATACCACTGCCCAGCCAGACCTTCCAGTGCAGGAGTCAGGTCTGAGAGCAGGACCGAGGGAGGCTCTGTGTGGATGGTCTGGACGAGGAATAATGTGTCCAGCAGGATCAGGAAGAGGCCACACCTCGAGGCTGTGCCCAGTTCTGGCTCCTCAGTTCAGGAAGGACATTGAGGTGCTGGAGCTTGTCCAGAGAAGGGAACAGAGCTGGGGAGGGGCTGGAGCACAAATCCTATGGGGAGCAGCTGAGGGAGCTGAGCCTGGAGAAAAGGAGGCTCAGGGATGAGCTTTTCACTCTGCACAACTCCCGGACAGGAGGGTGCAGCCAGGTGGGGATCGGGCTCTGCTCCCAGGAAACCAGCGACAGGATGGGAGAACGTGGCCTCAAGCTGTGACAGGAGAGGCTTGGGTTGCACATTGGGAAGAATTTCTTCATAGAAAGAGTGACCGGACATGGGGGCTGTTCGGGGCGGTGGTGGAGTCACCGTCCCTGAAGGTGTTTAAGGAAAGCCTGGAGGTGGCACTCAGTGCCCTGGTGTGGTTGACACGGTGGTGTTTGGTCATAGGTTGGACTCCATGACCTCAGCGGTAGTTCCAACTGCATCGATTCTTCCCCGGGGCACTCCCGAGCCGGGGTCAGGCCCGGGCCGCGCTGCCAACCCCGGTGCCACGGAGCTCCTCCCGCCCGGCCCGCTCCGCCCCTGCCCGGCCCGCCCGAGCCCTCAGCGATGGCGGCCCGGCTGTGCCGCTTGCGGAGGCCCCTCACGGCCGCCTTCAGCAGCGCCGCGGCCGCGGGAGCCGGGCAGGCCCCGCCGGCGGAGCCGCTGACGGAGCGGCGGCAGGCGGGCGGCGTGCGGTGAGCGGGGGCGCCGGGGGCTCCGGGACGCGGCCGCGTTCGGAGCTCGGTGACCGTAACCCCGCTGTGTTTCACGGGTTTTGCAGCACCATCGTCCTGAACAACCCGCGGCGGCGGAACGCGCTGTCGCTGCCCATGCTGCAGAGCCTGCGGCGGGACCTGCTGCACGACGTCAAGAGCCGGGAGCTCCGCGTCATCGTCATCGCGGGTACCGGCCGGGCAGGGGAGACACGGGGAGCGCGGAGCTGGAGCCCAAACCTCGCTGGGAATCGCAGGAAATGGGGCAGGCAGGGCCCTGCGTGTTTCCCTAATGCTCCCGCGGCTGCCTGCAGCCGGCAGACCTCCCTGTCACGCTGTTCCTCTATATTCACCCCAGCTTCCCCTCTCCTGTACTTAATTCCTCGTTCCTAACACAGCAGTAAGGACTGGCTTGGGGTTTGTTATGCTTCTGGTTTTAGCCAACGTGTCTAAGCATTAACACGTTTCAAAATGTCAGCATTTCAGTCAGGCTACGACTGTGTTTACACTCGGCAGTTTAGGGTTAGCGGTAATTAGTATTAAGACTGTATGTAAAGAATACTTTAAATAGAACTAAAGCCAAACAAAAGCTCTAAGAGTTATCAAAGTAAAGCATTAACATCGCCAGATAGGGGTTTTGTGCAGGAACGGGCGGAGCAAGAATGGCACTTGTTGCCCTGTTGACAGGTGTACAGTGCAGTAAAAAACAGGGTTTCCACAGATCGGGTGCTCTGTTTCCCTGCTCTGGGCCAGAATCAGCCTCACTGTCGTTGCCAGTGGTTTGTCAGAACTATTTTTAAAACACTCCAGTGAGGGAGAGACCGCAGTATCAATACCACAGACACCCATGACCCACGGATGTAAAACAGCCGCTCTCAGAGTCTGTTACAGTTTCCTTCCATTTACATTTTGAGCTGTAGAGTTCTTAAAGATAATGAAACTTGAGCCGTACTTAAGCCATCTTTTTTTCCTCTGCTATTTTAAGATAACCTTCCTCTGTCCCCCTTTGAACATCTCAGATAGATGTGTTTATTACTTTAGCTGTTTTATGCTGTTTCCTATATATAGGGGAAAACTCTGTGTCATAGGGCATACACACAAGAGTGGAAGTGAGGTGATTTCACAGGGGTGAGTTTAAATACACATAATCCTCATTTCAAACAGCAGTTACAAATTTTGCAAAACACTGAAGGCTCTTCTTTGGGAGTGCAGTGCTCTGGGAGTTTGTAACCACAGTTGCGTTTGGTTTTTTAAGAAATTGCATGTTCTTGTTTATTTCTGATTCCCCTGCTGAATGAAATGCAAAAGAAGAAATTTCAAGAAAATAAAAGATTCCTCAGAGAATGCTTTGGGCCTTTAACACAGACTTTGCAGCGGATTCTTCAATGAGGTTCAAATGCAGATGTAATTAATCTCCAGACAGATATTGCCAAGCATATGAGCTGAGTGGTTATTTTGTGTGGTTCTTTCTGGATAGATTGTGTCTCAATAATCTGATTCATAAGAAACAAATCCATAGGGTGAAGTTTGGTCTGCACAGGTGTAGCTGGAAATGTCACATCCATACAAACATCTGAGAAGTTCGAAGGATTGAAAAGCATCACAGTGGTTCATTCTAATGGCAGCTATTCTCATGACAAAGGAAAACTGTTGTAAAGATTGTGTACCTGTACAGAGGGTTTTGATCTTAGTAAATCCAAAGCTTAGTTCCACAGAAACCTCCTGCTTTGCTGCCCAAACCTTGGACATGCTTTTGGGGGTTCTCTAGATGACAGTTTTAGCAGTGGAGAAGATGCCCCAACAACCTTTCTGGTTCTCCTGTAGCAGAATAACCTTCTCTCTTTGTTTTTCCATTGTGAAAGACCGTGACAGAAAAAATATTGATGCTTACTTAGCAAAAGTTAATAATTAATTCTGGGTACAATAAATAGGGACTAAGTGTATTTATCAGTCTGAGAGCAGAGCACTCCAGCCTTGCTCCAGCTGATAAGTTTGCGTTGTACCGAGGAGCTGTTTTGAACATCCTTACACAAAACTGGGCTCAGAGGTGTGAAGTGCATTATTTCTAACTGAGTTAAGTGTAATGGAAATAAAATAAGACCTTGAAAAGTGATAATGGGTGTTACTGTGCTTAAATGTTGCATTGCAGCAATTTAAAGTTACCATAAAACTCAGAAGGCAATATTTTGGAATTCTGTTCAAAATCCCCTCTCCAAACTCCTTTTTGAACACTGACATGTCACTGACATCCCTTTAGCTGGCACATTGATATGCTGCTACCCCAGTTTCTTTATTAATAAATTCAGACTGACTCTTCCTGAAATTCTTTGCAGCTGAAGGACCTGTGTTTTGTTCCGGCCATGATTTAAAGGAACTGTCAAATGAAGATGATGTGAAGCATCATTCCCAAGTATTTGAATTATGTGCAGAGGTAAGCAGTGCTTCTTGAGTGCCTCTGCCTTTGCCTGGTGTTAAGAGTACGTGTTGGTTTAAGGAGGGACAGCATTGGTCATCTGCTTGCTAAAGCACAGATTATTCCTTCAGATTCCTTGATTTTTGCTGCTCTGCTATTTTAATGCCCAATCCTGGTGTGCATGTCTCCAACAATGGGCACAGTCAGGGTGTGTTCCTTAGTTTAGCCAGTGTTCCTTGCAGCTGCATATTGGGCAATATCTTTCCTAGAAATTTAGGAATAACCACCTTCAAATCACTTGTGATCAAATGTCCTTTCCCAGCATCTAGTTAAAAGCTCAGGATCAGCTTAAACATCAAGCAGACAATGTCAAAGTAAGATCTGACTCACTGGTTGTCCAGGTTCTTATTGAAGACACAGGTCAGGGAGGTGGGGAAGTTAAAGTGAATCCTGGAGCCTTTGCAGAGAATGTTAAAATCCCCTTTGATTGTGGTGGTGCTAGAATTTTGACCCCTAATCCTGCCCAGTGTGACAACAGAAAGTACTTTGAAAGCTTTTATTCTAGTTCCTCCAGTACTAATGATCTCTAAGACATAGCCATATTTAAGGAATGCTGTAAAAGCCATGTGTGAAAGCTACAAGCCTTTCATCATCCTTTCATCAGAAAGGAGCCAAGATCCAACAGTTCAGGGAATTTTTGATATAGAGGAAGGTACTTTTAAGGGCTTCCAAAACAGGATCCTGTCTTCCTGAATTTCCATACTGACCACTGTCTTTTGTGTGTGCAGGTTATGACTTTAATCCAGAAACTTCCAGTGCCAGTGATTGCCAAAGTAAACGGCTTGGCTACAGCAGCTGGCTGCCAGCTTGTGGCAAGCTGTGATATAGCGGTGGCAAGTGAGAAATCTCAGTTTGCTACTCCTGGTGTTAACATTGGTCTGTTCTGCTCCACACCAGCTGTGGCCTTGGGCAGGTCTCTTCCAAGAAAGGTAGGCTTCCTTTCCAGATATTTTTCGTAATTTTGCAAAAATTTGGTTCCCATGTTAGGTGTTTTAGTTCCATTGCCTGAACTTTATTTTCCTGCGGTACAACTTTCAAAATATTTTATTTCAAAAGGCATCTCCGTAACTCTTTAGACTGAAGAAAATGATAAAGGGTGAACTCTGTTTAGGAAAGGCAGCTTCCTACTGATGTGATTCCAACCAGCATGAGCTCATCCCAGCTGCCCACCAGCTCAGCAATCCCTTTCCTTTCCAACAGACAGCTCAGGGCTTTAGCCAATGATGTTCTCCCCTGAGGAGGAAACTCCTGCAAGTTCAGGATAACAATCCCACCGAGGCACCAATTCTTGCCAGGCAATGACATTTCACTGCCAGCAGGATCTGCCTGGCTGTAGATCAAGATGCTTTAAATAGCATCTAAAACCCTCTTATAGTGTCTTCCTGTTTTATGTCCTACTGATTGTGGCTGCGCATCTCTCACTGCATAAAAAATAGTAGAATCTGTAAAGTTTCCATTGCTGAGAATAGAAATTCTGAGTTCTGATCCAGGTGAATTCATGCAGGCAGACGATCCAAGCCCAGCAGGGCTCTGCTGAGATACAGTGACTGAACTGCCCACATCCCATTGCTGGATAAGAGCTTCAGCTTGAAATTACCCATCTGCAGGGACATCCTGTTCAAATAGAGTCCATGGGGGATTTTTCCAAGTCTGCTCTTGTGTGCAGTTGTTCCTGTTTCTGAATTAGTATTTCTGGGCTGTAGGATTACCTTTTTAAAATGTGTGGGATATACTTTCCTCTGTGCCACTTTTCAAAGTTGTAAGAACATTCCCTACAGTTCCCAGGATTGCTGATTCTTACCTTTTAACAAAAGAAGTGTTGCTACTGTTTGTAGCTACCAGAGCAAAGATGCTAATGAAGACAATCAGCTCTTATGATTCAGGCGTTGGTCAGTTGGAGTCTTGGAAAACCATCTTTATTGATATATAACATTGACATAATCACTGAGTATTTGGGAGATTTTTTAGTTTTGAACCTCAAGCACCAGATGCTGAAAGCAGCAGGAGACTGAAATAATGTGGCTATAAAAAGTCCATAATAAGACCACTCAGACTAACTTAAAACTAGAACAGGTGTATTCAAAAACTGCACATATGCCCAGCTTAAAATACCAAGTTCAGTCATTTGACTTTGAAGATGATCCACCTCTCTCTCAATTCTTATAGCAATCACTAGAGATTGTGGGCTTTTGAAGAGAAACCCAGGGGAGTCAGCCTAGGACAGCTGGAATCAGCGGGCAGGCTTGAAGAGACCAGCTTTAGACCCAGTTCTTCTCTTTGCTGAGACCTCTTAACAGGTTCTTGGTAGTTTAAAAGACCAAAAGATTCAAATCGTTTGGGAAAAGAGTAACTTGTACTTGAAGGAGGAGGCTGAAATTCCCCAAACAAAGCACAGAACTAAGGCAGCTGGGTTGACTTAATACAGTATTTTTCCTTGTTCAGGTGGCACTGGAGATGCTTTTCACGGGTGAACCTCTCTCTGCCCACGAAGCGTTAATGCACGGGCTGGTCAGCAAGGTGGTACCAGAAGACAAGCTGGAAGAAGAGACCATGAAAATCTCTCAGAAGATATGTGAAAGCAGCAAATCCGTCCTGGCCTTGGGGAAGGCCACCTTTTACAGACAGATAACCCAGGACCTCGATACTGCCTACAAAATGACTACTAAGGTCATGGTAGATAATTTGACTTTGAGAGATGGGCAGGAGGGTATTGAAGCCTTTATTCAGAAGCGTAAGCCTGTCTGGTCACACTCTCAGGAGGAGAAGAAATGATTCCTGTCTCTAAACAAACCTTAGCTGTGCTCTGATTCTTCACGCAGTTGCCTTTGGAAACTATATTTTTGTTCTTACTGAAAGTTAAATTTCTCTTCTTATGTATGCCAGACACAATAAATTTACTCTAAGTATGTAATAAATGTTAAGAAAAATCAAAGAAAATGCGCTTTCTGAGCAGTGAATTTAATCTGTGGTTTTAGAAGTAACTGTACTGTAAAAATCAGTTTAACGTGTCTCAGGTTACATAGGGAGTCATGGGGACTGAGAGACAGCTTAGATCATCTTGTTCAGAACCCCCTCCCCATAGTTTTGGATGAGAATTTCTATTTATTGTTATTAATAGAGATTTGAAGGGCTTGAACACATTCCAGAGATGATAGTAGTGCATATCATAATGAATTCCCGGACTGTTTGAGTGTTACAGACAGAAGCTTGTAACACAGTTGTCTATTACTCCTCACATCTTCCTGTGAACTGTATGTGTAAACAGTTTGTCCCCCACAACAAATCCGGATTTTCTACCATCAGTTCAAGCATTTGTCTGAGCTCTAGGAAGTTTTGTTGACTCCAGGAAGGATGAGCGTGAGTTGGAGTAAAAGGCAGTGTCTTGCCCCAGCTGTACTTTTCAGCCTGGAGTGTTAGTTGTGCTCAAAGCTGAGCTTTTCCAGCACTGGAGCAGTTCAGCCATGGATTTAAAGACTTGACAACTTGAAACAAAAGGGGTTCAGCTGCTCCCGTGGGTAATCAGTTACAACCCTCCAGATGAAATTTTTTATTAATGTCCAGTCTGAGCCTTGAAGCAGCATTTTCTGGCCATTACCCCTTGTTACATTATTTGGCATTACTGAGAAAGTTTAGCCCCATTATTTGTGTAACTCCCTTCAAGCAGTCACAGGCTACACTTAGACTACACATCTTTGTGTCCTCTGTGCCAGACTGACAAGCCGTGCTCCCTCCACCCTCCCTGTAGGTCATGTTCTCTGGGTAACCAGTTTGGCACCCCTCCAGTGGACCAGTTCCTGTTTCTCCACATCGCTTTTGTACTGGTTGTGCCGAAACTGGACTGTATCCTAAATATGGCCTCACCAAAGCTGAGCAGAGAAGAGCAAAATAGGCCCTCCATGTGCTGGTCTGAGAGTGGTGCTCAGTGTGTGCTTGGTCTGCCCTGTGATGAGATTGCACTGCTGGCTTGGATTCAGCCAGGCATCCCCTGGGAGCCCATTTCCAGCAGGACTGAGCCCTGCCAGTCCACTCCTCCCTTGTATCCTGCACTGGTTATTCCTCCCAGGTGAGGAACCTGGCGTTTCTCCTTAATGTCATGGCTGGTTTGGATTGAAGCCAGGCCATTTGGGGTGTCAGGCATTGCCCCCATTTTGCAGAATCTGCAGATTTACTGAGGATGTGTTATTGATGGCTATACTGGATGAAAGGAGCCTTGGTGTCAATCCATGGTGATCAACATGGGATGACCTCCCACCAAACATATTTTTTCTGAAGTTCCACACAGCCAAATCATACAAGCTCCATCCAATCTCATCCTTAAAAAGACATCTAAGCAAGACCACATGAATCACAGTGTGGATGGGCCTTTTTTCTTTGTTTACTGTAGAAGCAGCCTAAAGTGCTTGGTGCAGACTTGGATGTCTTAAGTTAGATCAAATTAATCCTACCCATGGCTATTAAAACTCCAGATGTGGAAGTATTATTTTTACATATACACCCCCCACCCCCCCCCCCCAAAGCAAGTCCTTTTTTCATCTACAGGTTCAAAAGAAAGAAATGTTCATTTCTGCTGCAAGTTTTAATTTTCAGAATGGAAACTTAAATTCACCATTAATCTGTTTCCATAGAAACGTGAAATATGTGCATCATTGGCAGTAGTTGTTTTAATATTACAAACTTTTATTGTCACCACCAGGAAAGATGGGTAAGTTTCTTACAAACTCACATAGTTTATATAGGTTGGAAGCTGTTATGAGCAATTAAGAGATGGAAGAGTTAAATCTGGAGCTCAGTAACCTTCATCATGTCCTTTCCAATGCAGTAAGATGCTGCACTTAGACTCTGTTCCCACATGCTGCTCTAAAAGCATTAGGAAAGAGTAAATTGTTTTTAAAAATATTTATATTTAATGGCTATCTTGCAACTACTCAGCAAATCTCAACTGGCTCTTTTGTTCCAGGCTTTTAGAAATAAGTACATTATCTGATTTTTGCAGAACAGTGCCCTTTCCAGCTAACTGCAGTAATAAAATGGTTTCACTGGCCATCTAAAAGCTTGAGTGACAGTTTAGATGAGCACACTCTCAGATATTCAGAAATTCTTCTGCAGTTGATTGCCATCTACACAAAACAGGTTTTGGCATTATTATTAACTCCATTCAGATATTGAAAAGGTATTTTTTTTAACTCCATTTTCACAGTATTTGTACTATTTCATGCAATAAAGTAATTATGCAATTGTAGAATCATAGGATCATTCTAGAATGGTTTGGGTTGCAAGGGACCTTCTAACCATCTAACTCCATCTAACTCCAACCCCATGGCAGAGACACCTTCCACTAGACAGGTTGCTCAGAGCCCCATTCAAGCTGTCCTTGAACATTCCCAGGGATGGGGCATCCACAGCTTCTCTGGGAAACCTGCTCCAGTGCCTCACCACCCTCAAATTAAAGAATTTCTTCCTAATATCCAGTCTAAATCTACCCTCTTTCAGTTTCAAACCACTCTGCCTTGTCCTGTCAGTAGTGCTTTTGTAATTAGCAATCATCAGTTCTAAAAATGTTGGCATCCACAGGGACATTTCCCTCTTGCTTGAGCACTAGACAGAAAAGCTTCAGAAGGTTTTATAACATTCCCGCACTGGCCTCTGAAGACTGACAAAGCAACTTAATTTTTCATTTCTGACTTGCATGGGCTTTTTATTTTTGCCCACATCTGCCCTTATTGTTTTAATTTAATGGATTTACAGGCTATTCCTGGGAAAAAAGAGCAGTTCCAGAACTGTTAATTAAGTACTACAGCCAAGAAACAGCAAATCAAATGATAGATTGGGAGCCTTACCACCATGGTTATCTGCTGCCTGAGGGAAGAGTTTGTCCCAAAATAGCAAGGAGCCTATCTCTTGTCACCCCCTCCATTTTTATTAAAGAATCTCTCTGCAGAGAAGTCTGCCAGGTAATTAGCCTAGTTTCAAGTCACCCTAACAGCATGTGGCTCTGGAAATTAAGTGCAACTCCATCTGCACACAGCCTCTAGGATGCAGCTTATCCTTGGAAATGACCAACAGGGACATGTTTTCTATCCATATATACAGGAACAGCTGGAATGGAAACCAGTCATGATATGGAAGCAAGGAATTGCCAGCATGGATGGAATGAACTGCCTCAGAGTCCATGGAGGCCTTAGAGGAATGGCTTTGAGCCTTTACCTGGAAATTTTAGAAAAGACACAAGGGCAAAATCCAGAGGATATGATCATTTCACTTGTGATGTGGCTTCAGGGTCCCGTCATGAAAAAGGCAAATGAAAATCCAGGGAACAGTGAGAAATAACACATGGCACAAGGCTATTCCTAATTCATGGACCAGGCAATGACCTGCCTCACCACATCTCTTGGGGAATATGTACTGAAGGTAAACAGAGGACTTGGGTAATGGACAAGGTATTTATACCCTCTGTGCTCCACAGAGCCCAAGAACAGTTTATGTAAGCTTTTATATAAACTTCATGGAGTTTCCTTAAGGCCACCCAACCCAGAATTCAGCAGCCTGGGTGAGAATTAGTTTTGGGTTGGTTTGAAGTAATCTCCTGTAGCTGTGGAGAGAACTTGAAAATATGTCCTACAAAGTCCCAAAAAGCTGGACGTAGTTAACATTAAAGATACATGACTACCTCATTGGCAGGAGCCAGAATCAGAGTTTTTACCATCTAGCTCATGATTTCTGAGCATTTGGATGGCAGCATCGTGTCCTTCACAGAATTGCCTCTGGGTAATTCCTGTATTGTCATTCCTGTGTTGCAGATGGGGAAATTGAGGCCAAATGTGCTGTGCCTGAGGTCTCATGGTGAGCCTGTGGCACTGTAGCAGTGGCACTCAGAATGCTGACACCTGCTCCTTGTATTTCTTCAGCAACAAAGTTTTCGGTAAGATCAGCAGAAATGCAGGATGACGGCGTGCCCTGAAGTGACTGCGAAGGCTTCTGAACAGGAATTACGAGCTACTGCATCAAAGGCCTCTTGCTTGACATTTATTGGCTTTTTGATGAATGTTGGGGTAATTCTACTGTCAACAGTTTCTCATTAGGAGCCTGGCAATGTACTTTCTGACCATTATCTTTCTCAATATCACACTGGGTTGCTACAAAGAGCAGGGATTTTATGTAAAACCCATCTGTCTCTGTAGCTGCAAACTTTTCTAATAATTCTACATTTAAATAATCTCATGGAAATGCTGGCTGCCTTATCTGAGCAATAAGGAGACTAGACAAATGGTTAAATTTCCATGAAGACCTAAAGCTATAGGACAAATCTCATACTGCAATGAGTAGGACTCATTTGTCTTGATTCCACTGGCACTGCACCTCAATTATACTAATTCTGAATTTCTCTGCTGAATAATGCATTCCCATTGTGCTTTACACTTGCAAAGGAAGGAAAAAAGCATCACAGCTGTACCTTCCTCACTCTCCATAGTATGATGTACCATCTCCTGGCTGCTTATGGTCAATATAAGGAATTAGTTTTCTCAAAACCATAGATCTTCTAAAAAGAAAATAGTAGAAATACATCCCTAATACCACTGTGTGTTTGGAAAGGGGAAAAGAGTTCATTCAACTTTGATGTGCCCAACTGTAGTAATTTTCATGCAATGAGTTTTAAAACATTAATACTTATTTTAAATATTTGTATGCTGGAGTCATGATAGCGGGAACATCACTATTGTGTATTTTATTGATTGTGGTTTCTATAGACAAAGAAATTAAAATAGAACCAGATGATAAAATAATTAATGGATTTTGACTACTAAAATGGGCTTGATTCATGTTCACAGCTACTTAATATGAGATACTTTCATTTTCCCTCCTAGAGGCAGGTTTCTCAGCCAAAACCAAGACTTGTAATGCTGTGGAGTTAACTGAAAATAAACTTTCCCACCAACTCTTTAACCTCACTTTAATGCCAGTGCAGATTAACCTGTTGGATTTAACATGGATTCAGGTCTGGATCTCATCCACCAGTTCTGCTGAGGGAACATCCCCTCCCAGGAAGGCAGCACAGGTATGGATGGCAGTGCCTGTCTGTCACTCAGCTCATTAGAGCCCTGTCAGGAGCTCTGATGTAATGGACCATGTCTGAGGGAGCAGAAGCAGCCCTGCTTCCTGAAGGAGTTTTTAAGGACACATTCCCTGCAATAAGGGAATGTTGACATTCAGGCTGCCTCAGCTGCTGATGACAGAGAAGGCGTGAAGTCTTCCAAAGTGGCACTCAGGTTTTATTCCAGACCTGTCCTCCTATAAACAATTACAGTGGATGAAATCATGTTTGGAAGGATGAGTGATGTTTTCCCTGTCAACTCTGCCCTGTCAGCATCAAGGATAAAGTGATATATATACCTGCTTTGGTCTTCTCCACTTCCTGGCCCAAAATCATTCTCAGTGTAGACAGTGAGTGATGCTTCTGGAAAGAAACAATAAAGAATTACTAAATCATATATAGAGCACAGGGGAAAGGAAAAAGGAATGAACACATGAAGTCATTCTCCTAATATGGCCTTCAGTCTAGATATTAATATTTTATTTCTTGTACCTGTTTAATGAAATACACCCTTCATGCCAATAAAACTTTATCATCTGTTGTTTAAGGGAGTTAATCCCACAACAAAAATCCCTATTCTGGGTGTTAGGATATTGTATAAATATAGACATGGTGAATAATTCTGAGTTAATCTCCCTCCACTTTCAGGACCTCACCAGTGTGCTTTTTCTTTTTTTGTTTGTTGGTATAGTTTTGAGACCTCAGTGTGAAGTCAGAACTTTTATTCTGTTTTTTTCTCTCCCTCCTTGGGGGGTTAATTTTGTTTTAATGAAAGTTGAGATTCTTACATGACTAAAGTACTCATTCTTACATGGGTCCACAAATCTGACACGTAACAGATGGAAGAGTAGGGTAATGAGAGAATTTGGCTCTCTGAAAGAAGGCCCTGCAGGAGAAACACTGAGGTGCCCTCCAGAGCACCCACGCAGAGGACTGGAAAATTGACCTAATTTACCCCTTTTTCATTGGGACCATGCAAGGATGATCAGCCCCTTATTCATTAGCCTGAGATTATTATTAATTATCAATGCTATTACTTATTTTTATAGTTGCTATAATTCATGCTATAATCTATTTAGTAAAATGACAGCGCTAAAGTTCAGGATTGAGATCTCCTCCCCACAAATGGGCTTGGAAACTGGTCTGAATCACTGAAATCAGAAGCCTTTGCTTCTTGAAATGGGGAATAACATTTATATAGCAGCAAGAGAAAACATCATCCTTTTATAGAGCCTATGAAAAAACACTTAGTCCTTACCATGTCCTCATCACAGTAAAATGGAAGTTGTCAAAGATAAAAGTCCTTTTTCTTTGCTGTCTCTGGATGTTCCTGTAAGCTTTTAGTCTTTTTCCACATGAGCATTTATTCAGAGCAAGCAGCCCAAGAATATTTCCACTGACAGCCTGAAATCTTTATGAGGTACTGGATGGTCGAAATGCAGCACCAATTTGTGCAGGACTCATAATGAACCCAAACAGTGAATTTACCACAGGAAACATCAGTAAAGAGCTCAGTGGTAGTTCATAGGCTAAAAAAACCTATTAAAATGTCCTAGACCTTTCTGTCCCATTCACTATAATATTTAAATATATTTCTATAAGTAATTTGTTAGATAATTCTGAAATACAAATAAAAGGGAAAAAGGTTAAAGCCCTGGACAAAACAAACAAACAAACAAGCCATCAAGAACAACAACAATACAGACAAAACAAAACAAATGAAAAACTCTGATTCACTTCCTGGCTTTCTCACAAAACTCCACTATGACCTTGGGCAAACTGACAGAGGCAGAAAAGAAATGTGACTGTCCAGTCCAACCTTCTGTTTATCACAGGTCATTGCTTCTGCCTGCTTTACCCCCAAACATTTGAATTGCAGCTTTGGTTGAGCTAATGAGTTATCCAACCTTGTGATAAAAAAATTGGAAAAGCAAAAGCAAAGAAAATGCCAGCAGAGTGATCCATTCTCATTGCAGTCAGGACTTGTGGTTTCTTTCTGCTTTGAATTAACCTGACTTCCAGGCAGAGAACCAGAGCTGCCTTTTTATAGGCTCAGGTAGACCTTTCAGTATCTCAGACACTTACAGGTAAAATGGGGCTGATCATGGGGCTTTCTCACTATGTTCTGAGTTATCCCTGTACACCACAAGCTCTACAGGGGAAATTTGGCTCTCACTCTCTGTACACTCCATGCCTTGCACAACAGCTTACACTGGACTTGACTTTGATGCGGGATGATTAATGTGATTGATTGATTGATTGATTGATTGATGTGCAGCATCTAAGTTACAACTGTGAGAAAGGACATTTAAAAATCAAGCAATAAACCCCAAAAATCTCTGTCTGAGGGAGGATCCTTCAGTTTCCTGCAGATCACCAGAACTCCTTGTTTGCCGTAGAACAGAAAACACATTGCAGCGAGGGCACCGTACCCGAGCTGTCGGCAGAGGGCAATGGCAGCTCACAGCTCGAAGCTGCTCCCGGGACCTGCGCCAGGCCGGTGCTGCCAGCCTTGTTTTCCTGCTGGACTGCTCCCAGGGAATGAGCCCCTGCTTTATTCCGAACAGCGCGTGTGAGAAAGTACCCTCGGGAGCCCCGCAAGTCAGGGGTCTAAGCTTTCTTCTCCCACTTTCCCTGCCTTTGCATCCTCACTGATTACATTGGAGGACCAGGTGTAATCTGATTCAAGACAGACAACTCTGTACCAAATTCCAGGGAGATCTTTGGAAGCAAGAGGAGACCCAGCTCTGCTTTAAGGAATACACCTGTGAGAAATGCAGCTGTGTCTGGAGAGCTGGACCATTCAGCTGAGCACAGTTTGGGAAAGCCTGGCTGTTCTGGCTTTCCTGGGGAGTCTTACTTTTAGATCCTAATGGGTCTGGGTAGATTGGTTAAGGGGTTCTGGAGGGAACAGGTGATTCCGAAAGGCCTTCCAAGGAGGCTGTGTCAGCAAGCCAGGTGGAAGAGGTGAGCAAAGTGTGACAGTCATGCCTTCATGTCTCAGGCTTTCAGCAATAGGATCTAGAGGATGGGCCTCCCAGCCAGAGCTCAGCCAGTCAAGATCTCCTGCCTCTTCCACCCACCTGAACAGGTGAACTAAGAGGCACCATCTCTGCTCTCTGTGACTCAGTTTCCCCAGCTGTAAATGAAGTTCTAAAGTTCTGTGTGACACACTAAAAGCAGTGAATGATAAGAATTAATCAACTGCACTAGTCACAGCTTGGTGATGAACTAATGTGCTCATCACTGCTGGCCCAGAGTCTGCTGGGCAGAGAAAAAACTGCTGAAGGTGTTAGTCCAGATGGACTGTAAATGCCAAGGCACAGCAGGAGCTGCTGAAAAATAAAAATATTCTCTCAAGTCCTCTCCCAGCAGGAACAATATTCCAAATGTAATGCAGATATCCTACCGAGTCATTCCATCCCTCAGGCCAGGTGAGCACTCTGTGAGAGTCTGTGGAGGTAATCATTACACTGTTGTAAAAATGAACAAATACAAATGCCAGGTGTCTCTATCTGAACTTCAGTTTTACTCCTGGCTTCATGAAAAGTAAGAAAGCATGACTACCTATCATGATACTTTTAGTGATTGGAATTTCAGGGAACACTGGTTATCAGTCAGTTCTCCCCAGACTCCCATACTGTAGAAGCTGGATGGAGAGCACATTCAGTGTTCAAAGCCACCACAGTGAGGGAAATCTACGATTTCAAACACCAAAAGAGCCAGTGCAGTGGGCTGTGCTGGAGCAGCAGAGGAATTCAAACAAACAACATTGAATGACCAGCTCTGGAATGCAGTGAACCCAGCCAGGTCAACAAGAACACCGATAAGGTGGCAAGTGGGGTCCAGCCCAAGCCAAACCTGCAGAGCCCATGGCAATGGGGTACAGGTTATGCCAGCTTTGTGCCCAGCAGCTTCTGGACAACTCTCACCAGTGGACTGAGTGGAAGATGTAATTTAACTGCTTTGCCACTTTTCACTACAAAGGCTCCACTCAGACCAGTCAGTCGTGATTCAACACCTTTTCCACCAGACAGCTCCCACGGAGCCAGGACAGGGGTGACCTGGGCTCTTGGCTTTGTTTTCCTCCCTGCCAGTTTTGTGCTTTCCCTGACTGGGAGAAGCTGGTTCAGGCAGGAGCCATTTCAGACTATAGCCATCTGTAGCCACAGATATTGAGCCACCCCTAACATCCCTAAAAGCAAACAACTGAAACTTTGGAACAAAAAGCAAGTGTTACCTCAGAGCGATACGCAGCAGTAACAACAGACCTGCAAGACAGTATTTTATGCCAAAAATGTGCTAAATAAATCCTTTTGCAGGCTGTTTTGAATCTTTTCTTCACTGAAATTAAATGTTGGTTTGGGGAAAAAACATACAGAACATCAGTTTTAAGCAAAGGCTTTTTTTCTTCTTAATTACAAACAAATTTTAAAAGGTTTAAATGAAAGTTTATGCAAGAATTTCCATATAAATAAAAAAAAAAGAACCAAACCAAAACACTTTCATGTGGATAGAGTTCCTGCTAAGGCAGTGGTTGGTTGCATGGAGGATGATACAAAAATAGCTGGTAATATAAGTGTATACAGGACGCCATTAAGAAATCAGGTGCTAATGAGGCTCGGGACTGAATCACAACTGCCTGTGGGTATTCCATGACAGCTCTTCCAGGAGGTGTCTCCAGCAGCTATGAGTCAGATTCCTGCCTCTGCAGGAAACTCCCTACAGAGAAGCTGCCAGGTATGTCCTTAAAGGCAAAGGAACCAGGGTCTTGCCAGGCTTTAGCTCTCCCAGCTGCAAGAACAGGTCACAGAGGCAGCTTGGAATGGATAACAGCAGCCTGAGAAGTCTCTGTGCACTGGCATGAGCAGGAACCAGCAGCACTGTAAAGGTACAGCAGATGGCTGTGAGCCAGGTGCGTTCCTGTTGGTCCTTGAATTTATGTTGGCTCTGACACTCTTGTGATCTTGAACACAGGCCTAGAGGACAGACTCTTCACTGCCTGAATTAAAATCTTGCCCTCAGTTACCCTAGGCAAGGTTAATGACTATAATTTATTAAAAGCTCTATAATGACTTGTTAAATGATGTTGAAAATGGTAGTTGCATGAAAACAAGTTACAAAGTGTCCTGACAAACAAAACATTTGCCCTGTACTTGTTTTCAAATGGAACACAGCAGCATCCATTTGTCACTTTTGGGGGGCCAAAACATATTTACTATATACATTTGCATCTACCATGCACATATAGGTGCCCTACACTGTTCTGTTTGTTGGTACCTCAAATGCACCTGTGTGATGGTTCCCTTCCCAACATCTGCATTCCATGGATTTTGGAAGAACAGCACCTACAGCAGAGTCTGCATGGAAAGCACCAAGTGAACCCACTGTGAACCACCTCTCATTGCTGTGCCCCTTCAGCAGTGTGCTCCTAGTGAAGCAGTACCCTTTCTTGTGAGAACCAGGAAAGTGTCCCTAGGCAGTACCTCCCAAGAGGCAGGGCTGGCAAGATAGGAAGGGATTAATGTACAGGTGATGTCACCTTTTCTGTCTGCACTGATGTTATTCATAAAACACTTCCATAGTTATTGAAGAAAAACTTGGTATTACAGGCTGGCAATGTTTCTTTGGTATTTAGCATTTGCAAGGGACCCTGCATAGCTGGTACTCAAAAAGTCTCCAACGTTCAAATTATTTTTTCCTGTTCCCAGGGTCATCCTCTCTCACTACCCTGTTGCAAATCTGCTGATATCCTGTGTCTGAAGCTCAAGTCGCCAGCCAAAAATTATATCCAAGCCTAGAGCTAATTGTCAAAGCTCCTTCTATAGTTATAAAGAGGAAGAAAAGCTTCAAAAGATCAAAACCCCTGAAATGCTGGGAGGTACAGAGCTGCCTACCTGCAGCTGGTAGGGAACAGATGTCTCAGAGCACTTGACCTTCGTCAGGGAATGACACAGGAGCTGGAGCCTGACACATCCTGAGCATAGGAATATTTTCAAGAGTAGAACAGGGAGATTGTTGAAATCCGTAGAAGTTTTTAGAATATTTTTTTCATGTTGTTTGCACTTATATGTGGTGACTTTGTACTTAATTAAGGCTCTGAATATTGCTCTTATCTTGATAGAGGGCTTATTTGCTTACTTCTTTTTTTCCTAAGTTGGGAAGGCCTCTCCCATTCCAGTCTGAGAGGTGCACATGGTAGCAGTGTCCTGACCTCAGAACAGACCTGTTAGTGCAAGATCTGGTACTGGTCATCCCACTGCCTCTTCCATCTGCCTTTGCACAGCATCAAGAAGAAAATGGGGGCAAAAAATAGCAGTAACAAATGTGCTTTCACTCTTCACTTTCAAGGGTAAAATTTCATTTTTATGGAGAGATCTCTCAGATTATTTACTATTGGAGCCTGATATCTTTAATGGTACCTTCTTCCACCAAAAGAACAAGTTATTCTGTAAAAAAGCCAGTTCTTTGCCTCTGCCAGCTGCATGCAAGTACGAAATTACAAAGCACTCACTTAGATGAAGTGAATACTTCATTAAACAATTAAGCAATAAGGCAGAACAAAGGCTGTGGTTTCCAGGCCTTGTTCTGTAATTGTATCCTGGAGCATTAGGAGAACCAGTGCTCAAACACAGGGTTGCAATTTAGGTTAGGATTATCCTCTAATAGCCTTGTCCTGTGGGATTAGGGGATTGCCACGATGGGGAATTATTTTATCCATCAATGGCAATGTAAAATACATGATTTGTCCTTGAAGATCTGGAGGTATTTCCATCCTTCTTCCCTCCTTTCATCTTTTTGTTGCAACGCCTTGAGTAGAAATTTTTGTCTCTGCTTTCACTTTCTGAACCATGAAGGGTATTCCCCCAGTCCAGTTTCTATGGAGGTACAGTCACAGAACCCAAGTTCACAAGTAAATATCCCTGAGTGTTCCCAAACACACTCTGAGCTTGAGGGACACTGAGGATGGAAAATGTGTGAGCCACTCTGTTGGACAAGGTTAAGTCTGTTGAAGTTTTCGGTTCACCTCACACAGCACGTGCAGCCACTGGATGTCCATGGAAAACTTCCTGAAGAGATAAGGCAGAAGCAGGTTTCGATGGCTGATAAGCAGAGACTGTTTGGATTGCAGATGAAATTTAAATGTCTAAAGTCCATCTACATTCTGCTACAGAAGTCTAAACCCCTTTCCTGATCTAGTAAAGGCCTGATTCAGCACCTAATGAAATTACTGGGATTTGTTCCACTGACTTGAAGTTGACCCTGTGCAGAGCCCACAGCCCCACTAGAATTCCTTTCCAGAATATCCTGGATGACAATGGCAAGTCCTTCCCTGAAACATGATCTGCAGGGAACCCCTCCATCCTGCTCTCCTCCTCCATAAACCACTTAGTCTTGCTGAAACAGAAAATACAGCTCAAATGCAAATACTGCTCAAATGCAAAATAGAGCTTGCTGTATCACAGGACACCCTGTCCTTGGGAACTGGAATTAAGATCATCCAGGCACATATCATGGGCCAATGGAATACCATTAGAAGAATTAACTTTCAGTTCTAAGAGAAATCAAACCAGAAAATAAAAAAAAAAAAGAAAAAAGAAAAACAAAGGGTAAATAAAAGAAAAAGAAAAAAGCACAAACCATAAAGCCCCACAGCAATTTAAAAAGACAGGTTTATTTCCAAGTATATGTATTTTATGCTCTCTTGGAATAAATAATTTTCTATATTTCTTTGATTCTAGTTGCACTTCTCCCCTTTGGAAAGAATATGATTAATATTTAATTCAATTCAGTGACATATGTTTCCATTCCCCACAGGAAAATAAGTTGCATTAATTTCAAACTCACTGACACTGGAAAATAACCAGTTGTTTATACTTGTTGGGACAAATGGGAGAACAAACATCATTAAATGTCAGAAAACATATGTTTTAAATAGCAGAAGCCAAAGAACAGCTACTAAAATCAGGCTGCTCTTAACCAGATACTGCAACACCAGTAGAAAGCTCTCCCACCCCACTCTAAACAAAACACAGGAAAAGGGAATTATTTGCTCTCAGAGTAGATCTGCTGAAGGAAAAGATGAAAGATTAGATCTAATAGAGCATTTAAGAGCTAAAACTAGAATTTAGATGAAAGTGAGGTATTAAGTGCCAAAAATACACCCCAGCTCCCCTTTCTCTCCCCCCAGGTGAACTGCAGACAAAGCCTGAAGGCAGCACAACTCATTAGGGAACTTCCTCTTCCTCTGCAGCCTTCTCTTTGTACCTGCAAATCTTGTCTCACCAGTGAGGTGCACTAACACCAGGAGTAAGGACAGGAGAGAAATTAGTTGTCTGACATAGAGAACTCTCTAGTGCGTATGAGACCAGGCAAGAGGGTTGTGGCTTCATGGAGAGAGAAGCAGTAGGAAACCACAAAGGCAATAGAGAGAGTTCTGAGCAATGAGGGTAGGTCCTGAGGCATGGGTGGGGTGGGGGTGCTGGCAGAGGAGGTAGAAGGAACTGAGGACAGTGAGCTGGCTCTGCAGTGCAGGGAGGAGATCAGGTACTGAAGAGGGAAGGGACAGTGGGGAATCTGCATATCCACAGGGCAGAAGGAAGACTGAAGGTTGGCTGGAGAGATGTTAATAACCACAGCTCACAATGCCTCCAGCTCTGCTTCTGTACAGGCAAAGAACCACAGCAGCCTCAGGGCCATTTCTCAATTAATTTATAACATAACCTAGAAATTAGATATTCTTCTGGCTTAATCACAAACAGAGCTAAACACTAAAGGCATTCCTAAAGAGCACCAAATAAATACTGACTGTCTCTGCTCTCCACAGATCCTATCTCGACTGTTTTTCACAGCAAGTGATGTTATCTCAAGTGCTTGTCTAGGAAGTGCCCATCTAGAAGACTCCGTTGTCTCTGAACCACCAGACTGCTCAAACTCATCTCTCACTCTCCACACACGAATCCTGATCACCCAGGGGAGGGATGGAAGTTGCTCTCTGCAGCTCAAAGATATTCCTGTCCCCACAGCAATGGATCTGATTTCAGATCTGTCTCCCTCAGTCTAAAGTTTTTGTCCCACAGCAGTCCAAACCAAACACAAAAACACCTGGGTAAAAAAAAGATATGAGCACCTCACAAAAATGATCACTGAATCACAGAACAGCCCAGGCTGGAAGTGACCTTCAAACATCATCAAGACCAGTCTTTCATGAAGAAGGGAGCCTTGATGAGATTATGCAGCACCCTGTCCAGTCACATCTTGGAAACCTCCAGCTCTGCCTGGTTCCTTGGGGAGTTTGCTCCAGTGTGTGACTGTTCTCACCATAAAAAATGCTTTTTACATAAAGATGAAAGCTCTCCTTGAGCAACTTGTACTTGTTGCTACTTGTCTTCCCCATGTGGCTCCTTGAGAAGAGAGCCCCCATTCTCTGTAGTAACCCTTTAAGTGCTGGAATGCTCTGGTAAGTTCCCCCCAAAGTCTTCTCCAGGCAGAAAAAACTTAACTTGTTCTGTCTTTTTTCACAGGGCAGGCTCTCCAGCCTTTTGATCATCTTGGCGGCCCTTCTTTGGACCCTCTCCAGTCTGACTGTTTCTTGAATTGCACAGACCAGGACCAAACACAGCACTCCAGGTGTGGCCTGGCCTCTAATGGGTTCTTGGGTTATGTTGTCCCAGGTGCAGGACCTTGCCTCTTGTCTTGCTAAATAAACTTCATTCAGTTCTTGCTAGTCCACTCTTCCAGCCCTTCCAGGTGTCTCTGCAAGATCGCTGTCACTTCTCACATGTCCACCTCAGCACCCAATTTAGTGTCATCAGCAAACTTGGGGAGGGAGCTTTCAATCTTGTTGAGTTTGTTTTAAGCTGTTTCACTACACAAACCTGCCTGACCACAAAACAAAAGCCACAGAGTTGGCAGGAGGGAGGCAGCAGTGACATCTGGGCTGGGATATCTGAGTGCTACTGAGTCACAGGCAAAGACCCAAATTTTGGTTACTTTATCTCATTGCTTGGAAATGCATTCTGCCAGCTAGGCACTGAAAAGCAGGGAGTGCTGTGACATTGAAGCCTTCCTTTGGCTCTGGCTGTACGAACCTTGCCAAAAAAAGGAAGTGGTCAGTCACGGGGAAAAGTTGTATGAATCAGTCCCAGAGCACATTCATGTGGGATTACCGATTGTAAACAATAATAGTGACTTGCTGTTGGTACAGTACTTTGTACAACAAGCCATGCTCTTGTCTGGAGGTTTCCTATAGCCACTCTTATGCAAATAACAAGTCATGATAATACCATGTTTATCACAACACTAAGTCAACCATAATGACTGTAAATGTAACCTGACCTTCACTTTGGCTAAACCCTGTTTCTTTCATGGTTATCTCATATCTCGGTGCATATTTATTTCCCTATTTTGTCTGTTGCCTGTTCTTTTACTTTACACACACTGCCTCACACAAGCTCTGAACTTTAACCATGGAGCTTTCTAAGCCTACTGGAATTCAAGTAAATAATAGAGAGCTTTCCATCAGTCTGTGTTTTCTTTCCAACTGCTCAGTTCTACCAATTCTTATCAAATCCAGGCCACATACAGAGAAAAAGAAAAGACAGGCCCAAAATGAAAACTATTTGTGAAAAAAGTCCAAAACAGGTGAATAAGATCCTCTTTGATCACAGTTCAGTGTGTCTACACTCAGCTGTTTCCAGTAGCAAATACAATAAGCACATTCTGTGAGCAGAAACATGAATTTTGGCCTGTAACACAAGGCAAAGGAGTGAGATTGGCAAGAGGAGTTTTGTAAACATGGTCTTGTCCTTGTGGCTCTGTTTTGGGCGGCATTACCAGTGTACTGACACTGACAGGTGGATGCGTCACCCTCCACTGATGCTGGACTACGATAGAAGAAATTAGAAACGCACATAAAATACTGTTTTGCTACATTAAGTAGCAACCAGAAATGTCAGTATCACATGTTAATTAATGATTAATGTTGGAGGAAGGAGATGCATACCTCACATATTTTTAAACTGGTATAACAAGTTTTGCCGAGCAGAGGAGGCAAGTTCTCTATAATACACAGTAATGGGCTGTGTACTTGGAACTGTGCTCCATAAATTTCCCCACCTTCAGGACAGAATGTGTCAACACACAGTCGGTCTCCTAGAATAAACTCAGTACCAGGATTAGCAATTAGAGGAATGAGGGAAAAAAATATACAAAACATACAAATGATGATCAAAAAAACTCTTTTGGACTCACCTGGGGTAGAAAAACATTGACTGGGCACATTTTTAATGTGAGACTACACCTGATATTACAAGGTGATGAGAGTAAATCAAGAAATGAAGAAAATAACATTGTGGACCTGATAAAGCTCTGGAACTGTAAAATCTTTCTCAGTGTGATGTCCTACTTAGTAAGGAGAACTTTAGCTCAGGCAGGTTGAATTAGCATATAATACATTGCAAAAATAATACACTGAAGTTATCTAACATTCCACCTTGATGAATCTCAAAGCACTCTCCATCTGTGTGTTGATGTTCCCATATTGAAAATCGGTAAAGTACACACTTCCCTTCAAGAACATTCTTGATTTAGATGTTCCCAGAACAGAGATGCTCTCCTTAGCTGAGGTGTCCATGCTATATGAAGTAGACACCACTCCCACTTTGCTCCCTGATGGGATAAGGAACTTTCCTCTCCTGTGCTGTTGTGTAACAGTTGTTACACAGGACAGGCGTATGATCCTGTACCAAGTTGTTGCCAGAGCCAAGAATAAAAGAGAAAGGTGGGATTCATTTAGCCTAACATCAGCGAGCACTAAACTGGGCTCCCAGTCAAGAGAGAAAACACAGGACGCTGGTCATGCTTCACCACTACAACAACTAGAGACAGGTTTCCTCACAATGTGATTTGTCCAGCCTCTCTTAAGCTGGTGGAAATTTCCTCTGTCTCTTGGTTGTGGAATGGCCAAACATCTTAGATTAGGCACCAGGTTGAACATAACCAAAAATTACATCAGGTAAATATCTTCTTGGAGTCTCAATCATTTGCTTTCCTCCTGGACATTGCTCCTGTAGCTTTGGAGAGCACTTGAACAAAAAGTTACAGACTGGGAATGGTCTTACCTTGTTGACCCTCTCTGACCCACATTGCACAGCTCTCCCTTCCCTGTTCTGTTATGCCATTTATTTGGGTAGGGCCACATCTTTCTGAAACATTTCCATCTTCTATGCTTTGAGGTACTTCTTGCTTTAGGAATATTTCAGCCACCACAGCATGGGTGAAAAATAATGATTTCTGAGAGCAGTGTGAAATTTTTACAGTGTAATATAAGTCAAACTGTTAATTTGCTGGCTGCCATGGCCTTGCACAATGAAGGAGGGAGAGGACACAATCACCTGATAAATACTCGTGAGTATGACGATATATTACTAACAAATAGGAGTACAAATAAGCAATATTTGTTATTGAGCTGTTAAATATATGGGTGGCACAGATTAACAAGGCATGCAGACCTTTTCCCCACTGAGGAAGCAGACTCAGGCAGTTGTGACAGTCATTTTTTCTCTTCTTTTACCTTCACCATTTCCCAGTAATTCAGTGGAGGAACAAGCCCCTCAGACTTGGTCCAACACAATTTACACCTTAAAGAATCATAGAACCATAGAACAGTTTGGGTTGGAAGGGGGCCCTGAAGATCATCCAGTTCCAGCTCCCTGCGACAGGCAGGACACCTTCAACTAGATCAGATTGCACAGAGCCCCATTCATCCTGGCCTTAAACACTTCCAGGGATGGGGCATCCACAGCTTTCCTGGGCATGACTGGGGCAGGTTTTACCTCAGGGTTCTCTGAGGCAGCCAAAGGTGTCACTGTCCCCTCTCCCACTGCTCCCACCACGGCCCCCTGCTCTCTGCCCTCACAGGGTGGCTGTGGAGACCCATGTCCCCCACACGGTGGAGGGACACAGAACCAGTCAGGTTGGAAGGGACCACAGTGGTCAAGCAGAGCCATCCCAGAGAATACAGCACAGGATTTTGTCCAGACAGTTCTGGAATATCTCCAGTGAAGGAGACTCCACAGCCTCTCTGGGCAACCTGTTCCAGTGCTTGGTCACTACACAGGACAGAAATTCTTCGTCATATTCAGGTAGAAGTTCTGGGCATCAGTTTCTGTCCTTTGCCTCTTGCAGAGCCTGGGTCATCCTCTGACACCCTCCCTTTAGATACTGATAGACATTGATGAGGTCACTTCTCCCCGAGGCTGATCAGGCCCATCTCCCTCTCTCCTCACAAGTGAGATTCTCCAGACCCTTGAACTTCGCAGCTCCAATACACCGGGGTCCGCTCCCTCAGCCCCGACCGCACTGCAGCCACCCCTCAGAGAGCAAAGCTCCCTCGCTCGCTCGCTCCCTCCCTCCCTCCCTCACGCCCTGCCCCGAGCGCCGGGACAAAGGCGGAGGTCCCGCCCGGGCGAGGCGGAGCCGGGCCGTGCTGAGCCGCCGCCCGGCCGCTTTATCTGCCCGCCGTGGGTGGCGGCCGGTGCAGTGCGCATGAGTTCGGAGCGGCTGCTCGGCGGAGCCTACAGCACTGCTCCGGCCACCTGCCCGCCCTCAGCCGGGAGAGGCGCGGACTCCAAAGCCGGTGAGTGCCGGCTCTCCTCGGGGGGCTCCCCTCGTCCTGCGCGGGCTCCTGGCTGAGGGGCTCTTCGCTTCCCTGCCTCCCGCGCTCGGGTCCGCTGGCGTGAGGGGACGAGCTCGCCCCGCTCCGCCTGCCCCCGGCTCGGTCTCGCTGCCGGGAGAGGCCGCGGAGCTGCGCGCCCCTGCCAGCCCGCCACGGGAATGGTTCGGCGTTGCTCCTATTACTCACTAATGGATTTTTAATTATTCTTCCCTCCTGTTCCAAGAGCAGCGGCGGCCGGGACGCCGGGTGCTCCGTGCGCTGCGCGGGCTCTGGGCGGCGGGCGGGACCCGGGACAGGGGCCGGGGACCGGGACCTGCACAGCCCCGCAGAGCAGATTTAGGCTCGGGTTAGTTTGGGTAGACAGGCGGGGAGGAGAAAAACTGTCAGCAAACTGCTGCCCTGCCGTCTGTGAGGCTTGGCTTAGCACTATTGAGCTGTTAAGTATTTTTTCCCTCTGTGGATTTCTTGTTCTTCACTATCATAACCTAATATTTGCTTCTGCTAATCGGCAACTTTAAGAAAATATATGTAAGTAAAGGTTTCATACCCGTAAAACTCTAATGTATGCTGTTCCTGCCTGACTAAGGGTGATGAGGGACAGCTGCCTTGTGCCTCCTCTTTGCTTTCCGACTGCCTGCAATTTGAGGTTTCTATTGGAAAAGCTGTTGGTGTAAACAGGAGCAGATTCTAGTTCAGGATACTTTTTTTTCCCCTTCTCTTTGTCAGGTGCCTTTTCCATCTGGAGGTGGTAAGCATTAGGTGGCTGGTGCTTCTTAAGATCCTAATCTTAGGTGGTTCAGGCGAGGTTTAGTGCGTGTAAAGAGAAAGCACAGCCTTAAAAACACTCTTGGGATTCTCAGTAATCCAGGATCTCAAGGGCATGTTTCCTGAATAGTTTTTGTTTTAGTGTGGCAGAGAGAGAAGGCTGCTGCAAGTGGAGCTCTGTTGTGCTTGGTCCTGTGCATGGGTGTAGCAAGAGATGATTCCTGTGGTAACAAGCATGCAGATGAAATAGGAAAGAGATAAGACAACCTCTTCCAAATCTTTCCAAACATGTTGCAAGGACTTCAAACTATAACAAGTATCAGAAATGTAACAGTTATTTCCTTCCTCCCTTTCATGAAGGTCACAGAAGGAAAGTCTTCTTTCTGAACCCTAAAGCATAAGTCTTAGCTTTAAGAGCTTTTGCAATTTCTGGCTTATGCTAATAAAAAAAGGTACTATTTTAAGACTTTGACACAGATCCTTGACTAATACAGCATTGTAGATTGCCTTCCTTGTACAGGTACTACTTTAAAGAATTATGGTTGTGGCTTTTCTCCTTCCTTTGCAGGAATTAGTGTTGTATAAGGGGGAGCTGATGCTTAAACAATAAAAGGGAAAAAAATGTTGCTTGCTTGGGGCTCCAAGAAATGAAGGTATTACTTACTTCTCAGAAATGGAATAGATTTTCCCAGCAGCATGGAATAGATTTTCCCAGCAGCGTCTTTCTTATCAAGGGTTGGTTTGGGGATTTTACTGTAGAGAGTGAATGAGTAAGAACAAAGTTTTGTGACTAGAAGTGCAAGTAATGCCTGGCATTAGAAAGGAACAGGGAGATTCTGTATTGCATCTCTGTTTTGTCAGTAGTAGCACTCTTCTCATCCTGTTAGTTAGAGCTGCTTTTTCTCTGCATGCCTCTGAGAGAAATATTAACCAAGAATGTTGGCAGACAGATCGCTGGTTGGATATAGTAACTGGAACAACTTAACTCCTGAGCAGTTGACAAGTCTCAGGCTGACTGACCTTCTGAAATACTGGAGCATGAAAATAAATGAGCATATGAATGTGGCTTTCAAAGCCAGCCAGACAGGCTGTTACTGTTACCAAATCCTCCCTCTTCTTTTTTTTTTTCTTTTTTAATTAAAAAATAAAAGCAAGTGATTTTAATTTCCAGTATAACTAACTGCTGAAGTATATCCTTTTCAATTGGGTGTGTATGGATTATCCCTGTACCAAGTAAAGTCCAGGGCCAAGACTCTACTGCTCTATTTTCCCAGTGCTGTTTCCAGCTTTGTTTACCTTGGGCAGGCAGACCTTTATCTACTAACATAGGAATGAAATGTGCAAAATTAGTTAATTTTTAAAGTAAACTCCCCTGCTTTGGGCTTCAGACGTCCTCTGCTTTCTTCCCCACACCAGCACAGCAGTCACAAAAAGAAACATAGGAGGGCAGCCTAAAATCCAGTTGTGAGACTGTGACACAGCTGTACTGGGGCTGAAAATTGTCCTGCTATCCTAAATACTCTGTAAACCAGGATTTGGCTCACCATTGCTATGACTGTAGCAGTAGTTACATAATGAAACCCTAAACCCCAGCAATGCTGCACCTGTACAAGACAGAAGTTGACTAATTACAGAGGCGTCTGTGCCTGAAATTGTTTATGTACACTTCATGGTTCTAAAGTGTTGGCTGTCACAGATAGCACCACCCTGATGTTAACAGGGAAGATTTAAAAAGAGTAACTTGAAAAGAAGGGGATGCTTTCCTTGTTAAAATTTGCATAAGGACATTTGAAGTTGGAGGAGAGCTCAGCCATCACCTGGATGTGTTTAAAGCCCCGTATAGGACTGGGCTGGGCAGCTGTGGGTATCGCACATAATTCTCCCACTGAGCAGCTACTGGGCATCAAATCTCAACTGGAGAGTACCAGTGAGAGCCTTATCATTATCCTTAGTGTAAAGAAAAGTAACTGCTTGTCACTGGCTGTAGTTTTATTTTTCGTTGGAGCAGGAAGGGATTCTGTCACTGTAAATGCGTGGGAAATGTGAGCACTTCAGGGACCTTTGGTGGTTAATCCACGACGTTGTGAAGGAGCCTTTGCCACTGGTCTTCATTTCAGGCACTAAGATTCAGCTGCTGCTGATCTGTTGCTGATTTAGTGACCTGGGAACAGAGTTTATTTGCAAGGGAAAAGGCAAAGATGTGTGGGCACGTGCTTCACAGGTGCCTTTTTTTACCCCAGTAAATTCTGTCTTGAGGGTGGATCAATGTGCTTGGCATCATCAAAACTTGTGTTGGTATTCCACTGCCTTAAAAGAAGGATCATTTCCCAAACAGTGCAGAGAGGAGTATGAGGTACTGATGAGCTATGCTCTTGTGCTGGCTTGGTTGTAGGTAACAAAGTCTTTAAAGCACAGGGTCTCAAAACAGTAAAATGGCTGTTCTTGAAAATCTAGAAAGACCAGTTAAGAATGAAGCACAGTATGGAATCCTCATTTTCTGGTATCTTGAGGCTTGGATTAACATGGTCAAGGGTGTGACCTTAGGCATTGTTTCTGAGCAAAGCATGATTTGAAAAATTCAGTGTAGTAATTGAGTTATTACTTAGGTGATGAAAATATTGGTTTGTGATTGTTTCCTCTCATTTTAAGGTGTTACTACATTTAATTTGAGATCCAATTCACTGAACCATTTAAGCATGTGATGGAATTTCCTACTGAAGTCAGACAGATTTAAATTTTACTGAATTGCTGCCTTGCCCATCTCGTTCTTTCAAAAACGTATGTACACAGGATCAGTTATTTCACTGTTGGCAGCTCTCACAAATTCTAGTGTGAGTTGTATGAATGACATTCAGTGTGTTTCTTGAGGCTCCAGCTTCCAGATTTAGAGGACTGAGAGAATCTTTGTTTTTAGCTTTGAAACTAATGGATCTTGTGGCTCCCCAAGCTACAGAGGAAAGTTTGAATTGTCACAAGTGTGCCACAGAAATCAGAAAGTTTAAAACAAAATACCAGTGATGCATACATTAAATTCTGGGAGTCTTACATGATTGTTGTCGCTCTATAATTACTTCAGCGTAGTTGCATATCTATCGTAGGCTGCCATGCGAGCCCCCTGAGTTCACACTTGGCTAAACATTGGTCAGGCCTACTTGTCACCTGTTCTTCAAATCAATATTGATGTTCAAGGAAGTGTCTATAAAAATGCTGTTGGTCTGGCTCTCATTTAGCAGACCTTACTGTCATGAACTCTGTGTATTTTTTTGTTCTTTTTCTATTTCTCTTTGTGTGGCCATACTGTGGTGACAGTCCCTCTCTAAACAAGGGCAGGAATGTTTCCGGGTTATTGGATGTTAAATAGCCATGACTGTTTCAAACACACAGGATTTTTCATGAGCAGGTAAAAACTGTGAATCATACTCAATGTTATCATAAGCTTCTACACCTAGGATGTGGAGAAGAAAAGTCAGAATTCAACCATGTTGGCCAGTTTTTGTTTACCTTGGTTCATAAAGCATCAGTTGTTGTCTGTTGTTACTTCAGTTTTGTTTTGTTTCTTTCTGTAAGAAGAGCTTATAAATTTACAGTCTGATTCTGTGGGATTTTTATATGTCAGCAAAACCTCGTCAGCTTATCCTGTGTACTCCTAGAATTAGTCAACTTGCCTGTGAGGTTTGGCATTTGTAGGCAGTACTGTTCCTTAGTCTATTCTTCTGCCAGAAAGCTTCAGTCTTACCGTATATCACAAGAGTACAGTTACCCCTAAAGCTCAAGGATTTCCTCAGTATTTCACATACTGAAGGAGCTAAGAAGAATTCAGTTGCTGATAGCCCTGTTCAGCAGGAGGAAATGTGTCCACCATAACTAACCATCAGTTAGTTTTGAGGAGTTTGGAACAGCAGTGGCTCGGTGAAGACATGTCATGGGCCAGCTGGTTTTGTTCAGCTCTGGTCTTGTACAGCTGGTTCAAAGGTATGTTGCAGGAGCACTTAATACAAGGAAAAATTCATGAGGTTGTTAGACACAAATACCTACCCTGTTTTGGGAAGCCCTGTGGTCTCCTGACCACAGCACGCAGGAATCTGAATGAATTCCTACTCTCCTTTGCCTTGTTTTGCTGCTCTGCTGCCACAGGCTGATAGAGATACAGGTCTCCAGTGTGCCCCTGTACCATCGTTTTTATAAAACACATCCCATGGTAACACTTCTAATGACCACAGAGTATTCCCACATGTTTATTCCAGATGCTTAAATCTCCAAACTCAACCAGCTATCATGGAGTGCAAGGTGACTGACAGTGTGTGCATTGCGATGACTGTGCACAGCTGACAGATTAAACCAACCTTGAACTTCACTGCCACTTCTTCTGTTTCAGTTGAATCACTGAGAAAGAGCTGGTTAAGAACAAAGGCAAAGTGTGTGTGATGCTCAGAGTACAATGAGGCTTAGAAATCTTATCTTGAGAAATGTTTCATGCAAAGAGTGTTCTAGAAATCATATGTATAGTGAAAGGGACAGACTGATCTTGTGCCCTTTTAAAAATGTATGATAATTTTCTCAAAATTGTCAACTCACCTAAAGTATATTGTGCAGTTAATGGTCTGGTGCTGACTGCTGACTTCTGGCTCCTGGCTTATGTAGCAGTTGATTTTTAGCATTTAAATGTCTTGCAGTTTTGTGGGATTGATCTTTTTGCCTGTTAAGCTAGTCTTCAAACAGGATTGTTAATAAAAAATTCTTTCAATCTCCTGCTACTATAGAAACAGTCCCTTGTAAATGCTAACATTGAGCTTCAGTGAAGAAGTAACCTGAGTCAGCAAAACTATAAAAATATCCTTTTTGAAAGGACAGACCGCACCTTATCTTTGATGGCAACTTAATACATTCTCTCTGAATTATTTGCCTCTGTCAAAGCAAAATTAAATCTTTGGAGATGAAATTCAGTGCTAACTTCAGAATCTTTCAATTTCCTCCTTCTACCCTCTGAAAAACATGCATGATATGTGACTTGTATTGTTTTAAATATCTCATGAAGGCTATCTCTAGTATAACCAAGAAATGATCACTTCAGCTGATAGAATCACATCTACCCTGAGATGCATTTCTTGTTTAATATCTGGGATCCTCTCTCCAAATAGTACTGTTCCTGTCACACTTCTGTGCTCCTGTGTCATGGTCTGATTTTTTTTTATTATAAATCCCTAATGGTACAGGTGCACATCTCCTAAGCCAAGCTAAAAAATACCCAGCTACAATGACTGAACAACAAATCCCCTTGAGAGCAACTTTCATATTTAATGCATCTCTGAAGGTCAGGAGGAACAGGCGCCTGTCATCCTGCTGTTCTTGTTCTCTCTGAGCAAGGTTACCTTATTTCTGAACCCTGCTTGTTACCTTGGCAATCCTACTGAAACAGACAGTGGGGTCTGGAAATTCATTAGATTCTTGACTATTTCTATCTTAAGTCTATAAAGTCTTTCACTTAATAGAGATGACATAAGGAGGGTGAAGGGACTTCAGTGTTAACCATGGTTAGGAGGGAAATTTGTCTGTAAAACATGCTGTATGTATTGCAGCAGTGCCAGGAAGCCTCGTATCAGCTGTAGCTGCTCTGGACACTGTACAAAGGTGTAGGAGTTTTTCAAAGCATAAAAAACACAGCAAAGGGGAGAAGAAATAATGTATATGAATGGATTATGATTTTAATGACGTGTACCTTTGATGTATTAAAGATGATGTAAAAGATAACAGGAGGAAAAAAAATCTTCCCCCACACCTTTTCTGCAAGCTCACAGGCCATTGCACAGCTCCTAAGCTTTTCTGAAATGAGTAAAACTCCCAAAGAAGCCACAGCTTCCAACACAAAAGCAGGACTGGTGCTGTAATGTTCGATACTGGCTCTTGTGTGGGCAGCTCTCTGAACCAGTTGTGCTCACTGCCTTTAGTCATTGTTCAGGAGCTTTGAGAAACATCTGAACTGGAGCTCCAGAATGAGTAATGGGAGCTTGCTGGTAGCAGAGTTATTTGTTGTTGTTTAGAATTTGTGGCTTTAATGTTTATTGGTGCTGAATCTGGGTGTTCCTGCTGTCCTGAATGCAGATAGCCCACGATGAAACTTAGTCCTGGTTAAACTGAGGTATTGCTGCTGGAGAAAGCAGTATACTTCTCCCTCAAAATTTGGGCCTCTTGATTGATTTCTTGGTAACTTCAATTAATATCTTCTCCTGGTTAGTCTTTAAATATGCATCTTATTTATGATATCTGTTTGAATCTGCAGCTGTGACCTCTCATAATGTAATCCACAAGATGTTCATAGTTTTGAGTGTCATTCTAGAAGTCTCGTAGTTGTTTATACCATCACTGAGGGACTGAACAAACATGGTGTGTTCAGTTTATACTGGGGACACCTGAATAAAAATGTGATGCTGCAACTTGAAAGTGCTGATGGGAGATAATATTTGCCTTGTGTTGGATGTCAGTAGAAGTACTCACCTCTTGCTGGCCTCTTCTCCATCTCAACATCGCCTTGACAGACAGAGGATGAAATCTGAAGTCAGTGGGAGTTTTCTGTGAATTTCAGAGGTGTTAAGATTCTCTGATAGTCTTGCGTTCTAAAAATTATGCATTTGTGTGTGTTTGATCATGTGTAGGATTTCAGAGGAGCCAAGATTTTCACTGATAATGTTGGCTTCCAAAAGTTGCATATATTTTCTTGTGTGGGTGTGTTTGTGTGTGGCTTTTCAGCACCACGGGGTTTGTTGTAGATGGAGCTGCTGTTGCAGGATATGTTCCATGCTTGGGCTGCTCTTTTCCTGTTTAGCTTTCTGCAGCAGCCAGAGGTACAGCAGCTGCCTCAGTGCTCCTGTGTCTGCCTCTCCTGTGAGTCTGAAAGCCAGGACTATGAGCATGTTTCTACCTCTGCGCATCACTTAAAGCCCATTATCCTGAGGATTCATTGTATCATTGATAGCTCAAGTTCTTAATAGAAAAAGAGAAGGTTCTTTTTGTGTAAAAGCAAGGCTAAATTGGATCGTTACACCTAATGTTCATAAGAAGGGCTATGAGATGTTTTTGTTGTGGCAGCCCAGTGCTCTGGATTGTGGATGTGCTTCCAAGACTTGCTGGACTGCAGCCTAGCCATATTGTGTGGGAGCTTTCCCACAGGACACGCTGGTGCCACAGCACAGACGACGCACCTCTGGTAATGTCATAGCCTTCTCCTGGGAGGAGGGCTCAGTGGGATGGAATTGTTGCTCAGTATTGGCAGATGTTATCTCACTGCTATGAAACACTAATCAGCTTACCAGAAGGCTCTGGTTTCCCAGCCCTCAGCCCACAGCCGTGGGGAGCAAGGAGAAGTAATCCGATTGAATTGGAAATGCAGGCTTGGCTTTGCTTCTCGTGTCACCCCTTGAACCATAATAAAGGGAGAAGCACTTGGGAAGCAGGACCATCTCATTTAATTTGTGCAGCATCAGGGGAATGGTGTCCAGTTCCCAGCCGGTTGCACATAATGTAGTACCTCAGAACCAGCTGTTTTGAGGAATGTGTCACTGCTGTTCACGGGTCACAGGCAGGGTGGGTGAAAAGATGGACTGTTAGCAAGCAAGGCAGTTTCTTGTGGCAAAGGGTGGTTTAATGTATTGGAGCGAGAAATGAGCTGGGTTCTACTTTCTGCCTACCCCCATTCACGCTGTTAGTGCACTGAGATGGCTTTTGTGTTCATGTCCTTGAGAAGAAAAAGTTCTGCCACTGTTTTGGGAGATGACGACAATTCAAAGGTTTTACGGAACTGGGCATTGGGAAAGCTTAAAAAACTGGGGGCTTTTGCTCCAGTGAGTGCTGGTGCATATGTCTGTTTCAGTAAGTGTCTTCCAAATGTACAAGTACTGTTTCTTCATGGCTGAGTGAAATAAAAGCTCTTGAAGCTTTAAAATGCAATTTGTAATGTGTTGGTGCAAAAATGGCACCAAGTTCTGCTCATGGATCTTTCACCAGAAGCAGGTGGCAAAGAGCTGCTTCAGTAACACAAGTTAACTGCAGCAGTGTTAGGAAATGAACGGGGTTCTGTTTCCCTCATGTGATCCCATAAATAGAATTCTTGTTTAAAACCAAATAAAGAGAAAGGTACTTGAGCTGGGCCAGTTGGTATCTCAGACAGTGAGATTTTATTACTGCTAATGATGTGTCACAATGGAAAACAAAATGATTCTGTAGGACAAGGATATATGCAGGGTCCTTGCTGCTAACTGTCCGTAGACATCTGGTTTGGAAGGACGAGAGATGGGATACAGAACCTTTCTATGTTGGATTTTTACCCATCTTTTTGAATAAAACAATTTTTAAAAAAGTTGCCCATAAAGTGGTAGATGTGTTTCAGGGCATAAAGATACGCCCTTTATTAACTTGTGTGGGGTCTTCTTTTCTATTTATTTTCTATTCCTTTTCAAGTGTTTTGACAAGCAGATTTAACCCTACCATGTTGTTCTCTGTTTCCAGACATGAATAAAGTGAGCAGCCCCACATAACACACTGATGGCATTCTGTGCTGCATCGGGATCAATATCTCAAGAAGGTGGGATGCCTATGAATCTCCTGGTGGATTCTCCTGAAATGGCATCTGAAATCTCTCCAGAGCACACCCTTGGGAGCATGGAGAGGGCTGGCAGTGTGGAGAATCGTGGCAGCCAAGCTAGGTGCAGAAATATTGCCTTGGTAAGTGTTTAATGAGCCTTGTGCTTAGTGATACAGATTACATTAATAGCTCTGTCCACATCACGTGATTTTTGTTTTATTAAGATTGATTTTTGCCATTTCTAATCCTACGTGGTTGCTGGTGTTGTCTCTGTTGTTAAACTCAAAGGCCAGAAATAACTTCACAGCTTTGGTATAACACCTTGTTATTTTGGTCTGATTGTCTCTGAGAGCTTGGAGACTGCTGCTTTCCAGCCCTTCCTCACAGGGAACCAGGAATGGAAGTAAGGGCTGCTCTGCCCTTGCTTTCTTAAATAGCTCATAAAGAAACTTAAGGATAGTGGTTGTTCTACACACTCCTTTTTGCTTAATCTCTTTGTTGACACTCCTGAATAAAGGTCTCGGCTTATTCCACCTTAATTAGATGAGTAACAAACATGTCACCATACACAAAGCCGTGCTTGCATTAGTGAGTATGAGTGTGTGGCCATTTAAATGGTGAGTGAGTAACTGAGGGAGTAGGATGCACTTCTGCATTTTTCCCAATTAGCAGGGTGAATCAGGCAGTGAACTCAACAGTACACTTTGTACTGTGACAGGCTAAGCCTAGAAAGCAGGTATGGTTCCTTCCATATTTTTTTATCATCACAACCATTTGAAAAGCATCCATTTTTAATTGAGGAAAGAGCACTCTGGTAAAGATGCTTGCCCTAAGTGGAAATCTAAATCTCTGTCTAGCCTTAAATATGGAATTAGGTTTTCTGTCTCTTTCCCTCTGCCCTCCCTGATAGTTTTCTTTTAATGTGGTAGTTTTCTGTGAAAGAGTAAGTGGCAAAACCTGTATTTTTCTGTATGCCTCAGACACACTCATGGTTTTGTGCTACTTCATGAGCTTTCTGGCACCTGGAGGCAATTCTAAATCTGTTCCTTTTTTTTTGTTTCTACTGAAAATACTTACTGTTAATATGACGCTGTATCCTTCAGCTTGTGTTGCTAGTTAAAACACAAAACAAACATGATGAAATTTAGTTCCTTAACTGTTTCTGATCTGTTCTAGAAAAACACTGTGAAGGATAGAAGTGGGGGAGGTTAAGTACACCATTTGGACTCAGGAAGTTAGTGTATGTTGTTTATTTTATGAAAGCTGGTTGAATTTTAGAGAACTACAGTGGAAGTAGTACTTTGCTAGAGAATTACAACTTCATTTTACACAGAATTGCAAGTTAATTTTGCTCATTACCACTAGTTTCCCACGTTAATGCAGTAGTAGTCAATCATGTTTCCTTGGGTTTTATTCTTAGCTGCAGTAGCAGGCATGAAACTAGACATTTGTAAAAGGCAGTATTGAATAACAAAGCTGTGTATCAATCAGTCTGTTTGTACAGTCTCATCCTGGGTCTGCTGTGTCAGAAAATGACAGATTCCCTTAGTCCAACTGAATCCTGCCATGTGATATCCCATATGGTGATGCATCAGCTAGAATTGGAATCCCTTCCTACTCTGTAATGCAGTAATTTATAGATGGAGTAAAAGTTGGCTGCAGGCTTAGGCAATTCCCATCAGACCTGTGAAATAGCAGTTCATGGAGCCTTTCGTTTGTCTTGTTTGAGTTTGTGAATGAAGATAGTGAAGTGTGTACCAACAAGTTTAATTGTGATGCCACAGATCCCCTTCCATGATTTTTCTTCCAGCAGTGCAGTAGGTGGCATGTCCAATAAGGCTGACAACTCACAGGTGTGGAGTAACAGGTTGGACAATATAAACTCTTCTCAACACAGGCATAATTTCAGTTTGTGAATTTGAGAAGGGGTCTGTGTTAAACTGAACATGAAGAAAATTCTGCCTATTCTGCCTAATTGCTGGAACATGCTCCTACAGACATTATCTTCTTGCTTCAGTAGTTTTGTTATAAAAGTTCAGAAGATGCAGAAGCTTTGATGGCCTAATGAGAAGAAAGGGATAGACAGCTTTTTGTAGACAAAGAATTTTTTACACAAATTCTGATAAAGGAGGGGATGTATTTTGAGGCACACTGGACCTTTATAGCCCTGAAAAAGAAGTAATAGAGACTTATCTGCCTCTTCATTTATCACCTTCTTGAGTCTGTTCACCTTGAGACATGGCAAGGAAGGTCAAGGTTGGCTTTGATTTTTTGGGGGGTTTTGTAACGGCCTTGTAAAGGAAAGAAGTGTGACAGTGCTTCTTATGACAGTCCTATACTGCTGCAGGTTTCTTCCTACTTTGATTGTAAAAAACCAGGCTCTTAAGCTTCTCAGTGTCAAACTGCATTAGTCACTAAATATAACCTTTGTATTGCATCTGTGGAATTCAAACAAACCCAGGGATGTGATAATGGGGACAAACACTTGGACTGGCTTCAGCCTTCACTGACTGCTCACAGCTGGTTTGGCTGATTCCTGGCTGGTCCTGCATCCTGTGTGTCTGTGCTGGCATTGCTTGCTGGGAACTGGTTGTCAGTTTAGGAATGACTGGGAGATGGACATAAATTGCCACATGCTAAAAGGGTCTTAAAATTCTTCCCAGTCAGCTGCTGTCACTTCAGTTTAATTTTGCCAGATTCCTCAGCTTCTCTTACCTATATAGTGATACTTGCAGTTAATCTTTGACAACTGCAGGTGTCCAAGCCAAATTTCTTTTCTTAAAAAGAAAGCAAGATGCTGCCTTGATTTCTAGGAGGATTTCCATAGAAATGTTAGATGATCAGGCCTGGATTTTTGCTGCCAAATCTATCAGAGCAGGTTGAGTTGAGATGGGAGGAATCTATGCCTTGGTATCTTCAACTCACACAAATGTTTGTAACCATAAAAGCTGTTATATATGAGAACATGAATTTGCACATATATTTTGGTTTCTTTATTGAAAAGAGGGTATCCATACATCTGCTGGAGAGAAGTGTATTTTCTTGATGCATGGAATCAGTTACACTTACCTAAGGGTGAGGACAAACAAAAACACTCTGTTCTTGGCAATTCTAGCTTCCAAAACCCAGTCTGGAATGACACTGCCTGACATGTGGTATGACAATTAATTTGCCATGAGATAGAGTTGCAGCAATTTAAGGACACTTAATTCGGAGATAAAACTAGGTCTTGGGTTGTTTCTGAAACAATTTGTCTTGTTCCATTGACTGAATAGGCACAGACCAGCTTCTTAAAGCCAATCTTTCTCTTTCAGTGCTTCTCTCTGGTAATTGGACTGGGTATCTATTCTCAGCCATGAGTAGCTTTAGTTTCTGTGTGTGAATAATGTTCTAGGACAATTGTGCTGCCTGTGAAAACCATGGCAGAGGTGTTGGTTGTACCTGAAGTGAGCTGTGCTAATTGGAACTGCACTAATAATAATAAGCTGTGTCAGTGCCTTGGACCTGTTGCTACAACTTCAGTACTTTACCTTCTGTATCTGAATATGTCTTATTGAGTGCTAGCTTTGAGGGATAGTGAGTTCTTATTATTTTTGGTGTTTTTATTTTGGTTTTTGCCTTTGGATCAGACAGATCCTTGGTTAATGCCACAGTTCACCATCACTATTTTTGGGGCAGTGGTGACCTCCAGAATTTGTTCAAGTGACTATTTAATTTGATAACTAATCAAATTGCTTAAACTGGGAGAGGCCATGACTCTAAAAAATAGATTTTTTTTTTTTTTTTTTTTTTTTGTTCTGATTGTTGTTTCTTCAAACAAGCTTCCTCTCTGGCTCTCACAAGTTGTGATAGCCAGTCACTGAAGGTGATTTGTCACTCCTGGATCCCTTGTATTGTACAGGTGGCATTCTGAATGTTAGTTACGTAGGCATGAAGAGCAACTATGCTGTGAGTAGTCTGAGCTGGCTCAGTGTTTTGTTTCACACACTCAGCCATTTAACTCAGGGGTGATCTGGTTGTTTGGTAGTTACGATGTCTCTCATAGCCTAAAAATTCATTATGATGATTGTTATCCTTTTTTGGATCAGTACAGGTAATTCAGATGCAATAGACCTGGCATTCTAAGTGCACTATGTTAGTATCTCTTTACCCCAACCTCTCTGAAGAGAATCCACTGGGAATCCAGTGTGGATTTTGGGGTTCTGGAAAAGAAAAAATCATGTGTCTGTTAGCCCATTGCCACCTTTTTCCCTCACAGTTTGAATGAGTCTTGTGATGCTGAGCTGCATTTCAGGTACATTCAAGGGAAAGTCCAGAGAAAGACTCCTTTCATAAAATTAATGTGTTTTTTCCCCTTGACACTGATACTCCACAGGCTTTACTGTACTACAAGACCTTTCACCATGTCCGAGGACTTTGCCAAATAACAATACAAAAAAAATGAGAAGAATTTTTGACTATTTGCTTTGTATGGATCCAGCTGCCTTGGGGCAGGTGGAAGCCATTCCTTAAAGGGTGTGGAGAGAGCTATGCTATGCTTCATCCACTTTAAACTGATGTTAGTATGACCTGGAAGCAGTGTGCCTTGGAAAAATAAGAGCCAGACTCTGAGCAAGGAATGATCTTGCTGTAAAATGTGCTAGTGAGAATGTAGATCCTGAAGGCAGTTTGGGCTATGTGCACAAGCTGCATTGTTCTACTTCAGTGCAGGATCTGGTAGATCAAGATTATTCCAGCAGATGGGCAAATCTGCATTTTAAACAGATTTTTAAATGCTGATAGGCATTCCTGAACTTTCAGAGTGTTTTCTTTGTATACCCCACTACTTTTCTTGGGATACTTGCATTAAAGTTTCTGTAATGTGGAATTCAGCTTCTACTTAACTCACCTTCAGTGCGTGTAGAGAAGATCTCTTGTGATTATATGGGTGGTCAAATTTTTATATATTAAAATACACACAGGGCTGCATCTGCTCACCACCCATTCATTCTCCCCTGTTTCAAATATAACGTGCTCCATTATTTGGCCCTTCCTGTGCAGCTAAACTCGCAGCACTCCATGCTTTGTTCTGGACCCTGTCCAGCCTGGCTGCATCCTTTCCAAAGTTCAGCAACTGAATCTGAACTCTGTGTTCCGAATGAGGATGTGCTGTCATGTCATCACCCTGGTTAATATATCCCAGAATGAGATCTGCATCCCTGAACAGCAGATTTTTTCCCTCTTTATAGCACTTAAACTGACAGAATCACAGATTGCACAGGTACCTTGCAGTAACTTCATCTCAGCATCATTTTTTGTTCATTTGTGAGTGCGTTTTTGGGGGCCATGTCATCAAGGTGTATGGTATCTTGTGCTGGCACCTGTTGGCCAAGTCAATAACCCTCTCATGAGAAATGAGCTTGGTGTGAAATTATTTGGTTTTTTATGAAAATTATTTAGTGGCTTTTGCCTGAAATGTCTCCCCAATTTTTCTCAATGTTGTTCTAACACAATTTCTTTTCCCCTTTAATTTCTCTACGCTGATCAGCCTAATTTTTTTTATCAAAGAGATGTCTTCAGAGTTTAGGTAGATACTCAGTTTGCTTTCTTTAAAAGTAGGTTAGGAGTAATTTAGTTTATGACTTTAGCTCATCTAGTTTATCTTTTAAGTACTTGTAGATAATTTGTTTCCTCACTTAGGACCTATTGATTATACGCTTTGCTACCTCTTACAAAGCACACGGGTCCAATTATACTCGTAAACTGAAGAAAACAACACTCAATATTATAGTCTTCTTCACCAAATGAAATGGTATTTTCAAAACCATCAGATAGTGGGTTGTAGAGGAAGCACTTTTTGACACAGCACACAATTACACTCTGGAACTCCCTGCCACAGAATGCTGTGAATGCCAGTCATTTCCATGGCTCAAACAATAAGATGAATTCATGCTAGAAAAGCTCATTAAGGGCTATTAAATACACAGATGCTGATGCATCTGGGAAGTCCTTAAGCCATGTATTGCTGGAAACTGGAAGGACTTAGGAGAGAAGAAATATATCCATCCAATATACAGCAACACCCCCCAACCTCTCTCCCTAGTCCTGTGTGTTCGTAGTTGCTGAAGGCTACTGAGCCGAATGGGCTTTTTGGTCTGATCCTGTGTAGTAGTTCATGTTCTTAGCTGTAATTCACTTGCTTCCAGCTTCAGTAACACAGCAGTACAATCCATTCCATTTCCCTTTCCTGTAAATCCAGTCAGAGGCACTTGACTTCTTCTGTGCTAAAGCTTTTATACGTGTTCTGATGCAGTTCCTACACGCAGGGCTTTCTTTTTCACCCCTTCTAATAAGTAGAACTGCCTTGTTATTAACAGACTGTGGCCCAAGTGGTGCCACACTGGCCTTTGTACTTAATATTAGAATAGTTTGCTCCCTTTATGTTTCTTTTGAGAAGGATCCAGCCACTTCTTTCCCATAGCAATTGTGCCTGTTAATTCCTTAGTGCTGTCAAGTGATTGATAAATCAGTTGAATCTGGTGTTCTCCTGGTATTTTATGAATTGAAGTTTGGTTCCTTAGCAGTTTTTGGACAATTTTTTTAAGCACTGCAGGTGTCCTGGGATTTCCTGTGCTGCTCTGTTTCTGTCAAAGCTGTGCCAGTCTTAGGATTTTAGATTGGGATGTGATGTTCAGAATTTCTTCAGATGTATATGAAAAATTGTGGGCCTCTGGATATGAAGTCATTATTTTGAACAGGTAGGAAAGGACTTGAGTCTTTTCTATGAAATAGATTCTATGCTTCTTGTCTTTCTCTTATTTCTTTTTTTCCCCCTCTTTTATACCAAACACTGTTTTAACAGACTCTTTCCTGTTTGGCGTAAGCAGGAAATGTTTGGCTGTAGAGGTCTAAAATATTAATGCCAGCTGAGCATACTCAGCTATTTCAGCTGTTTGCTTCCCAAACTTCTTCTGTCCAAGCAGTCCTTTTAATCCTCCTAATTTAATGTAATTTTAAGATGAGGCACAATTTTCAAGTTTCAAATTCAGGCAGTCTTTTGACAGTAGTTTTAAATTTTTTAGTGTTAGGTGTATGTGAGATTTAGTTTAGGGAGGTATGTTTGTGTACCAAGAGTAGGGAATAGATGGAAACTATGAGGTGAATAACTCAAGTAGCTGAAAAGACTTTTCTTTGAGTGTTAAAAAACACAGATTCATCAAGAAAAAAAGAGACCTGGAAAACCAGCCTGGAAAGAATATGAACTGTTCCAGTACATGGAATATATGGAAAATGAACTAAATGTGAATAGACTTGGTAACCTTAGTTAAAACTGGCACCTGTTAAGTTAAAAAAATTCCTCCCATCTTTCTGAAGGCTTTTCTATAATACAAGTAATACTGGTGGGAATAAAGCAAGTCACTGCTTGCTTTACATCTCTGAGCTCCTTTGGTTTGACCAGCCTGAGTAGGTTTTTTTTTCCACTGTGATTGTGTGTCTAAAATGGGATTGTTTCCTTGGCTGGCAAACTGAAACATGCCTTGCCTGAGGGAGTTTCTATCCAGACTGGATGCCTTGCATCTCAGTGCAGTGCCCTGACCTAACAGTGCCTGTTCTCCAGAGCTGTTGGTTTTGGTTTTGTTGCTGGGGTTTTTTTTTTCTGATGAAATGTGACATTGATCATCTTGAAAGGAACTTGCATGAGGAAACAGATTGAAGTGCTAACAGAGATGAGGTTGGCCTTTCACATCTTGGCATGCTATTTATTATAAATGTGTTTACAAAGGGATGGTTACTCAATTTAGATCCTTCTCCTAAAGAGACACTGCTCATTTCAGCAAGATCCATGAGGGATGGTTAAATCAGGCAAAGCTCTCCTGCAAATCTTACCTGGCATGGCAAAGTGCTCAGTCTTACAGCACAGAAAAGGATGGAAGGAAGTGCTTCTGTGGAAGTCTTTGCTTCCTTGCTTTATTCTTTGCCCAGCTCTTGACCAAGCCAGTTAAGCTCGTGTGGGAGCAGTTTTTTTGGGTCCACAGTGAGGTGCAGTAATTCCCATACCATGCTCTGAATTTATAGCCACTATGAACTCCTTAAACACAACCCCCTCTTCTTTTCCTTTGCCTGTGTAATTCTGGCTCTTGCAATGAGCTCACCCTGAACAAAAGGTTCTTGGAGTCCTGTTCAGCTCCAGCTCAGGGCTACCTAACAAGGGCTCCTTTCCTGTCATTCTCTCGCCTACTAGACATAGCAGCCCTATGAGTATTTGGGCGGGGAAGGAAGGAGATTGCAACATCCATTAAGGAAAAAAAAAAAAAAAGGAAAAGAAAACTAACCAAAAAACAAAAAAGGAAGGCTTGTCTGTCTCTTGCTTTTCAAGTGCAGCTGTAAAACTTTCCTTGGCCTTTGAAAACTGACATGTGGTGGGTGCGAGCTGTGCAATACGTCAGCCTTTGAAGTTCATCTTTTAAACCGGCAGTGGCAAATGGCATCCAAATTTTAGCTTTTGTAGCAGTTTTACTGCAAGCTGGAATAACTTACTTATTCTGACAGTAAACTATGGATAAGAAGACTAAGTTAGAAATACCCAGACCTCTGTACATCTTTCCCACCCACCAAATGTTCTATTGGCCACACAGGCAAAGGCAGCTAAGACCCTCAAAGCATTTATTTTCTCATCTGTAACATTCTGAGTGCTTTGAGACCAACTGCCACTGGGTACAGTGCACTACATTATATTTCTTAATCTATAGGCATAACTTTCCTACAGAGCTACGTTGTTCTTATTTTTAATGCTGAGAATGGGGATAAAAGCTTTGTTTGTGCAAGGAGTTAACAGGTAGAGCTGCACACAGGTTTTTTTAGTCTAATCTAATGTAAGATGATCTGAACAGGCACAGTGAGTTTGAAGCAAGTTGTGCTGCCCTAGCAAGAATGTGGCTACCTCTTGGATATTTGTACTGCATACCTTTATGTATTTACCTAAATTCTCCCAGCCCTCCACTGAGAAGTAGCCTTTTTTTTACCCTGTCTGCACGTGCAGTGAGGTGTCCTTGGTGCTTCTTGTTGAGTTACTGATAGTAAAGGTTCCAGTAGATGCTTGGCAGGGGAGAAATTCAATCCAGAAAAGAGAAAACCTCACTTGCTTTTCAACAATATATACTTACATTCCAGAACTTACACAGGTCTCTTGGGAAATGTCTTTCCTGTATCCACTGTCTTAATGCAGTGCCTTTCTTAATCATTCTTTGTCATCTCCAAGCTTCTGGAAAAGTGAGTGTTTCCCAGGGTGGAGGGAAAAGAGTAAGTGCATTGCTACCCAGCTTCGCATAGTGATAATGTGTTAATCAAGTTAATTAAGAGCAGTGACTCAGAGAAAATGAAGACTGGATAATCCAAGCGATTATTTATCACTTCTGTGGTCTACAGGATTGTTTCCTGCTGAAGAAAATAGCCTAAGGCACTATACTGCTAGGGAACACGTCTTCATATTTATTCTTGGATTTTCCTTTCTGTAAATTAAAGATAAAATCTTTAGAAACCCTCTCCCTCCTTACTATTACCTCTTTGTAATCTGCCATGTACCTCTGGATAATTTATAGTTTGTAGTGGCACAGACACTTCTCAGCTCCAGCTTTGCCTCTAGAAGCCCAGGCACCCTTTGGACTTGAGCAAAGAGGGAATCACCCCATTCCTGGGACTCTCCTGAGTGCACCCTTTCCCTCCCATGTTGTTCCCTAAACCTTTCCCCCAAATCTGACACATAACACAGTTTACCCCAGTTTGGAATCTGAAGAAGCCATCCTAACCCTTCCAAAGGCACAGGTGAGTGTAGGGCGTTTTTTTTGCCTTTTTTTTATAGTAGCTTTTATTGCTTTTATGATCTCTTAGCAATTTATTCTGTACAATTCAAATGAAGACTTTTTTGCTAAACTAAAGGATGTAATACCAGTTGCTGCTCTTCTGGTTTTTAAATTTTTTTTTGTCCTCTAGCATTGTAATGTATAAATGTCTCTTTGGGAAAGTGTTACTCTTTCTCATTTTTTTTTTCTTTTTTCCCCATAGGATGATGAAAGCTTGAAATACTTAACTCATGAAGAACAGGATGTTCTCATGTTCTTTGAGGAAACCATAGATGCCTTAGAAGATGACTTGGAGGAGATGGCCCTACGTGACAGTGGCATCCACTGTCAGTCCCCAAGGTCAACAGAAGAAAATGTGTCCAGTCATTCAGAAACTGAAGATATCATTGACTTAGTACAGTCAACACCTGAGAGCAGTGACCATGAAGGCCCTTCCAGCAGAGATGCAGAACCAGGTAATTGTGTTTCTTGCAAGTGTGGGTTTTCCCTTTGATCCAGCCCTGATCTATTCCAGTTCTCCTTTGAAACAGCTAAAGAAATTTTGTACCTTCCTTACTACCTCAAGATGAATTTGTTACACATCAGGAGCTCTAAGGACCATGATTTTAATTTGCCTTGGCTTTTTTGAAATTTTTGCTGCTACTGTAACTTTTTGTCTGATTTTTTTTCCTTTTCCCTCACGGAATCATGCATCTGATGAAGTTGTTGGTTTGCTGTCTCCGTCCTCTGCCTGGAGACTGATTTGTCACTGTTGTGCACAGTCATTGCAATAAGGCAGACAGTATTCACCAACCTGTTCATGCTCTGCTTTTCCATAAGACTTCTGAAGATTTTTCTCAAAGAGTTTTAAGATAGCAGATTGTTTTCAGTATTACTTTGTGTGGGACTGAAAGGCACACGGGCCCTATCGTGAGTTTGTGACAAGATAGCATATGGCATGTTGTTTTTGTCACCCTGTAGAGTGTGCTCTCTCTGTATTTGGACAATGACTCTATCAGCTAGTACACACAGTGGGGTGGAATGTGTCCTCTCCTGGCTGTTTTAATAAAAAATAAGAACTGTAAAACTCTTCTGAAAAAGCAACCAGTGAAGCAACATGCAGACTGTGAATGAGAGGCAGAGAGGGCTGTGGCAGTGACCGCACTGAAAACGGAGCTGTAGCATTGTCTGAGATGCCATTGCTGGGAGTTCAGCTGTAGTTTCTTCTGGCAATTTGGGCTGTGGTTGGGTTGGAAACACAGGGAGAGGGGAGAGGTGCTGCTAAAAGGAGGGTTTGCATTCTGCTCTGTGTGAGGAGTTAATGACATCTCTGCTGCTTTGCCTTTTAGTGTTGGATGCCACTCGGAGAGCCGAGAGCCCTCAGCCAGCTGTACCTGCTAACCTTCTCCCACACCCCCCTGCACCACCACCACCACCAGCGGTGTCTGAGACACTTCCTCTTCCTCCTCCACCCCCTCCTGCAGTGCAGCATCCAAGGTTGCTCCGTTCCATCCCCACTCCTCTCATCATGGCCCAGAAGATCTCTGAGCAGCAGGCAGAGAGCCGGGCACGCTTCCCCAGCGCCCTCAAGGAAGGGAATCCCGACAGGAAGAAAGCCCTGGTAACCAACGGTGATTATTCCACAGCACCCAAGCACCCTCCTGCCCCCGCCCCCAAACTGCACCGGTTCCCAAGCAACATCAACATAACAAATGTCAGTGGCAAGGAATTCAATGAGACCATTTCCAGAGCAGCGGTTAACGTCCAGGAGCGGCGGGCTCAGGTGCTGGCCAACATCAATGGGGGAGCTCTTCTGGCAGCTGAACTGGAGGAGAAGCTGCACAAAAACGATTTCTTGTCACGTAACAGAAGTTCTTCCTTACGAGATCTCTCCTCTGAGCAAACACGCTATGAAGCCCTGACAAAACTCGGCCTAGTTAAGGGGAAGCCTGCTCAGGACCAAGTGGACCATGCCCCAAGCACTCAGCAGCCTGATGGGCAGCCCAAGCAGGCAGAGGCTGTCACCAATGGATACCAAAACATCCATGAGGTTTTAAAAAGTCAGCCCAGCCCTTTCCTTCCTATGGGCAAAACTGTAACAATCAAACCAGAGGTGGCTCTCGCCTCTAACAAAGTCAGCAGCGCACAGCAGAACACAGACAAAAGTTGTAATGATTATAAACAACCTGCTGTAAGCCTGGACATGAGGAGGAGGTCGGGTTCACTGCCAAGACCGTCAGGATTTCGATCCCAAGGGATAACGGTGAAGTTTTCTGGCCGTGGCTCAACTGAAGAAGCCAGGAGAGAGGCACTTCGGAAACTGGGACTGCTGAAAGAGACTGCGTAACTTGGATGGGAATGTTGTGGCAGTGGGCGGAAAGTCACAGCATGGCTTTGTGCTAGAACGGTCCCAACAGGATTGGGATCAAGTGGATTGGAAGAAAAAAGGGAAAGTTCTCCGCTTCAGGCAAGCCAGGGAGGTATTAGACACTGTGGGATGGCCACTTGTGTTTATCCCAGAAGGACTGGCACCATGTAGGGTCCTGTAGAGCAGTGGGTTTTGGCTCTCTTTCCTGCAGAGATGCTCATCTGTTGCTCTTTGTGACTAAGAGGAATTTTATTTAATTAATGCTGGACTGTAGCAGGCAGCATCTCGTTAATGAAGTGTACAGTGCAGTATTGTTGTACATAGCAAACTAAATGGCAAATTCTTCCTTTTGCTCTTTCTGAAGCCAAAACCAAGAGCTCCATCTGTCCTGCCCACATGTGTCTGTCTGTCTGTTCTTGGGAGCTCAAGATAATGTCACAGCTGAAATTTCTGACAGTGTGACACCCTTCTGTGACTTCTTGTTGTCTGTATTATCTGGCTTGGCTTCTTTCCCTGCCAGTGGTGGAGTCTTCTGCTCCCTCACTCTGCACTTGGCTCAGAACTGTGCACAGGGTGGCTTCTGCTTCGACCTTCTCCTGGACAGAGCAGCCCAAGCTTTGAATGGGTGACTGCCTCTCTCTGCTGCTGCTCCTGCAGTCTGCCCTCCCTTCCCAGCCACCTGCTCCTTGGGCAGGCCTGAGCAACCCACGTGTCCAGGGAAAGGCTCCAGGAAAGCCTCAAGGATCTGCACCGAGCACTGACAGCCAAAGAGTCTCCTGACAATCTGTGACCCCAACTGCTCTATCCCAGGGAGGATCTCACAGCAGAGAAGCCAAAAGAACAAGTTAACTTTGTACCAAAAGCGAGACCTGTATGTCAAAAGTTTTGTCTTTTATGTTGGGGCTCCTGGGAAGGAGCTGTTACTTTTTGAACAGTAGCTGTACTACACTAATTATAATTTATGTTACTTCTAAAACTGTCATTTGGTCTTCCTGTAGTTTGACAGCCCTAATAATCCTCTGTTCACAGCCTTATTCAATTCTGCCCTGCCAATGCATAAAAGAAGTTACAGCCAAAATTCTTGCAGGCTATGTGGAGTTTCAGGAGAGCTGCATGTAGGAACACATCATTCCTGAATGGTCCAAGTTGGTGGTATTTTGCCTTTGTGTGATAGACAAGCTGGTAAAGATTGTCCCAAAATATATTTGTGTTAGTATGGTTTTCTTTTTTTTTTTTATATATGGCAAAGCTGCCCTTCCACATTGAAACTCCTTTCCTTTTTGTATTACCTGAAAACATCAAGTATAGCCACTTTAAAATCAAATGCCAAACTCAGAATTTTTTTGTTGTTATTCCTTTATGTTTGATTTCTTGGTGTTTTGAATTTTTTTTTCTAAAGGGAAAAACTGACTTATCCTCTGCACTTTTTAAAGCCTCGACCAACCCACTCCTTCTCCCAAGCAGCTGAGCAATAAACCTTGGAGAAGAGGAGGGGTGGCTACAGCAGAAACTGACACACCCTTTGGCGAGGAGCTCTGACATAACTGTGATAAACAAGTTTGTAGTTCTTGTGATAAAGTATTTCAAACTTGCTGAGCTGTACATGTAAATGAAGCTGTTGTGAAGGAAAAACCTTTGTGTCATTCTCAGTATGCCTCATAAGTTAAGGGTTTATTTGGTTTTTTATTTTTGTTTTTTGGTTTTTTTTTTAAATTATCTGCTCACTGCTTAAATTTTTAATTGTGTTGTTACGGTATCTGGCTGGTTCTGTTATGTAGTTATTCTTTTCAGCCTTTTCACTGGGTAAGTGATCATGTTCCTCATTGTGACAGGCTTTCTATACATAAGCAATCAGTAATTAAAATATGTGGCCATTCCTGGGCTGGCAGAGCACTTGGGCATGCATAATCAAACATGAGAGGTGCTGCTGAAATGAAAAAGGCTGCTTGTGTGCTGCAAGTAAAGCACAGGCTTGTTCTGGTGGGCTCTGAGTCTGCAGTCCTAAATCAGAAAGACAAGGGAGCACAGAAAATACACCCAAGCACGTGCTGCAGTGCAGCCTGGAATGGAGGCCAACATGTGGATGATGCATCATAATTTATTAATATAACCTGATAAGTAAATTTAAATGTTTCATGGCCTTTGTGCTTTTAAATCCTGGTAAAGCACATTCTTAGTTATGAATGTGAAGTGTGTATGAAGCAATCTCCACATCTAATCATTTCTTGCCAGCTCTTCTTTGAGTTGTTTACAGCTGAGAGTCCTCGCTAAGCAAATGGGGGGGGAAAAACCCTGACACTGTTTCATTGAAATTCAGTCCAGTTCAATAACTCTATAATGTCACCCTACTTAAAAAAACCCCAGATGTTTAATACTTGGAGTTGCTGTATGCTGAATTAGCTGGATCATGTTCTCTCATCCTTTGTGCAGGGCTGTGTCCTCAACTGATGGGAAGTGAGAGTTAGATCTCCATTAGGTAAAGCAGTTTCTGCCCAGGGAGGACTTGGAACGAGGTATTCATTGTGGCCCTTCATCATAGCAGATTAACTCTTCTCTGTGCCTAAAACTGTAGTGAGTAAAGCCATGTACTAAATGAAGTTAAGTCTAGCTGCTAATAACCTGTATATAAATTTAGCTCTATTTTGTGTGTATATGTTGCTGTGATTTTACTTCCTTCCCCTTTGTGCTAGAGGTAACTGTCTTGCACAAATCTGATAAATCATCTGTTGAACTAGAATAAACCCAATGAAATGATGGCTGATGGGAGGTGCCCTTGTGTTCTTTGCCACCCTGTAGCATGACTCTTTCTTGGAGGAGGGAGGTGGCTTTTTCTTAATGGCTAATACTGATATAATAACCTTTCATTTTGCAACTGTGCATGTGTGTGAGCCAGAGCCCAACCCTGTCATGGCAGGTGGTGGAGGAGGGACAAAAAAAAAAGAAAAAGGTTATGTCTGACAAGAGATGTGTATTCTCACTGCTGGGCTTCAGCAGCTGTGATGAGGGTCCTTGCAGGAATGAAATTCATCCTGAACAGTGTTTGAATCAGACAAAAGCCCCTCTCTCACAATGTTTTGCATTATTAAAATGACCTTTCCAAGAGGAATATTTTGTATGTGAAAGAAGAATAACATCTTTGTTTCCAAGGCTGTTACCATAAGTGAGTGTGGTCCTGCTGAGTGTGGAAGTCTTCCTTGTTGCACAGGTCAAAGTTCTCTGTCAGAGAACGTTCCTACCCATCCCTTCTGCATCTGTGTTTGCTGCCTTTCTGTCTTTTGAAGAAGGATTTCTTTGTAAGTATTCAGGTGTTGTTGAGCATTTGTCCAAACATCATGTGGCATAAAAGAGAGAATAGAAATTGCTCTAGAAAAAAAGAAATATTTCCCACTTCTTGAACTACTTTTTTATCCCTGAGGCTGGATGCGGTGACAGCCAAGAAGGATCAGCAGGGGCAGCAGCCTTGTCTCCAAGCTTTCCAGGGCTGCCTCAGGGCTCAGCTACATGTCTGAGCCATGGCAGGGCAGGTGGCCTTTTGTAATTGTGTCCAGCTCCAGTCTGGAGCCAGAGGGAGGGAATTTAACTTGGCTCAATCTGTAATGAAACTTGAAGGAGATTCCAGTGCCTCACCCGTGCTGGAGGTGAAGCCTCACAGCTGCCCAGCACCTGCAGCCTTTCAAGTGGCTGCAGCTTGGGGAAGAAGCTTTTGATGTTTTGACTCCTGTTGTATACACTCATATACGGAATTTGGTTTCTTCCTTTAGAACAGACAACTTCAGAAAGTGTTATCCATAGAGGGATCAGGGAAGGCTGAAGGGAGGTGGTAGTTTTGACCCAGCAGCTTGGGCAGGTTTTCAGTCCTGTTTGGCCTGAGCAGAGAGTAACTTACAGCTCTGCTGAACAAGCTCAAAGCCACCAGCTTTGAGCAGGAGGAGCTGCAGCAGGCAGCTGCCAAGGAAGGGCCTTGGAGCAGAGAGGCAGCACTGGGACAGCAGTGGCTCATCCCAGGCACCCCCAGCTCCCTTTCCACCGGCCACTTTCCCAGTCTGGAGGGATCCATGGGGTTGTTGTGGCCCAATGGCAGGACCTGGCACTTGGTGCTGTTGGATCTCATTCCCTTGGCCCATCAATCCAGCCTGGCCCATCCCCTCTGCAGAACCTTCCTGCCCTCCTGCTGATCAACACTCCCACCCATCCCCATGGCAGCAGCAAACTCCCTTGTCCAATTCATCAATAGTGATGTGAACCAGGGCTGGCCCCAGCACTGAGCCCTGGGGGACACCACAGTGACCAGATGCCACCTGGGTCCAGCAGCATTCCCCACCACTCCCTGGGCCTGGCCATCTAGGCAGGATTAACCCAGCCCTGAGAGCACCTGTCCAAGCCCTGGGCTGATGGCTTTTCTAGGAGAGTGCTGTGGGAGATGGTGTCAAAGGCTCTGCTGGAGTCCAGGGAGCCACATCCACAGCCTTCCCCTCATCCCAGGTGGGTCAGAGGAGGAGATCAGGTTGGTCTGGCAGCACCTGCCTTTCACAAGCCCTGCTGGCTGGGCCTGGTCCCTGATGGCACTGGGGATGATCTGCTCCATGACCTTCCTTGGCACTGAGGTCAGGCTGACCAGCCTGTAGTTCCATGGATTTTGCTTCCAGCCTTTCTTGTAGAGGGGTCTCATATTTGCCAATTTACAACCCAGACCTCCCCACTTGGCCAGGACTGCTGGTAAATGATGATGGAGGGTGGCTTGGGGAGCACATCACCAGCTCCCATGGGAACAATGGCTGGATCCCACCAGCCCCATGGACTGGTGTGTGTCCAAGTGCTGCAGCAGCTCACTGACCATTTCTCCTTGGATTGTGACGCCTTCCTTCTCCCCATCCCTATCTCAGGAGATTGGGACCCAGAGAAAAAATGGTCTTGCCATCATAGACTCAGGCAAAGAGGGCAGTAAATACCTCAGCCTTCTCCTCATCCTTTGTCACTGTGTTTCCTCTGGCAAAGGATGAAGATTCTTCTCAGCCCTGTCAATGTATTTATAGACACTTTTTTTTTTTTTGGCTTTTACAGCAGTAACCAGATTAAATTCCAGTTAAGCTTTAGCCCTGCATAACCCTGATACCCTTGAATTCTTTCTGAGTTACCTGCCCCTTCTTCCAAAGGTCATATGCTCCTTTTTGCCCCTGAGTTCCAGCCAAAGCTCCCTGTTCAGCCAGGCTGGTCTCCTTCCCTGCTGGCACATTTTTCAGCATGTGGGATCATCTGCTCCCATGCCTTTAAAATTTTGTTCTTAAAAGCACATCCAGCCTTCCTGAACTCCTTTGCCTTCCAGTGTTGCCTCCCAAGAGACTCTGACAACCTTTTCAATGAGAGGAGGCCTTTAATTCATCAGCCCTCCCACCTGCTCTCGCTTTCAGACAATTCCTGCATCCCATAGAGGCAAAGGGAGACAAGTCTTCATCTCAGTGCTGATGTCCAAACTATAAATATCTTTTCCTCTGTGGTAAGGAGGGTCCTTAGACTGGATGGAGCCAAACCCTTCCAAGGGAACACACCCTTGTCTTGCGTGTTTTGTTTTTATTTGGTCTTTTTTCTTCCCCAGAATGGAGCTTCTCTTCCCATGTTAGGTGACTCCTCCCAGATGAGGAAATGCCTTCCCTGAAAAGTCCTCAGTGCATCCCTGACTACATCACCAAATGGTCAGATGTGTTCTTACCTCAAGGGAACTGCCAGGAAAGATTATTTTCCACTGGGTCATAATTACCTGCTGCTACTTCCAACTGGCCAAGAAAAGAACACCAGGAGAGACTTCAGTAACTTTGGGATTAGACTGAGCAGGCACAAGGAGCGGTAGATAAACCAGCTGGCAGGCTTGAAGGACCAACTCAGCTTCAATTTTGCTTTTGTTCACGGGTCTTTGCACCTGCCCCTGAGCTTTAATGAATGTTTCACAGAGCCCCAGGAATCACAAACTAATTCTCAGTGGTTCCCAAAGCTGCTGAGGCACTCTTATCCAGGACCATTATTTTCTTCTCAGAGGTGTGTCTCTGTATCATAAAAAAATGCAGCTGCTACAGTATCCTCACCTGAAGGGCAAAGTCTTTTGGGGGAGGGGGTTCCCTGTTATACTTATTTTAAAAAAAGGTATGTTGAAGGTTTGAATTTAAAAGAAAATAAATACATAAAATCCTTTGCCTGACCAGTGAGTCAGAGAGCCTGTGCTACAGCCAGCCAGGGACTCTGCTGAGTTGCTGCTCAAGGCCTGTCAGAGATTTTGGCTTTAGTCCTCCCGTGGTGATTGCTGCACCCAGTTCAGTGTCCACACTGATCCCACAGCAGCCTCACCCTGTCCACCCTCCAAATTCAGCTCTGCCACGTGCCCCAGCAGCCACCTGAGCACTGAACCTGCACGGGGCACAAGGAAAGGCTTATCTCACCTTATCTATTGCAGGGCTCTCCTGATTTGTTTGCTATCAGCCCCATGTGCAGCTCGGAGGCCCCTGGAGCAGGTGGGGGTGGGAAGTGCAGCTCAGCAGTGCCTTTCATCCCACTGAACAGAGAATCCGCCTTGCCCAGGCACTGCTGTAGCAGAGGAGCCAGCACATCCTTCCTCTCCCTTTCCTGCTTTGCAAATGGAAGATCACAGGAGTTACTGGAAAAGCATCTGACAATAGGGCTGGGGCAGCTGAAGGAAGTTTCACCGACACCAGCCAGAGCTGGGGCATGGCTGCCTCAGTGGTTACTGCTGAACATCACTTCTCTCTGTGAGGTGATGCACAAAACCACGGCCCTGCTCTCCCGTAAGTGCTCACCCCCCTCAGGGTGCCCACACTCCCTGCAAAGCCCCACACAGACCCTCGGGAGGTCCCATGTCCTGTCCTTGAGCCAGGCCTTGTTCAGCCCAGCAGGGACTCAGCAGCTCTGTGCAGCTGTGTCAGCATCCTGTGAGCATCCTCCCAGAGCCTGGAGCCCTCAGCTCTTGCTGGGCACAGCCCAACTCCTGCCCAGGGCAGCTGTCACAGCATCCCCCTCTCACTGGCTGGGGCTTCCCGTGCAAGTCCCTTCCCTGTGTGATTCAGCCTCGGAGCTCTCTGTTAGAATGGGATTGCTCATTTCCTCACAGGGTTGGGGAGGTCAACTTCACCCTCAAATGTTCATGATGTACTTTTTCCCATAATTTCAAAGGAAGCTCTTAACTCCCTGAGCTTCTGTTATTGTCAGCATCAGAAAACTGTGTAATTTTTTTATCTGTTCTCTGCTTGCTTATCCATTCCCACAAGGAAGGGCAAGGACTGCATTTCTCAGCTGGGAACCAAGGGCGATGACGTTAAGCCAAGGAAAAAGAGCAGAGATGAGCCTGACCTTCGGGTTTCCAGGCTTATGGGGTAATCCTGAATCACCCTTCCTCTCCCACCACCACACCTGCCCTTTTGCTAGCATTCCCTTGCCAGCCCAGGAGAAAATCCAGCAGCCTGGAAACTCAGACTCACATGTGCCAGGAGTTGTTCATACTCTGATTAATGAAGATAAGCCACCGATTGTACTGATGCTCAGAGGGTGGAATGACACCAGAAGGAAAACAGTATTCCTACAAGCTGTTGTGGCAGGAGGGGAGATTATTTCTTCATACTTAAACATCTATTAGGAAACAGTTGTCAGCACATTTCTATTTCCAGTATCCAGCCTGGCACAAGAGCAGAGGATCCACGGGGTCTTCAAGCTTCACGACACAAACTTCATTACTGTAGAACATTTCCTGCCTCCTAAATGGATTTTAGTTTGCTTGATCAGGTTTAATTTTTATTTATGGCATGACTTTTCCAGTGAGCCTGAGCCCAGGAAATGGGCACCATGTGCCATGCACAGCAATTCCTGGTGCATCCTGTAACAAACCCTCAGCTCTGTGCTGGCCACACTGAGAGCAGAGACTTTCCTCTGCAGTTTGTCACCCTGCAGCAACAGTGAGGCCTTCTCTGAACTCAAAAGCTGCTCTGCTTTTACATGAGCCAAGACTCACAGCCAGTAACAAACCCCTGGTTTTCATGGGTGTGGGATTTGGGACCAACCTGAATAATAAACTCAGTTTATTCACCCCTCTCAGGCATTTCAGCAGGAGAGTTAGACTGTGTAAGTCCTGCTGCTGTGCTCATCTTTCTACTGGGAAAGAAAGTCTGCCACCGGAGGGATGAGGAACTGGTGTCTGCCAGGAACAGCTCAGCTGAATTCCCGGAGAGAAGCGGACTGAAGCTGTGCCTTCCTCCCAGGAAAAGGCTCTTCCTGCCCTGAGCCCAAGGAGGAAGCCAGAGCTCCCACCACCACTTGAAAAGCTGCTCAGAGCAGGGGTAAGAACAGCCAAAGCTGCCTCTGAGCTCCCTCTCACTCCTTGGTTACCTTCACTTCCATCACTCCAGGGAGGCAACTTCCAGCAACTTGTAGCAATTTAATTTTGGGATGAATACAGCACCGAGCCCAAACCTCCCTCCAGGTGGGTTCTGAAAGCCTCACTGGCACATTCAAATCTTGCTTCCCAGGAGAGCTGATTTTTAGCTCACCATGAACAGATAGATGTGTGTGCATATGCATGTACTATATATAGTGTAAATAATTTAGTAATTGAAAAAAACCACACCCAAAACAATTAAGGGGTAAATACAGCAAAGTTTTCAAGCTCTGGGGCTGTCAACTATGACTTGTTCTCAGCAGCAAACACCACTCCCCTTTATCCCCTACACAACAGAAACTTTCTTCTTGCAGGTAAATGTCAAAGAACAAATAAACATTAGCAATAGCTAAATGCCTTCCTTCTTTTTAAGTTTCTCAACCACTTTTTTATTTGCCTGACAGCTTGGATCCAGGTAATGGAGGGAAGGAAGGAAGGAGGGAGGGAGGGAGGGAGAGAGGCTTTTTTACTGTTTGCTCTTCTAACATGGATCATAAACACCAAGTGTTTTAAGGGCACAATCACATCCCGACAATAATAACTTAAAAGCAAAGTTTATAGTTCAAACAATGCAAGTAAATATTTTGACATTTGCTCATTTGTTTGATTCCTGCTCAAATAGTTTCCTACTCCCAGTACACTGGGATTTCCTTAGGAGTAGCTGTAAAAAACCCTATTTATAGTGGAGTTCTGAGAAGGTACAGCAAAGTATCACCTCCATGGAGCACCTTCAGCAGGGGAGAACAGTGCATGGCTGAGGAAAACCTCAGCGTGGAACAAATTAGTGATGAAGCTCAAAGAAGGGAAAAAATGAGGAAAAAAATATTTATCAGAGGGCAACAGCAGGCTCATGGCTTCATAATGATTTTGATTTTGATTGATTTTGAAAATATTCACTCAGCCTGGTGAGGGCACATGGTCCTAATACTACAGCACCACTTTGGGGGACAATAGTAATTAGCTCATTTTTTAACTCACTTCTTCATGTCTCCACCTTCATTTCTACCTCCCAACTCACCGTGGCCCTGCAGGGTTGAACACGCAGGGAGTGTCCATTGCTCCCCCTTGGCAGTGCAGAGCCCAGTGGATCTGCCAGGCTGGGAATGCCCATCCAGGGCTGTTCCCCACCTGGGCAGAGCTCTCCCTTTACTGGAGTCAAGCATGGATATCAAGCATGGATATCCATGTGAAGCAAGGATACAGCAGCATCAGCAAAGTGCCCGAGCTGGACCCGGCAGCTCCTCACAGCCCCTCCTGCTGCCCTGCCAAGCACACAGGGACTGCTCTGCTGGAACTGCCAGAGGAAAAATGCTGAGAGCTTCAGGAAAGTGGGCAGACTCCACAATAGAGGTGGTTTCCTAAGCTTGAATATACATAAAATTGTGTGTGCTGTGGCACATGTGCAGCGATGTGCTTTATATTTTTATCTACATAACAGGAACAGCCCAAGAGATTTCTTATGCTGAAGGCCTGGGAAGTTGAGATTACAGCAAGTCTGCAACCTCAGCAATTCATGGAAAAAATATTTATATCTTTTTTTATCACATTGTATCACTGAGTGTAGAGGAAGATGTCCCATAGTATCAGCTGGAGTTCAAGGTGTTCCCTGCGAGTACTGACATTCCTGGGTCAAATTCCAATTTCAGAGCTTCCCAGACACACTGGCTCCACCCCAGAGCAAGGGCCAGCACAGCACCTCAGCTCCAACAGCTTTCAAGTGATGTACCATAAATCATGGAGTGGTTTGGGTTGGAAGGAGCCTTAAAGCTCCTCCAGTTCCACCCCCTGCCATGGTCAGGGACCCCTTCCACCAGACCAGGTTGCTCAGAGCCCCTCACAAGAGCCTGGGAAGGCCCCAGACCCATCTTGTGGGGTCACATGGACTCAGGTACATTCAGGTTCCTCAGCTGGTCCCAAACCTGTCTCCCCAAGTCCCTGCCTTGAGCTTTAGAGGCTTGAGAGATGTGGGAAGAGAAGTTGCCATCAAAAACTGAGGCACAGTTGTTGAGTACAAACCTACAGCACACTCTGTGCTTTGTGTCAGCTCAAGGAGCCTCACACCAGTGAAGACAACTCCAAATGCCAGGGCCTGACTTTAGCCCAAATTCTTTCCACAGAACGATAAGATAGCAGAAATCTTTTACGTAATCAAGGACATGGAACAGTTACCCCTTCATCTACATACGCTTTTTCTGACTTAACTCCTTGCTTGCAGGCTCAGGAACACTGCTGCAGAAATGCTCTTTGCAAGGACACCTCAACCAGCATCCCATGAGAAAAGCTCCCCAGGGAACAACCAACCTCTGCCCCATCCAACAGTGCCACAGGTTGAATTTGGGATGACTTCCCCAGTGGCCTGACACATCTGTGGGTCACTGCACTGCAGGGAAGGAGAAGCAGTGACATTAAACATAATTCATTACTTAAAATAAACATCCTGTAATCTGGGTAAAGTGGCAACATTCAGAAGTAACAGACACTGACCAAAATAGAGGCTATTCCCCATTCCGTATCAATCCCAGGCTGCACACCTGACAAGTTTAATTAAATGCCCTCTAAAGGAAGGCAAAGGATTCTAAAGACCTGAGAGGGAGCCCTGCAATCCCTGCAGCAAGAACCTGCACGTGGATCAGGTGATGAAACTGCTGTGCAGGAAGCAGGACCTGCACCCAGCCACACCATGAGGTGTGGGGTCAGCACATGGGAAGGCAAGGAATAGAGAGGATGCAAATTGGGGTTTTTCTGTGTTATCATGGTATGGTTTGGGCTGGAAGGGAAGAAACTTCTAAAAGTCACCCCGTTCAACACCCCTGCAAGGAGCAGGGACAGCTTCAAATACATCAGCTTGAAACCTTGCATGTTTCCAGGCATGGGGCATCCACCACCTCTGGGCAATCTGTGCCAGTGTCTCATCACCCTCACTGTAAAAACTGTCTTCCTTATATCTAATTTAGGTCAACTCTCTTTTAGTTGACAACATCACCAACCCTGTCCTACTGCAACAGGCCCTGCTAAAAAGTTCTGCACATTCAACCCTGATTATGTCACTCAAATTGATTGCTGAGGTTTTCATTTGGCACAACATTAGAATAATTAATTTTAAAATTAAACTTCAAAAGGTTTAATTGAACTGTTTTTTGATTTCAGCCTGAAGTAAGGAAAATTCCCAGCTGACCCTAAACTACTTTTAGCAAATAATTTTATAAAGACATTTCCATTGATCCCAATTTCATTCAAGGCATTGGATTGACACATACAAAACAGAGCTAATATTTTATTTTCATGCAGTTACTCAATCTGGATAAATTAAATGCTTTTGAAACTAAGCAGCATGTTGAGAAAAGGAAGCTCATTCTAGTCTGAACCACAATTAGATGCTTAATTTGCTATTAGGAATTGGAAGGCATTGTTCTTTGGGGAAGTGGAAATTACATCTGACCAGTGGATATGGTCATACTGGTGTAGGAAACATTCCTGGAGGAGCTTGGAGTTACAAATGTGATTAATAAATGCACCCATGAATTTCATGTGGAAAGAAAATGATATGAAAAAAATAATGTAAGACTTGAATCAAAGACCTGGAATTCCTGTCCAAACTACAGCCCACAACACACCACAAACCCTTCAAAACATCATTTCCAAAGTACAAAGCGAATGTCAAGAGGCAGACACCAACTCTAAATTACAACACTTTATTGCAGCATTGGCAAAGGTCAGATTTCTGAAGCTGGTGAAGATCGGGCGGCATTTCTGTATGAAATGTTACAATTTTACAAGTCTCTCTTCCTACATGCAGAAACCAAAACCAGTGGTAAAAAGGATTTTAAAAGAGCTAGAAAAAAGAATTAGTAGTAACATACAGATGGGCTCCTTAACTCAATGAACTACCTCTACCTAAAAGCAAACAAAACCCTATGCTAATAAATAACAGATTGTCAGAAACAGACCAAGAAACCTCATTTCTACTTAGAAAAAAAAAATAAAAATTCTACTTGTTTCCAGACTTAAATCTTTTTTTTTAAACTTTTTTGTTTGTTTCAATAGACACAGAGGCTTATCAACCCATAAAGATCAACAAAATATTTGGATCCACTCCTTGACATCCTCCTGTTATGCTGACTGGCACGTTTTGGTTTTCAATGATACATACAATGGGCTCAACTATATCCCTGTCCTTACGCTGGTGTCAGGCTGTTCCAAGCAGTACGAGTCAACACCCCGTGTTCATCAACTTAACTTTCTATTTTAAACCTTAACAGACATTTTACCTCCTTGGCCCTTCAGTTTTCCACCCCTCCCCACCCCCTTTCTGGCACATCTGGCAGCAAAAGGCTCTTCCTTAACCAAGACCATCCTCGCTGAGGAGTGTTTGAGAGGTTATCCTACTCGGCAGGGTTTTCTTCTGGATTTTGCCATTTGCTCTATGCTTTTCTACCGGAGATTTGCAGCCCCCAAAGAACATCCTTCCAACACCAAGTGCTCGAGTCGGAGACAACGTAACTTGCGGCGAGTTCAGAGCTTTATTTCCCTGCAGGCTGAGCTGCCAAAGGCCTTTCCCGTTCCAGTGCCACCGGCTGAACTCCAGGCTGCTCCTGGCTCTCACCGAGCTGCTCGCAGATCAAGCTCCCCATCTCGCTCGTTTGCTTCTGCTCCTATGAGAAGATTAACCCTCAACGCGGTTCCCATAACAAAAAGCTTTTTTTGGGGGGGTGGGGGGGGAGAGGGGAGGCTGCTCTTCGTGCCCCACGGCCCCAGCCTGTCCCAGGTTTCGGTTCTGAACGCTCTAGGCTGACATGCTGAGATGTGTCCACTGCTCTCGTTTAATCGCTGGAGGACTCCACAACACCAGAGATACAGGACCTAATGAAATGACACTGGCGGCTGCATCAGCGTCTCCTGCAGGGAGAGAGGAACCAGATCAGTCTGAGGTGCCCAGAACCCTGGCGGAGAGCGGCCCCCAAAAGCAGCTGCCACTCACTCTGATCCTCTTTTACCCTCTAGCAGAAAGTTACACATTTCTCTTTTCTGCACAAACATTTCAAAAGGCCACACCAGACAAAAGCAGGGGGATAATCTGTACCTTATCATCCCGGATGAGAAGCTGAACTACTGAAGCAAAGCTGTGAATTTGTTGAAAAAACGAGTTATTGTAAATAGTTTTCAACTTTCTGTGCAATTTCTTAATGCTTAGAAGTTCTGCAGAAATGTTACAAAGGGCTTTCTACAGGTAAATTATTGGTTAGAACCCTTTTTTAGAGTCGACAGGTGCATTAAAATCTTCCACCATCTCTTGTTCATGAAACACATCCCTACCCACAAAAAGTCACATTTAATTCTCTTAAGAACATACAAATGCTTGAAGAATGACATCAGTTTGCAGGCAGGGGATTCAACAAGAGCAGGGCAATGCAGCAGTAAGGCCACCCCACTGTCACTAACCAAGCACAGCTGCAGTTACTGCATCTGGGCTCATTTTCAGCTGATTTTAGGCTGCAAATTAAAATTCATAATACACAGCAAAATAAGACTTCAGTGTTTACAATTCCAAGAAAGATCCAGGGCTGCACATTCAGATTTTGCACCACGTAAACACAACAGTTCACCTCCAGTGTTTGTTAGATGAGTTGTTTGATCTAAACCTGTTTTTTTTACTGAAGGTCTTGCAAGAAAAATGTTACAGATATGTTAACTGGACATAGTAACTTCTGCATCTCTTGTACCAGATGAAGCTTTCACACTAATTTTGTATTTGTATGTGTTGCTTTGTTCTGATACCCAGTATTTGTTTGTTTTATTTAAAAACACTGTGTATTTTTGCCAAGAAGTCCTGAGCTGATGCATCACTAGAACCCACTCTAGTGCTTCTGTTACTTGGTTTCAAGCACCTTTCAGTGTCACAAAAGGTAATATTCCAATTCTTTGTGGCACACTCAGTATCAGGAACCCTGGCTATGTGCTTCCAGTAGAAAGGAACTGTAATTTTCACTTATTTAGTAGACTGACATCTCACTTGCAGAATGTTACAGCTGAGGAGAGACATCACTGAACTGCAGGATCATGCTTTTACCTCTCCATCTCCCCTGAGACTACAGTTCGTGTAAAATTCATACAATTGGCTTCTCACTGAACATTAACACTGCCTACCTGTGATTGGGAAATACACAGAACTCTGCAACAAACCATGGCTGGAGCAGAAAACTGGAAGCCATGAAAACACACAGAAACATCACACCATAGGCTATGAAATAATCACAAAGCCATGGCACAGGTGAAGCTGGGGGAGCTCAATCAGCAAGACAACATTACAGCTTAAACTGAGAAGTGCCCAGGGGAATACCAATAATCAACTCCTTTCTGCATGTTGCTGACATCACAAGATCACAAAAATCACTTTATTTTTTGACATGTGAGACCTTTGAAGTTGATTTCACACTTGTCCCTAATCCCTCCTGTCCTCCAATCCACAATACTGCATTTCTCCATTTCTTCACAAATCTCCTCACAAACATCCTGTTCCAAACACCTCCTCTCCCAACTCCCTGCTTTGTTTTCTCAACTTATCTCAGCTTCGATGTTCTTTGCTCTCTCTCTCCCCTAATCACCCAAAACTATGAACAAGAAACAGAGAACACCAAGGTGCCCATTAAAAACCTACCACATCTGACTTATCACATTCCATATTGCGAACATCAGAAATTCAAATAAACCACAAAAGCTGGACTCACCTAAGTAAGAGAATCCTAACTTCTGCAAGGTATTATATAATCTCATCTATCCATCAATTATAAGACGCTCTGACAAAGTGAAATCAAAGTCAGTGTGCAGAGTGAGTTGGGAGCAGAAGGTGTTTTGGGGGGTTGATAATTGGTTTCCAGAGGGCCACAAAGCTGCAGGGGTTTTTGGTAGGTAGTTGTTATTTTATCTATATTGAAAGAACTTTTTCAAACACAGGAGTCTTTTCAACTGAGCACAGCTTATAAAGTCAATTTTGCCTTCCATTCCCTCTGAACTGAACTGTGATCAGGTGTCTCTCCAACTCTGTTGTCTGGCAGAGCTTGCAGAGCTCAACAAGCACCATCCTCCCAAGGCAAACACCTGAGGCTTTTCTTATTCTTTTTTGCTCAGCTCTAGTGCAGTCCACCAGAAGCAGCTGCAGGATTTGGAGCACCCCTTCCATATTCCTCCCTTTGCTTTCCTCCCATGAAAAAGCTGAAAAGGGGAGTTGGAATTTCTTAGCTATGTTTGAAAGGCTCATCTCAGTAAGAAGGGAATCTAAAGCTTCATAAAACAGTATTGTCAATGCCTCAACTTCATGACAGGTGATGTATCAATTGTGTTGGTCCAGTAGCTGAAACAGGAAATCTTGTTAAATTCACATTTCTCCTTATTATCCAAACTCTGATTTTTCAGCATTAATGCAATACTCTTTATGATGAGAATATTTAGCTAATAAAATCCCAGCATCCTGTTATTGCTGTTGTGCTTCATTTTTCTTTATTAAATGGGTTAAAGAGAAATAAGAGTCAGATGTAAACAGGAGACCTAAAATCACCATTTAACTTGAATATGATTTGGTTTGCCAGCCTGTGCATCCCCAGGGGAACTTTGGACACAGGCAGGCCCTTCTTTTCTATACTTTCAAAGCAGCAACAAATTTTGAGGTTACTGTTTTTAATAAGGAGAGGTTTAACAAGATAAAATCCTTGGTAAGGCCCTGCTTCTCAACAGAAGAAATAATTACAGGGAGAAATTTGACTTTCTTGGTAATCAATGTTGTTAAACAGATTTTATATAATGTGGTTATTTTCATTTCATTTCTAAAATCGAGCCATTTAATGGAACTCAATCCTCTTAAACAAAGGAAAACCACTTCATTTTAAAAGAAGCTGTTCATAACTGTAGAAGTCTATTTTTATGATAATCCCATCACCAAAAAAATTACTTTAGTAAATTTTGTGTTTCCTGAAGGAAGTAGTTTAATAGCCTGAGAGCCAAAGGCCTCTCTTAAAACACAAATGCTACAGAACTGGAGGCAAGAGAGAAAATTGTTTTCTTCCCACTTCTGCTGAAGCAAATCAAGGAACTGTACTTTTAATGGAGTCACAGTAAATTATCTTTAAGGCCAGTCAGCCTTAAATGTATGAGTCCCAGAAAGAATCTCCTCCTTACAGGATTAGCAGGTCTCAAAACCTGAGGCAATACAAGCAGGCAATTCCAAACAAACACAACTAAACTCCAATTTTTGATCCAGCATTTTGCACATATTAAATAATAAGAAATCTGACAACACCTGTAAATCTCACTGCATTTACTTTAGTACAGAACAAGGACATTAACAGAGGAGAAATAAAGTTAAAACTGCAAAATATTTCTCTTTTTAAAAAAAACATATAGAGGAATAATTGCTTAGTGAGATCCAGTTGTTCAAGGCCAAAAACATGGAAGAACCCAACGCTGCCTTCATTAATTTCTGAAATGAACTGTTACAATAGGTAGATTTGGATTTAACTCCCTAAAAGGTGTTTGAAACACAGTGCTTAGGGCATGTTTAGCAACACAAAATCAAAGGTAAAAACAACAAATCCATTCCTCTACTCTTAATACTCCCTGAAATGCAAGAAAGGCCTCATCCCTACCTCAGCTATCAGAACCTATCACACTGTACATTACAGTGGAATCAAGCAGATTTGCTCAGTTTATCCCTAACCTCAAGAACTTTAAAATGAAAAGTTGCATACCTTAAAGAAAGGAATGAACTATTACTTTCAGTAAGTTTGAGTTATTTTGCAAGAAAGTAACAGTTCAGTTGTGTTCACCTACAAACAACACAACACTGTGTCCTAATGGAAGTGGTAACATCTGTGTTGCCACTGGTAGAACACATTGGTTCTACCAGGTAGGAATGTGAAACCTTCCCTAAACAGAGATTAAAATTAACAGCTCAGCTCCTATCTGCTCTCAGCCAGATCCCCCAGTGTCCTCAGAATCCACAGGGTAACTTTTTAATAAATCATCAGGGGGGGTCTGGACAGAGACTGCAGCACAACCTTTAAAGTCAGAAGACAATTGTCAGTATATCCTACGAATCAGAGGCTCTAAGAATGTAGGCAACAGACAATCTGTGCCAGTGGGAAGCCACTGGTGGACCCACAGTCTCCAATAAATAAATGGAGTTAAGGAAAGTACTATTCCCTTACTGCAGGCTGAGATGGCTCAAGCAATGCAGGGCTGCCAGGCAGAGCACTGCAGTACACAACAAATAAAATCTACCTGCTCAAGCAAACTTCAGGGTCTGTGTCCCAAGGAGCTTATGGATTAAAAGGAACAAAGAGTAAACTCCATAATACAGAACTACATCAGAAGTGCAAGTGCATGGCACTTGAATAAGCAAACACTACTCCAACTGTTTGCTGGACAATGTCTGACCTACTTCACAGTGAAGTCCTAAATTATCTTTTCCCTACAACATCAGAATATAAAAAGTTTTCTAAAGAAAATCATTAAAAGAAATCTACAGATATCACATCTACTGTTCTGGCTGCTGTATTTAAAGAATAACTAGAGCATGTAGCTCATGCCTGAAAGAATAGAAGGCTGCAGCTATTTATGAAACACCTGCAAGTATTGTGGCACTTCAGTGTAACTGAACACTTTGTATTCCTAAAACAGCATTAGGTCACAGTGATATTAAAAAGCTAAATGGAAAGCACTGCTCATTTCACTGAGTTACATCTGGTTCATTTTTTGAAGGCATTTATTTTCAACTGCAATCTTTAAAAACGAGTATTTTTGTACAAGCAGTGTCTGTATGAGGTCTCAGTGGAGTGAGTGATATTAGGACGTTATCAAATGATCATAAATATGTACCATGAAGAAGCTGGAAATGCTACTAGAACACAGAAACAGTACATTATATTAACTTATTTGCAGTTTACTAAGACAGATCCATTAAGAGGTAAACTGTCCCTTCCCACTTGCTGCTCCTATCAATCCACCTTCAAAATGAACTTGCAAAGAAAAGAGAAACATGAAAGCAAATCTGCATTTCACCCGAAACTCTGTCTATTCAAATTTGTGCTGCAGGGCTAATTTAATGGTCTATTTGCCAGCTTACTCTGAGTGAGAAAAGACACACACTATAGCCTCAGAACAACTATTAAACAATTGGAAATGACTCCTTTCATGTTAATGCTGGTTTTGGTACGCTCTTGCACACCATAAATTCGAAGTTCTCCTCCCTCTTCCCCACCTTTACTGTATTTACTTTCCATTCAGGGCATCAAATACAGAGGAATAGCTGTCAAATTCATCCCACAGAAAGAGCAGCAGGAAAATTTCTGCAGATAGTAAAAAAAAAAAAATCCTCTCCTCCTCTCATGGAGAAAGCAGACTTGTATCTTTTTCCCTACAAAAAGAGGCTCAGATTCTAGCAGCCATTTCACAACTGAAAAACAATCTTATGGCTTCCAAACTGTCACGGAGGTATGGACACTGTGTTAGAAGCACAAAACACTGCTTGGCATGTTAAGAGAATGCTTTAGAATGGAAACGACTGCCCAAGCACTCACTACATCAGATCATTATCTGTTTCAATTATGAAGGTAATTACTTGCCTAGAACCAGAATTACCACATTTAAAGGAAGATTGTCCTACCTCCCACCGGTTTTAAAGATTAGATCTGCATTAGGTGCTCCCTTCGGATGCTGGTAACGAGGCCGCCGCTCACGATTAGTATTTGCTGGAGCTGGACGCTGTGCCAGAGACTGCAACATTTCTGGGATTTCAGGCAGAAGAAAAGTAAACAGAAGGAAGTTACATACATTTTCTATGCATCACTTTGCATAGGAATTTACACATGCACATTTCACTGCCACTTATACTTACACTTTGCTATAGAGTTAACACGCCTCAAGTTATTCCACAAAGTTAATTACATAAAGTTACTAAATTGCATCGACACCTTTGATAAACTCAAGCTACCCCACAATATGAACTTGCACTTCCAGATGTTCCTGCAGAAGGAACTGCCAGTAATCGTTTTCATCACAGATGCTCAAGAAAAGGCCTGTGACCTTTTCTTTCTGAACACATCAGCCACCACTTTCTTCATCAATGATCAGGAACAAAGACTCACAGCAGCATGAGTGGCCTCAACATTAAACCTCCCTGGAATAGTAACAACTGGACAATGCTGCTGCCAATTAAAGACTCAGCAAGAAACCTCTCCTAAAATTAGGCATTGCCAGTCAGGTATTTAAGTCTAAGCTTGGCATAATTGGATCCTTTTCCAGGGAAGACAGGCACCTGGAGAAGGTGACTCAGCTGACCTACATTGCACCAGCTGTCCCATGGATGGAGTTTTCCACTTTATCATCAGTGGGAATAATTTGGGTGCAGAAAGCAGCCCACACTACCCAGTTCAGCCCTGGACAGCCAACTTTTGGGCAACTTAAGACTAGGATAGTATTGTATGTTGACACTTGGTAAAACTTAATGTCTAAAATTTTATTTTATATTTTTTAATGATAAAAAAGTCCCTTTACCAGGCTAAGTTAATGGTTATTAAGTAGCCAATATAATTACAGATACATCATAGGGGGTAACCTCTACCTATCTGTTAATGCATCTAATGGAAAGTATTCCCGACAGTCCACCTGAGCAAGGATCTACATTACTCAGCAAACAGACAGATGGGATAAATGAAGGGGAAAAGTGGAATAAGCTGTTAAACAGATTACGTTTGAAAGTCGGCTCTGTCTGGTTCTCTAATCTCTGGTAATCTCATTGGAGACACACACCCATCACCTGCTACACACTTCCACTGCTCTCAGTGGGGCCAAACTAGAGAGTCTAATGAGGTTCCCTCACCATTTGCAAAATGCAGGTGAAGCTTTCAGTGAAATTATCCACCCAGTCTTGGAGAAACTGGGAAACTGTGACTGATTTAATATACAATACCTGTGTCAACAGTCAGGGACCATTGTATTCATGTTGTGTACACTCATTCAGCACCTGGCAAAGGCCACTGAACACACTGACAGTCCATGTTTGTAAACACCATGAAACATCAGCCTTCCCAACAACCCTGTATGCCAGGAGAGATCTCTGCAGGCAATGAGGGGACTCAGGAGGAAAACCAGATCAGAATACCCTGGCAGCCAGGTGTGAGCAGCAAGCAGTGAATGAACAAGCACAGACACATCTGCCTGTTTTCCACATGGCAGGGGAAAGGAAATGTGGGACTGGAAAGTTCAGAACTGGAGAAGGCAACAGAAGGCAGAGATGGCAGGGGAGCACAGTGTTTTCTAGGCTGAAGGCACATCACCAAACCTCCTTGGTATTTTAGCGAAAAAAAAAAGTAATCTGCACAGAAAAGTACCAGCCTGAACTAGAGAGCCACCCAAGTTCCTAATAGTTCTTTAAATTAAAAAATGTTTGTAATATCATAAGCTTTGCTGAAACATTAAATCATTATCTGATACTGCTTTGAAGTACATTGGTGAATTTCCATCTATTAGTTACCCTGTGCAGATGAAAAGAACAACAAGTACATGTGAAAACGTTGGGACAACCCTGAGGCATTCTTCCACAAATTGAGAATTCTTCCTGCCTCAGTAACTTCAAAGCTTGAAACATAAATTTAAACCCAACACTTTCACTCAATGGGTAGGTACCAACTTGTCACAGACAGGATGACTCTTCAAAAGCAACAAGCAACTGCACAAAATCTAAATAAAAAATTGTTCCAAAGGCGAATGTAATTTGGCCTGTTTAATTTAGCCTGATTAAAAGGTCCTTCTTAGTTTGGTTTTACTCTGTATATTGCCCAGGTTATTAAGAGGCACCAACAGCTGTTTTAAAAAGGGATGTCAATTATGGAAAAACCTTTTCCTTTTGTGTTGACTTCCTTCCTGTATTAATGTTTTATACACAGCAACGAAATAAAAATCTATGAGTAAATTTAAAAAAAAAAAACCATTACCAGTTATCAATTAGTATCAGTTGTCTGATTTTGTCCAACAGAAATAAATCAGTGTGATCCTTTTTTTGATAAAAAGCACAATTGCTCACAATAAAATCCTAGATTAAACAGGTTCATTTTAGATATCAACAAAGTTATGTAACAGGGCATAAAACCCAAATGCCTTGACCAGTATAAATATCAAAAGTATCTAATGAGGAAGAACTTGCAAAAAGTCTGAGAGAAGCACTAAAATGTCTAATTCTAGAGTCTCTTCCTTTTTCACAAGTGGGCTTTATAAGAGCAGAGTGTCTCAGAAAAGCTTCTGAGACAATTATCATATTTAAAACTAAGAATATATTGTGTTACCATTTCAGACAAGCACTTTGGAAGACACTCCTTTTTACAATTACAAGTTTAGTTCCGGTACAGTCAAAGTTCTGAAAGGAGTACTGGATTTCACAGTATTTTAAAAGTAGAACTGCTTTAATTTAATTATTTCCCACTTCTTGATGAACAATGACCTTTCACTAAATACCTTAAACGAGATTTCCTGCTAATTAACTACTTACACTGTGATTAGCACCAGACTACAACATCTTTACAAAAAAAAGCAGAGCAAAATTTTTTGAGATGTTAAATAGAAACAGTAACATAAGACATCAGTTTTATTGGTCTGGTTTTGTTTACTATCTGAGTAAGTCAAGGGAAGTTGAATCTGAAAAAAAAAAAACACAACCCAAAACAAATCACCCAACAACTAAACAGCATCAAGTGCACCTGTTTGGGGACTGTATGATCTGCTGTATTAACTGCTTGCTTCCATCTGTCCAGGTTCCAAAATGCCTGACTTGCATGTCCTCAAGAAACAAATTAATTCTGTAATCTGTATGAAACCCTCATTTTGTTTCAATACGTTATATTTTGGTATATGCTTGTGCTCCAGATTTGAGGACTCCTAGAACCTTTACAATATGAAGCTCAGATAACACTTTGTATTTTTCTGGTGAAGGTTACCTCAGGACTTGCAAGTCTCAGCAAGATTAAGCAGTCTAAATATTATTAATATCTAAAATGCCTATTAATAGCTTAAAAGCAGAGTTTAAATTGCACAGAATTCATCTTGTATCCAACTCAGCTCTCTTGCAGTAAACATCAGATTGGTTTTGTATTACTTTAATTAAAAAAAACCAAAAAAACCTAAATTCTTCCTCTTTCCCCAAAATAAATGGAAATGCTGAAATTTGAGACCCACATGAGAACTCCCTTTCATGGAAGAGCTACAAAAACTTCAAGTATAAAGACCAGGGAGGAAACAATGAATGACTAAAATCAAAAGACAGGTTTCCCCTAAGTATTGCAAATTAATATTTAGAACTTCAGCTGCTAATCATCACAAATAATATTTTCTGCAGATCCACAAAGGCTCCCCTGAAAATGAAAACAAAACATTTGGTGATTTTCTTACCCTGATAGTCCTCTTGTTCCTGCCGTTCATTGATATCCAAAGTGAGCTTTTTCATCCTCATTCTCTCCTCCTGTTCCGCTTGCTGTTGGTTCCAATGGTTTGCAGCAAGTTGGGAAGACATTGGCACATTGAGGATCTTAAACTGCAAATGAAAATAAGTTTGTAAGTGCCCATCAGAGAAAAAGCCCAACCAATACAAAACAATCCAGAAATACAGAAATGCTATGGTTATTTCTAGGTTATTTCAATGAGGTAATTTCTAAAGAAGTTTCTGCTGTAAGTGTGGTTTTTGTTGGTTTGGTTTTAAGCTCTTTTTCACCTAAAGCAGCATGACAAAATGCAAGACCTGCTAAAGACACAGAGAACACACAAAAAAAGGCTGAGGCCATAACCTGTTACACACAGTATTCAGGGGAACAATGCTGACTGACTTTCCCTAGGAAGGCACAGCCATATGCTTTATTTCTTATTTTCATACCAGCTGATTTGCCCACAGAGAATTGCACTGGTCTGGAGATGAAAGCACCACAGCTGGCTCAGAAAGCTGCATCTTCCTCTTCAGGTCTCTTCCTTCCAAAGAGATGAAACCCCCTGAGCAGAATTTCTACTACTATCCCTTGTGATAACAGAGGAAAAACATTTCAAACATTTCAGATATTCCCTAGCATTCCTTGGCCAGTACTCTTAAGAATAATTCTGGCTCCCCACAGTGCTTCTTCTTAGCCTGGAGACAACCATGGTGTCAGACTGATCTTCTCCTCCTCTCCCATACCCAAATGTGCCCACCACACATTCTGATTTAAAACCCCCATTATCTGATTTGCCATAAGGTACACCAGGTAAGCCTGGCACTCCCACAGAAGTACCCTCTCTCTGGAAATCCAGCTGATATTTCCAGGAAAGTGATTTCTTTTTCCCCAGACTCAGAAAATCCAAGTTGCAATTACTACATATATATATATATTTTACAATTGTTCTAGAACAGAGAGATAATTCTTAATCTTATCCACAGCTGAAACAACAGTTCTCAGAAAACTCTTAATGCTAAAGTTTACATTTAGAAAAACCTCACTTCCTCCTTCAGCTCCATGTCCATTAGCAATAAGTACTTCTGTGCCATAAGAAGGGTAATGCATTTAAGGATAATCACTCTCAATAGTCCATGAACTACTCTGAATCCTGCTGCTTATTCTTATCATGTGAGATCTATTTCCAAAGAAAGAGAAGTAAATTCCTAAGTGTTCTCTTCTGTTACACTGTCAAAAGCTGCAGAGAGAGATAAATTATCAAAACCTCTGCTGAGAAGGTTTAGAGTAAAAACAAAATCCTCACCACCTGCAGCTGGTATTTAATGCAATAATCAGCAAACAGTCTCAAGGTATCTCAGAGAGTAATGCCCCACTAGAAGCAGAGTGAGGAGTGTGAGGAGACTCCAAGCACTCAGATGAAGCATTTGAAAATAAATTGTGTTTGAAACAGTTAAGACAGACTCATGCAAAGACCTGAGAAAAACCTGGATACAGTAAATCCCTAAACCTACCAACTACAAGATGTATTTAGATGAGACTTTTTTGGGGTGGGAGTGAGGGTAATAGCATGTAATATTGAATTTAAATATGAGCTTGTTATTAAGGTGTGCAGGGAAGGATAGAAATGAAAGTTGAAATTCCAAGAGCAAAGTAAGCTCTGGTTATTTATTGCTGAGCAGGCCGTGTGTGTTCCCAGATATCATCTAATGAACTTTATGTAAACCATACAAATAACTAATCCATTAGCAACATTTCATGATAAAAATCATTCCTCAGCTTCACCATTAAGCTGCTCATCCATTTTAATATGTCCTTTATATTTTCTCTGTTCTATGGATTTATCAGCTTAATGGGATTGGTTTTTTCAGTCAGGATGCTTAAAGCAGAAAAAGAAAACTGAACAATAGAAGGGTGCAAATGAGAGAAACAGATACAGAAAAACAACAGCCTGGCAATTAGCAAAACACCACTGAGTCACTATCTCAAGGCAATCAGCTGCCACCTGAAATCAAGTCACTGATGACAATTACTACAGGATATGATGATTACTGAGAAACTGAGACATTTCCGATTTGTGAAGAGGTGTATCAAAAACCTCTTCTCAAATCTGTGAGGTGGGGGCAGGACAGAGGATTTCACTTTAAAGATGTCAAACTAAAGGAAGACCAAAAATGACTATTCAGAAGACTAGACTACTAGATTTTATAAAAATGTCATGAAATAAAGACACGAAGATCTAAACGAGACAAAGAATTTCACATTCAGGGAGAGATCTGATTAATGGGTATTATCATTCTTTTATGGAGCTTTGCTAAAAATCTTTCAAAGGGAAGGAAATATTTTGTCTTAGGTAGTAACCAAATTTCTTGACTTTCTTTTTACTGCCTATACCTCATTTTAGCTCACACTTACCTGGCATAGAACTTCTTGGTTCAGAAACACCAAATGGTGTTAGATACAGCTCAGCTCTGATCCCTTATGATGCCAATGTTATTTTCCCTTGTTTTCTCATGGCTTACGGATAAATCACTTAATTTCAAATCACCATGGTAGGTTCTACTGCTACTAGTTTTCTAAGTTTTGAGGATAAAATATGGTGTCCTTGTCATTATCAGCATGCAATGACCATTAATTTGGATATATGCAGTTTGTAAATATCAGTCAGTTGCCCTTGTATTACTTTAAAAAAACCTACTTGTCAATGCTGCACTAAAATCTGGGTAGATGCTGACATTTGAACTGAGTATTTGGCAACTGGACCTTCACTACCAAGTGTTACCCCTGGGAAGGAAGCACAGCACAATTCATTTTTCTAACATTTCTTGTTCCAGCAGCACCACTGACAAAGAACACAGAGACTGAAATCATTACCAGCAGAGCAAGCAATTAGGCTGATGTCATTCATCACTCTGGTGGCTGTGCAGATGAAGTTACTTACAGCCTCCGAGGCTGCTGCAAACTTCTTTTGACTGTTTTTAAAAGCTGAAAGTTTACAGCTATAACTTAACAGTGAAGTGTGCATCCATCACTTCAAAACTCATTGCACATTCTGCTCATGCAGATTTAAAATAAAGCACTGTAAGAAGGAATAATTATTTTCTTTTCAACTCCACCTCTTCTTTCCTGCTTATTTTTCTATTAAAACTCTGTACTAAAACACTTTTTTTTCTGAATACAGAACTACGGACAAAGAAGCCTTTCATTAACTCAAGAGCTGAAGTTGTCTATAAAGCAACTGTTTTCTACATTTCTAGAAACACTGAGAGGAGTTTTGGCAGGAAGGGCCTACTCCCAAAACCAAATATTGGGGGAGGAGCAGGGAAAACTCCTGAACAAGTTCTGCTTTCTTTCTAAGTCACATTTCTGCAATACTTTCCCTTTTACATGGAATATGAACATCCCAAAATTCCTTGTAACTACAGATACTCCTAGTAAATTATCCTGAAAAAGCTAAACAAATTTTTTTTTTAAATGGAGTTCTCTTAAACCTCTTCTCAGACCAATGTCCACTGTTAAAAATCTCCCACTCAAAGCTTTTGTAGAACTCTGTATACCACATCCAAGTTCCAGGAAAACAGAAAAAACACTTCCTATATGGATTTTTGAAATGTGTTTCATATGAAGGAAGAGAAGGAGCCTACTTCAGGTTTATACACCTCAACTGCTACGCTATCATCACAATTTAGGTAACAAATGTAAAAACCAAGTAATGACACGGATCTAAACACTTAGAAGGCTCAGATGTATGGCATGAAACAATTCCTTAGGAATGCTTTCCATATAAACTCACAGCAATTTACTTTCATCACCAAATTATACAACCAAAATGAAAAGGTTTCTTTGAAAGACCTAAACCATGACAAGAAATACACATGGAATGTGTTAGGTACAGACTTGTGTACTGTGCATTTGCTGAGCTAGGAAAATTCAAACATACACTGGAGGAAAGTGCCAAGACTAACATACAGCTTAGCTGCATGAAGCAAGAAGTTAGGTTGTTTTATCAACCTGATTTCCATTTAAGTTTCTCCAAGAGATTCACTCTGCATTCTGGAATAGTCCCCTAAAAGTGTCTTCAGGAATAATGACTTCTTTTTCTGCAAGTTGAATAAATCCAGCCAGGTGGCAGCTACTTAGGAAATGGAATTCAGCAACGACCATGTATCTTGATTTGAAGCTGAGAGTGTTTTTAGAAAAACCTGTAGAACCTTGAAGATTCTGGAATTTTCTTTTTTTTTTCCTACTCCTTTCAATGTTTAGTGGCAGCCCACCAACCACACCTCTTCATCATCATATCTAAAATACATGCAAGACAGACCACTGACCTATTGGTATAATCACCAAATGTACATAGTAATGGTATAATCTGACCATAGAATTTCTCTACATCATTTCTATTAACAACCAAAAATTTCAAGAAGTTCCATATAGTATTTTCCATTTGTCAAATTGAAGTTGTCTGTATCTGATTTTGAGAATTGAATGAAGAAATAACAATTTCTGTGTTACTTTTTTTTGAAGTGAAAGGCCTTTATTTAAAAAGTATCTATGCCTCACATAAGCTCTTACCTGCTGTTTGTTGCCTTTTCTTGTTAACATGACAAATGGCATCGTGTCCCCAGACTCTGACTCTCCTTCCCCCCCTCCAAGTGGGGGACCCTTCTTCAGCTGACTTTTGAGATGCAGAGGAATAGCAACATCCAACTGATGCACTTTAACAGATTCACCACTCCGTTGCTATGAAAAAAAAGTGAATTCTATAAATGATCAGATGCTGACATGGTCAGTCAGGCTGGCAGAAAATTCAGATTTTCACAACTGAGAAAGGGATTAACCTTCCAGGAAAATGAAGTAATACATAAATACATTTTTTTGGCTTTATTATATTTTCCTTTGGTTTTCCTTGCTTGTGAATACTTCAATATTTATCAGATGTGACTAAGAAAACAAGGTACTAAAAGGTTATGTAAATTTAAATGCATCTGCATTTTAAGCCTATTAAAACCTAAAATAAAGTCAGAAGTGTTGCACAGTATCTGCTGCATTCATTACTCATTCTGTAAAATGTATGTCAGTATGTCATACATTCACTGGGCAAACAATACAATTAACAGCTATTTTACTAAAAGCCAAACATTTCAACTGCAGAGAAGAGGCCAAAACAAAGAAAAAAATATCTTCATTCCTTTAGTAGGGTAAGCTAAGCATTAATCACTTATTTACTCTAAGAAAAAAATCAACCACAGTTAGCTGTACTTTAAGTTAAGAAAATAACTATATATACCTGAAGATTTTCCAGCATCATTTTATCCAAGGCCTGAATGAAGTCCTCATCCTCTGCACAAGGGACATGCTTCAGTCCTCCTCCTTTAATCATTACTTCCTATTGCAATGGGAAAAAAATCATCCATTACATTCATTTCAGAAATATGAATATTCCATCTCAAAATAAGTGGAAAATACTCTTATTGCTTCTATATCATACACAATCAAAAGGTTTATAAAATCAAATTGTTCAAAAAAGAAGTTTTCGGCCTTGATTATTTTCTTGAAAGGCATATTTCCTGATTTATGGACACTCATAATATTCTGACACACTCGGGTATGGGTGTGTGCAGGTGCATGGACACATTCAAGATGTGACAATACAAAGAAAAGTCTCTATCCTTAACACATCCATTTTAACTCAATTTTCCACTAAGTCCATTATGTTAGATGGTATTTTCAAGACAAAGGCTACTCTTCAATTATTTGGAAAGCTCAACATAACAAAAACATCTGAAGTCTGCAACCCAACACATTGTTCTATAATGTTCACTATTTCCTTACAATGGAACACAATTCAGGCTCAACCAGATGGGTTCTTTAGCTGCAAATGTTATAATTTGTCAATCCCAAATTCGGATTTTAGGAACTCTGCACTTCTTGACTTGTCTCCTTTTCTGTTTTGAGACCTAGTGAAGTGTAATTGGTTTACCTTGTTGTATCCTATCAGCTTGCTACTATTGCTGGCATTGCAAAACCATAATTTACACAATATTTTCCAATCTACCTACCTGTGAAAGCTCACAGTCTTGTGCAAACATGTTGTGGTAAAGTTGACAGCATAAAAGCTAATAACCCAACTTTGCAAACATGAAAATAAGCTATAAAACGTATTTGAAAGGATAACAGGAAGCGTCCTTGCTGTATTTTCCCAGGTATGTTATGAGCACCAGCAAAAACATTCAGTAAAGAAAACCAAAGATGCAAATTCAATCTACTTATCTCCAGCTCAATACATACTGTATTCTCCTCATCAGTTTCATTTTCCTTATTGGAGTCTGTAAGATAATCAGTGTTTTCTTCCTCCTCCTCTTCACCCTCTTCTTCCTCATTGTCAGAGCCCTCCTGAAATATTCAATTTGTAACTGCTATTTTAAAACAAGAAGGACAGCTGTTTCCTCATTTTCCTAAATTCTTCATGTTGCTTAGTTAAGTCTTAGTGAATTTGTTTGTTTTGGCTTTTATTTAATGTTTCAGTGTGAACTCACTCAGTTTTATCACTAATTTCACAAATGTACAGTAGGAAACTGGGACTAGTGGCTGACACACACTGCCCACTCAAAGGGAACTCCACAAGCTGGAGGAATGGCAAGAACTCATGAAGTTCAAAGAAGGGAAATACAAAAATCTCCAGAGGCGTCCTCCCCAACCATTTATGATTCTATTGGTACTAATCTATGGGTGAAGGCACAAACCCAGCCAAACTTCAGGACCTTTAATGCTGAGAGACCTCTATTGAAAGAAAGCTTATTAGTAAATCTACCAGCCCCAGCATATGGAGAAAAACTGTTCTCTATTTCCTTGATGAACTCATTTTCTTGTAACAATACCATTATCACGTCAACTTTGCTGTGTCATAGTGACAAGTCAGAATTTCTGTGTACTTGTGGTTTTCTTTATTGGCTCCACCATTTTTGATTGAAAATATCATTAGCACAGTAAACAAGGAAGGTTTTTATGCTCCATAAATCTTTTATTTATTCATATTGCATAGGCATACCCTGAACACCTGTTATTTTTCCTAATGACTGCTTTGACGTTTAGTCAATATGTTTGCTTCTACAACAGATAAAGAAAGTCATCTGAAAGGGTTTTTTTTCAAGTCAAAAGCTGAAGGTATCTTTTTGTCGAGAAGGAGCACATACCCTGAGCAAAGCTGTCAGGTTCAAGTTTCTGACAAAATAAGGAATAAGCCTCAGACACTCAGTTTTCCACAAACACTAAACCAGGATAGGAATATCTGGAATGACTGGGCTATGCACGCCCACATTTCACCTGCTAATTCTGTGACTTAGAAGGGCTTCAGAAAGTAACAAGCAATCAAAATCACTTCTTTTACATGAGACAAAGTAAATGATAAAGTTCACCTCTTCTTCTGGCTCATTTACTTCACTTTCATTTCCAGATTGTTCCTCTGTCTCTGCTCCACCTTCCTCCTCTTCTTCATCCTCTTCCAGATTCTCTCCTTCTGTAATGGAATCTTTGGAGTCTTTGTCATTCATAATTCCTGAAATTTGAAAAAAGAGGAAGATTTTGAACATCAGAACACATAAAACCACTCAAGTTATATGTGGAAGATCACTTCAAAAGTCCATTGTTACTAAAACTTCCCATTGGTCATAATATTTGACTTCTGAATGAAACATTTCCTATATAGTTAACTTAGTCATAAAGGGTAACAATGTCCCTCAAGATGTTTTAGATTACTTTGTGTGTAAAACATCAAACATAAACATCTCCTTTCTTTCAGTAAGGCATCCTTCAATGTAATATCATTATCCATACCATTTTCACAGGAGTGAAAAATTAGTTTTAGCTTTTTTCAGTGTTTCAGTGTCCAGTTTAGCCTTAGATATAGATTTCAATAAGGATGTTTTTAAGACTTGAGCATGATTCTGATTCAGGAAAAAAAATTAGAGCCTGGTTTTAGAAAAGGACTATTGCAATATATAAGTCATCCATAGCAAAACCCCCAAACTTCCAGCACACACTATTGTTCTCATACATTCTTTTTTTTTCTTTTATTAGTTTACAAGGCCACTTAATCCTCCAGGGGATTGCTGACGTCAGCATTCTAAGCCACTAATTTCTCTAGGAATTTACTGAGGAGTCAACACAGTCACTGTTCAGGTTGTCATTCCTCTTTTGACATTGCACCAACTGTATTTAGGGTCAGCCATTAGTGTAAAGTTTTGTGAAGGTTCGGTTATTTGTAGGAAGGAAGTGCTGAGTACCTTTCAAAAGAATATTACAGTTGATACAACTTGCTGTGTATTTCTTCCTGGTTATCACTTTGAGAGTATGAAAGCCATGAGTTCATATCACACCATAGGGGAATTCTAATCTGCTTCTCAGTTACAACATAGGGAATTTCAAGGCATGTCAATTAAATAAACAGCATATTAAAAAAAATTCCTCCTAAAGCAGAAGTTGCAACATTTTACACGGCTATGAGACATATTCATCCCATTGAATTAAAGGATTATTCTTAAAAACTGAATTTGTCCAAGTAGAGGAAGTGCTCTAATTAACACTTAAAAAGTGTAAAATTTACATATAAAATCTTTTAATGAGCAAGTTTGTTTTCAAATAAAAATGGAAGATTAGAAAACAACTCCATTCAATAAGTAATGAGCAGAGTAGTATCCAATATTTTCTAAGAACAGATATGTACAAGAGATTTAAAGGTTAATATGATGATAACAGTTTTAGATACTCACTAATCAGTATATTTTCAATTGAGCTGTGCTGCCAGCCCAGCTGTTTTCTCCTGACATTAGTGTGCTTCCTATATTTTTCTGATTAAATTAATGATTTTCTTCCTCATCATTTGCACCATGTGACTCCATAAATTACACACACATACACGCTTTTGCTCTCTATATTAAGGGTATTCATATTGACTATTTTTTACAACATCTGTTACTTTAGAGTTATGGAGATATTGTATGGTATCTATGATGATTAGAAACATGCAAAGAAGTTACAAAAATATTTCTATCATGAGAATAAATGATCATAACAGTAACAAGTTACCTATTTCCATCATAAAGAGACAATTTAAAGAACTACAGGAATTGTCAAAAATACCTAACTTTCCTTGCACATTTTCTTACCCAATTTTATTAAGAATTCTCGTTCCAAGTCTTGCACCTGTCTGACAGCTTCTTCCAGAGAATTGCAGAGCTTTATCTTTGGTCTCAGCAGTTCCAGTGTATCACTGATCATATAGTCAATGTCTATAGGAAAAGGGTGGTCTTTTGTCCAAACATCCAGACTTTTTTTCCACCACACATAGCGCTAGAATACAAAATATTCGAATCAATTATATGCACACTGATATTTATAAACCACTTAAGCTGTGAAGCTTAAAATGCCATGTTTGTACAGTAAAAAATGCAAAACCTTTCTCATAACTCCTCTCCTATTTCATACAATTATTAGATATTTTGATATCACTAAAACTTGTTTGATAACACTGGACATCACAAACACCAAGAATCATTACTGCTAGAAGTATGAAGACTGAACAAAAAAAGCCTGGCAAGAAAGTGTCTTCTCAGGGTAAACTCTTTCTACAAGAGATGAACACTAAACAACCAGCCAGCTTTCAACTCCTTCCCCCAAATATTTTCAAGAAAATTAATCTGCCCAAAGGCATTTTATGGGGAAAGGGAAGGAAACATCATAAAAAAAATCATTAGACTGCAGCCAGCCTCAAGTGCCTTATCCAGTTTGCTTCACAACAAATTCACATACACCTCCTACAGTGACATTGCAAAAAACAAATGCTGATTTTAAGTGAAACTAACAGTAGAACTTGAGAAGTAAGATGCTGCAAAAACTGCACCTGAAAACGAAGCATTAGGACAGAACCTTACTTAAAAGGTGACATACTCAAGAGGAAGGCTTGCTGAAATTATTAAGTGCAACAGAAATACAACGATCTCTTCCCCAAAACATTTATCTTTGCATTTAAACCTCAGACCATATCATACTGTGAGCAGCCTTGTCTAGTGGGATGTGTTCTTGCCCATGGCAGGGGGTTTGAACAAGGTGATCCTTGAGGTCCCTTCCAACCCAAACCATTTGGAGATTCTTCAAAACATTCTGCATGCAGATGACTGGTTTGCATCCTTAAGGTTTGAAATAAGTTATCACCTTAATTTTTAATACTCCTGTTTTAGTATAAATTATAGAGAAAAGCAGAAAGAAAAAGAAATTAAATCCAGCAAGTTTTAGCATTAATTTCATGGTCTGGAATTCCTTATTTCACTGTTTAAACACCATGAAATCTTTTCCCCACCTCATTACATTTATTGAGTCAGAACTTTCTTTGCTGCAACTTATGCCCATTACATCTCATCCTTTCACTGTGCATGCCTGAGAAGTATCTGATTCCTCTTTCTCTACAAAAACCATTACCTGAGGCAGCAACCTAAACAATCTTCTCTTCTTCAAGTTCAGCAAACCCCAATGTGAGCACTGAGCGCCTCCTGGTCATTTTGGCATAAGTCAACATAACATATCACTTGAAACTGAAACTGCTACCAGACACACAAGACTCTAAAAATTATAGTGCTAGAGACCAGTGAGATAAATATGTACTAGACTGACTTATATTAGCTTGTAAAAGAACTTTACAGAACTGCATAAAATTTAGAATACCTGAAAATATACAAGGAAGCAATCAAGTTTCCGCTTGCTGGATCCTCTGTCAAAATACTGCCCACAGGTATCGAGGATAGTACAGACAAGTCTAATTCTGAAAAGATGCTCTGGAGGGTCCAGTGGACTGGGACTGCCATCTGGGTTCACACCAAACGAGGTGAAGGAATACAGAGTTCTAAATATTACAGCTGACTCCACCATTCGATAATTGTAAAGCTCCCCCAAAAACTTGGCACTGCTGATCCGCCGTTGGTTGAACTTTGGTTGATTAACCTTTATCAAAAAAGAACAAGAAAATTCACTTTATCATGCAGACACAATTGAACACTAAAAAACCCTAACCCAACGAACCTTTTACAAAGAAAAAAGGTGCATAAAAGTTGATAGAATTTCTTATAATAAAAGATGGTTATTTATGGCTACATACATTACAGGAAAGTAAACACTAAAAAGTGGTTATGAAAGCTGGTATTTAAGTTCCAATACATTTAGTATACACTCCATCTTAAATCTATGATGACTTTTCATCACCCAGAGAAATCTTGTAATTGTAACAGCTTTTAAAATATGGACTGGTCTCCAAAGTTACTTGAAGTTGTGTAAATCTGTCTACACTGTTGAAGAATAAATTCTATGGCCTTACTGTGACAAGGGAGTCAAAACAATTGTGTTAAGTAATGATGTTAGTGTGATTTTCCTGGGGTTTTTTTTGGTACAGTTATTGTATTAATTTAAATAGACCTATACAAAGCAAATAACTGAGGTAGAAAAGTCATCAAACAGCAACAACAACAAAAAAGAGAATTCAAGGATTCCTTTCTTTAAGCACAATTATTTAGGTTTCCTTTCAATGTAAGTAGATGAGTGTAGCTTAGCAAGAACCCTGATGGTTTACCTCCATTCCCAGTCGAATATCCTCTAGCACTCCATCCACAACATGAATTCCGACATCTTCCTGGTAAAGGACCAACCCTGCTAAGAGGTTGGCTACACAGTGAATACTATTATATTTCACATTCCAGATGTTGATCATACAGCATATAACATAGTCCTTAACTTCTGCATCCTGCCAAGGCAGCTTGCGCATCTGTCTCAGGACCTAAACCAAATTTTAAGACAAGCTTCACATTTTAGCAGGTAAAATATCAAGATGCTCCCTGTCATCCCCCCTCTCTCCTGGTTGGGATGAAATCCCTGTAAGCACCTGCAAACAACCTCGTTCTCCCTTCCAGGCATCCTCCAGACCTGCAGTGGCTATGGAAGGCTTTATGTACATCCCAAGTGCTGTCCTTGAGCTACTGATCAAATTGTACAAGGTTGTGCCATAATTTCCTTGCTCTTACAGTCTGTATTTAAATGAAGCCTTTGTCCCTTGATCTCCCAACACAGTGTACAGAACACAATGATTCTCATCCCACTGTCCCATTGTTCAGCATTTGATGCTGTTGAGAACACAGGTCCACAACTGGAGCTTCTGTGTGTTCCAATGAAAGAAATGAAACAATTTTAATCATGGATACAAAAATGATCCCTCTTCCTTGCAACTGAAAAAACCATAACCCCCTCCAAACCTTTTCAACACTACTACTACGCCACTTTCAGTAAAAACTGTATTAAAGATTTTGAAAAGATTTACCTTCTCTGTGGTGACCTTGGAGAGATCCTTGTAAAGAAGCTTACGGATATATTCCTGCAAGGGAGGACGTTTCTTCTTCACAGTTTTTTCAGCTGGAGGGGGATTACAGTAGTAATATGCATTTTCTACCATTGTAACATAGCGTGCATCAAGATGCATTGCTTGTTTTTTCCTCATCATTTGTTCCTGGAAACAAATGCAAATGATCAGTTAGAGATGCTGACATACTACATTTTCAAGCCAAAGGCTTTTAGAGTTACATTTGGGATACAGTAAACATGAAAGGTTGCAGAAAAGTAAGTTAAAAGCTTGGGTAGAGAGAAAAAAGCACAAAGTACATATACATGCTTCTGTATTGCTCTTTCCATGATAATTTTTCTTTATGATCCCTACTTTTATAAAAAAAATCTATACAATAACTAAAACAGCAGTTCTGATTTACTGATTTTTACAGTTGAGGATGATCTTAATTCCATTATTAAACACTTTTTCACATGCATCTGTGTGTTTATATGTATATAGGTGTAATTCTGTAAGTTGCATTAAGTTTTATGTACATCATATGAGCCTATATATTCTAAATCACTATATGGTTGTTCATTAGGAAAATGCACTTGTTTAAACTTTATTATTTACTAGAGGTTGGCTACACAGTAATTTACAACTTCAAACAGATAAATAAAATTAACATGTAAGTACTGTTTCATCCCCACACACAAATGTTAGTATATCCATTCATGCATTCCAGTAAACCAACCAAGAGTTTAAATCTCCTTTGATTACTGGTGAGGAAGCAGTACTTTTCATGCTGGTGGCCTTTCCTGTAAACCTGAATAATTTAGAATTTCTTTTAAAAGGCAGTGATTCAGTTCAACTGAAATGTCAATGTACTCCAACAGCTCCTTAACCCTGAGTTTCAGCTGCTCATTCAATGAGGAAGAGTAGCTTTGTGGAAAATAGTAACCCAACAAATAATGCAATTTTCCTCCTGGATTTTAGTCATCTATCACCAGGCAGGTCTCCATCTGACACCAACCCTAAGGCATTTCACTCTTAACCTTTTCCACAACACAAATGGTCTTCCCTTTGATTTCCTGAGACTATTCCTTTCCAAATGGGAAATTTTTGTCAGTAGCAGCACATTTTCCTACAGGCACCTAACAGATGCACAGCACTTAACAACTGAGTACATAAATTGTTTTATGTGGGGAAAAAATACTTAGAGTAGAAAATTCCCAAACTTGACCATGTCATATATGTTAATGTTACCTTTGAAAATTTTTCACCTTTTCTAGATAGACCAAGAAAAAATACACCTTTGCTGCCTTAAAGGCATTTATCATGCTACACTATAAACTGAAAAATGAAGTGCAGCAAAGTGAAGCAGAAGGGAGAAAATGGCAGAAGAGCTTGCAAATAACATTTTAAAACCCCTAAACCTATAATTTGTATATTTTCCTGTTATAAGAATTTATACATTATACAGTAAATAATAGTTTATAATTAAAATGCTTCATCCAGAAGAGATAATATGCACTACCTGAAGTCTCAACACTACTGTAATTTACTGGGTTTTGAGCAGTCCTGAGTGTGTATTCTAACTGTAAGTGGAATGTATTAGTCTTAATCTCTATTAAAAATTTTCACCATTTCAAGAAACTGTGTTTCAGTCATTTTTCAGTTAAGGCATCAGATGGACAGGCAAGAAAGAGAAACCGTAACACCACACCGTTTGTAGGAACAAAAACTTTGACACAATTCAGAAGCAAAAAGCAAGACCTGTAGTCCAAAGTGCTTTAAGCTCATCAACTACTTTGGGTCTTCATTTTACTAGGTTAAAATTAAGAACTACACAGGTAAAGCATTACATTTGAAGATTAGGTTTCTGTTTTTCCTTTGATAAAACTAGACCAGGAACAACATTAAAGTATCCAGGTTAAAACATTAAAACTGTTTGGGTTTTTCTTCTTGGTAAGTGGCAAAATCTCTCTGCATGTAGCATATATTGCAGATGCATTTCAAAAGAAAATCTGGTGACCATTAGGGAAAGAACAGAAAGAAGGAACTAATCAAAACCTAAGCATCATGAGAATTCCAATTTAGGAAAGCATTTCAGCATGACTGACATTTAAACACTGGACTATAGTAAGATACTGACACTGTTCAGCTCATCCTTCTCTTCATTACCTGCACTGCTCTGCCCCCTTCTATTCATTCCAACAGTTCAAAACGAAAATTTTTAACTTCCTGGAAGCACATTATTGTTATAGTGAATTAACACAGTTCTACATGAACTGCATTTACTTTGCCACAGCCTCTGCCTGTACAAACAACATCTCCCACAGTTTCAACACCACCTGTAAAAGGAGTCACACCAAGAAGGAAGCGATCATGCAGCTTAAATTCTGTACATTTATCAACACAAGTGATCTGGCCCTAAAGCTTTAGACAATTGTCCAAGTTAAAGCATTAAAAATGCATCAGGAAGCTTTTAATACCAAAATTTCAAATATTCTTTTAGCAAGATCACAACAGTATAATACAAGAATTTGACATATTAACTTGATTATGCTACAGAAACATAGATCAAGATGAAGCTGATCTTCCTTTCAAAGCTCCAATTCAAATAATCCAATTCAAGTAATTCATTTATCAACAGACTAATCCTAAAGCCAATCTAGTTTTACATTAGTATTTTAAATTACATAAAGGACACTGAATTTGAAAGATTTGCCCAGAAGACAATTACCAGAAATAAACATTGTCCTAATAAAAGAAGAATCTCTAAATAATTTGCAAAACAGGAAGTAGTTCCACAAAGCCAAGATATGATCAATAAATGTTTCTCTAGAAGAAGCAACTTAGTGCCACTAATTTTGTGATGCTCTTATAGAACACTTTACTTCTTAATAATTAATTTTCCCTTAATTACTTTTAAAATACATTCTTAACTATGACTTTCTTCCACACCACGACAAAGCAACGTTGTCTTTAATAGCAGACATGCAGCCTGTTTGGAATCTTATTACAAAATACATCATCAGCAGTAAAGATTAAGACCAATAATTACTTAGAGGATCAACAGGCCTTAATTCTACCCATAAGAGTCATTGAGCAGATCAGCTTTACAATTGCTTAGATTTTTACCACAAGATTGTAATCAGCTTGCTTTGGGAGAAATCTTTTCCACAGTTCACACTAACTTGTACCATAAGGCTATGATCTAATTTGTGTAAGACTACTTACGTCAACATTAATCTTTGTAGGTTTTTAGGGGCATGTTAGAAGATGCAGCTATTAAGATGGATGCAGAGTATAAATCTATTTAGCCTATTTGACATCTTAATAAATAGATAGTCCAAACTTATTTGCCATCTTCCACCTTCTCCTGGCTCCCCAACGCATAAGAAAAGACTTATCCAAAACCTTGTGAGGCTTTAAGCCTCAAGTAATTCTAACAGTGCTTGTGGTTTGTCTTGCACTTCACAGTTAAGCCATGTTTAGCATTCATCCAGCAGATTCCAGCAATGCAGCTAACAATCACCATTTCTGTAGTGCACAACACTAAAAGCAGTCAGTTACAAAAACCAGCTCTAGTATAAGAATTTAATTTTTCCTGACCTCTAAAATTTTTATTAACTACTAATAAGTGACAGCAACGAGTAAAATGTCTTTCAAAGACCACGGAACAGGGTTTTCACAGGAAAAATACTTGATTATGGAAAGGAACGTATTTCACAATACAACACATCAGCTGGCAAACCTTTAGAAAATTGAGATTCAAACCTTCCAAGACACGAAGTACATTGCTACAAAAAACAAGAGCCAAGGAACTGGCAGTTAATTTGCCCATCTCTTTCCTCTCATGACTGCACCACCTCAACAGATATTCTGACATTAAAAGAGATTCAGAAAAAACCAGTATTTTGTAGAAAAGAAATTGTTCAACAATAAACCTGAGTATGCAACTGCTTCTCCATTAACTAGAGCACAAGAAGAGAGACTACTGGTTTAAGAGAAACTGAACCTATCTTTAAAGATCTTCCTCAACCATGTCTGACTCAGTCTCTTGGCTTGGACAGAGTTTTAGGATTGTCTCTCAAGTCAGTAAATACCTCATTCAGTTCTTGTTATTTTTAAGTCTTTGCCAGTACTTCTCTAGACTTACAGATCTCAGTTCAAATCTTCCTTTAATTCCTAATCTCTATTTCTAAAACTGATTCCCTTAATGTCTTCATAAAGTTTTTCTTCAGATTTAGAACCCCAGATCATTATACAGGGCACGGATACCACCTCTTGCAGAAATGTCTTCAACTCCAGTTGAAATCATGTCTGGCTCCATTCACTACTGTTTTTCTCCTCAAATAGTATTTCAGGCATGTTCAGGTACAGCTACAATATTCTTTCAACCTCATCCTCTGGTTTTGCCCTGTCTCTGAAGTACTAGTACTTCAATAGCTTATTCAACAGATTTTTACATCAGAAATTGAATTATTTTTTTTACATTTTTTTTCAAGTCATGAAGAGATTTTTAGGTCAACTGGATTCTTAAGAATAGTTTCACAAAGAAGTAATTGCTTCAAGTCAGGACATGACACCCTCCCCCATAAGACAAGTTTTCTCTTACCAAAAGAACGCTGGTCCTTAAGTGAGATTCTGGTGATCTGAAGAGGAATCTTCCACAGGTTTCCAGCAAGGTACAGGCCATCTCAATATGGTGATGAGAGAAGTCTGACAGAAGCATCTGGTATGTATTTATATAAAAGCACAGTTTGTTAAACATCTTTTTCAGCTGCAGAAAACATTAAGTTATATCTACTAGACTGGACACTGTGATGGTGTTCTAAACTGTTTATGAATAAATGCAAATGGATTTCACTGGTCAGATGTTGGCATTGGTGAGGCCCTGGCACAGGTTGCCCAAAGAAGTGGATGCCCTATCCCTGGAAGTGTTCAAGGCCAGGTTGGATGGAGCTCTGAGCAACCAGGTCTTGGAGGAAGGTGTCCCTGCCCATGGCAGGGGTTGGAACCAGATGGTTTTTAAGGTCCTATCCAACCCAAACCATTCTATGAACATTCAAAAGATTAATCTCATTTTAAAATTCTTATAAGAACATTCTATAGACTCCAAATTTAGGCTTCAGAAGAACAGGATGCTTTGAAACACTGACAAAAACCCCCAACCAAGCTACCCAATAATATTGCACAAGGGCACAGAGCACACCCAGCTGCACTGTTTTAAGTAGTAACTGTAATTAACGCAGCTTTGCATTTTACAGCATTTTATAGACAAGAGAACAGAAATTATGAATGATTATGATTTTTTTAGGAATTCAGCTTTGATATCTAACAAATCAATGAACAGAAACTATTTGCACGCAAAGTGATCTGAAGCTGTGAGTCTCTAGCGTCTTTTATTAAAGGCACTTTTATTTTTTAAAACCTATTTTTAATTTTGGACTTGACATCAAAGTTTGAATGTTTATCAGCATGCAAAGTGAGATGATGTGCTTAGAGATTAATGCTTTCCAAAGATGTTTTGTTCCTCAACAAACAAAAGCATCTGCTAAAACGGCACAAAAGCCCCTCACTGCATCACTGAAATGCTTTTTGCCTTCAGTCCCTCTCCCTTACTGTTATTTTCTCCACAAAAACATTAACTGAAATCAACATAATGAAAGCTTTGCAATGTACAGCAGATTAATAAGTAGAAACATCTGCCATACTTACAAAGAAAATGATTAGCAGTTTGGCTATGTCCAAATGTAGAAGTTCATTTTAATATATTCTTCCCCATTAGAAGAGGTAAAACATTCTAACTTTTATAGCAGCTATAGAAGTCTCCTCATACACAGTAGTCACAAACACCAGGGTTTAAAACAATCCCATGCAATGAGTTCAGGTAACATCAGCAGCAGGTAAATGAAAGGGAATAGGATGGGGACACATTATCAGCACACACAGGAGTACAGGACTATCACAACACCAACCTTTAAACAGTGGAGAGTATCATTTTTGGAGAACATCTTAAACTTGGTAAGCTCACCAATAAATCTCACGGTTTTGTTCTTTGTTTCAATGTTGATCTGGTCCTTTTTTCTTACCTAAAAAACAACAGCAACAAAAAATTGATTGTAGGCCCTCAAAAATACTCATTTTTTCTAAATTACTTTGATCTGAACATGAAAATACACTTGGGAATTCCAGTAGTTTTTGGTTCCTCAAGCTCCACCTTTACTTCTCAGAGGGTTTCCTAAAACTCTCCCTACGACCTTGTTTCTTCAGAAGACTTTGAATTCTTTTCCCCATCTCTCCACCCCCCAAAACAATTCATGCCTCTAAAAGCCATAGATCCTTCTCCTTTGTCACAATGAAGCAGGGATAAAGTATTCAAGATTCTGTATTTTCAGAATCAATAAAGTCTATGGGAAAAAGCCCACTTGTACTGCCCTCAAGGAAATATTAAATATTGATAGCTTTTCAAGTCAGATTTAGCAATGTGCAGAATTTTCTATTTCTTTTAAAATTACTGACATTCAGCAAAAATTTAGGAACAAAACACAAATATGTATCTATGTCTAAACAAAATCCACAAAATAGAAAATTGTATTTTCCCAACAGAAAGAGATTTTTCTGAGAAAGTTCACTTTACAGTTAAGATTCAAGTAAGTCTGAGCAATTTATACACAGTATTAATGTCAATATTAGAAAAAATTGAAACCTATGCCACAAAACTGAGAAAATGGAGAAGGAATTATCACTGTAAACCATAAACAGTTTGACTACAACACTTAAAAAAAAGGTGAAGGAAACAACACTGAAGAATACATTAGTGTGGAAAAATTTGATAGATGAAAACTGCAAAATCTAATTTGAATTAGATACTATATCACAATAGCAATCACTACAATAGTAGCCTTGTTGTGGGAAATGTTAGAATAGGTCAAGTCTCATTTTAAAAGCAAGTTATTAATTTACAGAAAACTCTTAACACTGATGGAGCACAGTTTCTAATTTTTGTAACTTCTCTTGTAAGTGTTGTGTAGTTCATTTATATAAATATGCAAGCATATACGGAAAATTGCAAAAACTTCTCTTTTCAAAGGCAAAATTACAAAAACTTCTTTTTTCTAGAACTGTTGAGGTGACAGAAAAATATTCATTGAATTTTAGAAGTAGTATCTACACAACACAAAATGTTATTTTTTTCCTCAAAGGATGACTTATGAGATTGGTTAATCTGAATGTAAAAAACTGAATCACCAAAACGTACATGGAACCTGAAATCCCCTTTCAGCATGGAACAGAGATCCTCTGCTACATCAGACATACAGGGATGCAATGTGGCAACCAGCCTTGCATAAAATGGTAGCAAATCCAATCTGCAAACAAAGGAGAGGATAAAATAAACGATTTATAGACAAAAATGTATTTATGTGTACAAATACAGGTACCCTTTAACTTGTGAGAAGAATGAATACACTGACAGAACTACATACATGTAATTTTTTGGGCCCACTTCAGATTGCAGTATCATTTAAAAATAATACAAGAAAGTAAACCATCATATCCTGTTGGAATACTTCATAGTTAATTTCCTTTTTAACTCCTGCCACAGGTAAAATGCCAAATACCATCAAATACAGAATTTGACCTTTAATAAAATTCCCAAACAGAAAGAAAATTCAGATCCATCTCAACATGCAAAAAAAGGTTCTTACAGCCAAGGCTATAGGTTACTGCAAGGTATTAATATTTTTTCAGAAAAGTAGCAGACATAACCAGGAAGGTAGGAATATCTTTAATTTTAAGGTGGGAAATTTCTAAATTAATGTAGTAGTTATTACATAAAACAAAGCTGAGCAGATGTGACGTGACCAGCCTTTTCCCCAGAACTGCTAGTATTCCCACAAATGGTAATATTTCCGAGTTTTCTACAGAATTTCCTTATTTCCTTTTCTCTTTCCTTAATTACATACCTTCACACCCACTTCCTTTGCACATTCATGCAAACCAGCTGTGTATATATCAGTTTTAAATGCAGAGAAACCAACTGCACTCTGAGGCCTCATAATATCGTTTAACAAGCTGAAGGAAGCAATTTTCAGCTTATTTTCATAATGTTAAGTTAATGCAGTAAACAGATGAACTCTAGAACAAACCAAAGTAAGTGGAGAGGAACATCCTAAATTTGTATGCTTCTAGTGAGAGATTGCCTGTAAGGGAAAAATGCATCTTGAGTTTACACTTTATGAAGGATTAAGGTTTTCCCTACTGCTCAGGAAAGGAAAAGAAAAAGAAAAAATAAGCAGACAAAGAATTCCAGAAGAACAGTTGATACAGAGATCTTTTCCTGGCAGAAAGCATCAAGGCAAAAACCCCAAAACAAAGCCATCACAATTGCCTCTTTTCTCCTTTCTGCTTCTATGTCACTGGAGCCCATTTCCAAGATATTTAATACCCACTTACAGAAAAAGAAACAATTATGTATTTAAGTTGTGGATTAGAAGCACCAGAATATACTCCCCCCAAAAAGCCTAAGTAGGCAGCCTCCTGGTAACACACAAGGCTCCTGGTGAAACATTGTGGATACCTGTTACCTATTTAACAGGTTTTATCTCCTTTGTTAATCAATAACTGAAGCAGTATTTACATTTTTCAAGCTTGTTGTTGGAACACACAGTCAAGGCTGACTACCCACAGCAAATTACTATCACGTTATTAAGCATTTAGCCATTAACTTTGAGAGAAGTGAAAATCTCACTACTTCACACACACCCACAAAAGCTAAACTAAGAGAAGACTGTGGCTGAACTAAGAGGGTGTATTTAACTGAGGGGATTTCTGTATGGCAGCTCTTTTAAGACAAATACCAGAAAGTTTTATTCTGGTCTCAACAAGTACCTGCCTGCTGACAGCTAATAATTTCATCTCTGTAAACTGAGTATACCTGGGGGAAAATTAAAGTCTTAGAGCACATTGTTGCTATTCCCTTGCAGGACACAAAAGGTTTCTTCATAGGGAAGCATACTAAGACTAGGTATTTCTAAATAGGTGAAATATAATAAGGAAAAGCCTTGGGTTAATTATGCTGAAATTGGCAATCAGAGATTGAGTTAGTTCCTCTCAGGGGAGACAAAAATTCATGTTCAGCAGTGGAGACATTCCAGTATCAGTGGCACCATCTACTGGTACCTGCAGTGCTTTGTTCCCTCCAAAAGCATTTCCTTCTCTTGAGAAGGGGGGAAGACCTTAACTAAACCCCCACAAATCCCCAGTACTGCTTTCTCTTCCTGCTCTTCTGCATTATGAAGCAAGATCTGGCATCAGGGAGGAGTCAGTCGCTCTCTGAAGTCCATGTTAAGCACCCTGAATATTCACCACCACAGTAAAAAGCACCACACTTCTGATCATTGTCACTTAGACCACAAACTATGAACTAAAATCTAGTCAGCTCTGGATTTCAGGGTCACATGAGCTGCATGTCAGTAAAATATCTAATGTGTATCTTTTTTCTACCATTTCAAATGTCAGTTAATTAAAAAAAGCCCAAAACAAACAAAACAAATCATAAACTAACCTACACAAAAAACTTGCTCAAAGTCCTAACTGCAATCTCTCTAAAATGGATGCATCCAAAATTTTAGGCCCAGGAAGAATGAAGCAGGCGTTTTGTACATTTCCTAATTTCTGTGATTCTACAAGACAGGTTAAAGAATGAAGCCAGAGTGGAGCCAGAACTCCTGCCTCACAAGCCTAATCATAATGGATAAAAGCAGTGCATTCACTGGGCCTGAACAGGTACCAAGTGCCACCCACACTGCTCAGTGGGAAGACAAAGGATGCTGTGGAATTGGAATGTTACCAGGGAAGCACTTTTGGCTTTTATTTCTTCACCAGGACATAACACTCCCTGATCTCAGGTACATCCCTCAATTTTATCCCCAACTGAAACAGGCCACTAAAACACTGATAAGTCAAGTTCAACTGCACAAGAAGGACCTTGCTACAGAGAAGTGTCAGGATAAAAAAGCTGATGGTAAGCACACAGGAGGCTTGCAGCTTTTAAGTTCAAATGTGCACAGCTATTTAACACTTAAGAAGAGCTAACTTCTGAATTAAGAACAACTAATAATAAAACTAAAAACTTCCTTTTGAACAACTGATTCCTTACTGCAGGAAAACTTGCAACTTCACAGATCACCATAGATGGGAACATCAAAAAATATCAGAATCCAAAACAGCCCCTATATACTGCTTAACATTTGTCTAGAATTGTTTAGAATTTAAAACCCAAGGAAAAATTTAAGACTTCTCATACTGAAGTAAAAAAAATAAATTTACAGAATTGCAGTATTCTGGTAAACCTAAATAATTCTGTGTACAGGAAGATAATTCAGTTAGACAGCAAAGAACTACACAAAAGTCCTAAAGCTGTGAGCAGTATGTGTTAAATCACTGCCTGCAGTCCTGGATTAAAAGGCTAATATTTAGTTTTAAATCAATCCTCCAATGCAAATGTGAAAGCCACTCGTATACTGGCATTGAAAAATCTTTTTAAAAGGCCTTCTGTTCTGTTGGGTTGGAGGTTCAAATCACAGCTGAAAATGTAAATGTGATCCATTCATCAGTATTCAACAGAGCAGGGCAAAGATGTTGTATTCTAACACTGATCTACAGTGAGCTGAGGAAGAAACGGCCTTTTTAGTCAAATTTAAGTTTTCTATCTTGAAGAATCCTGGTTTGTCCCAATCTATCCAACCCTAGTGGTAGCAAGAAAGCTCCCTGGCAACGCTTCATAATGACTTTGATTTCACAGTGTCTGTGTTATGCTTCAAATACAAAATAAGTTTTACACTTTCTTGGTAAAACTGTCGTGCCTGCAACATTTCCCAAAACTGATCTCAGGAGAAGGAACAGAACTTACTCTGTTATTGAAATACCTCATTATGGCTGCAAATAAAGCAGCTAAACTTAGACAGCATTAGCTGATATGCTTGGAACTAAAATGCTTTTGGAAAACATACTGCTTTATCTGCATCCTCAAGGACACTGTTCCTCTGAAGCTTTCACAAAAAACCCTCCTCAGAAACATAGCCATAACAAGCTTTCTTCTCCCATAATATCCTGGAGAGATATTACAAAATTCCTGGATTAGGAAAAACAACTATGGAACAACAATAATGGAAGGTAAAGCCGTATCATTACGGCTCAGTGAAGAGAGACACAAAGCAAAACCATCATTAATGCAAAATACACAAAGCCTTGAAGCAGGGTGTTACAGAACATACAGAATTTTCTACATCAGAAAGGATTATGAAGGTTGATTTGAAGACACAAAGCGGAACTGCTCTTTTGCCATCTGCAGCAATACAGTTTACCTAAATATTGGGATAGTTTGCCCTTTCAAATAATCTGCATCTATGGGCAGTTCAGCTGGTATTTACATTCCAACTGCTTGTGTTCAGAACAAGCAGCTCAGGCAACATCCTGTCTCTCCTGCAGAGTAGCCCAGAGATGGGGCCACCAATGCAGGCACATAGACACAACTGAACTTCAGATCTTACGACTGGAAGCTTGAGTATTCATTAGTCAAGTAGGTCCCAGAGCAAACAGCAGGAAAAGAAATTAAAAAATAATTGTACATCAAATGCCAATACCTCTTAATACTAGGAATAATTAATATTTATAATTCAAGATCAATAATGAGAAGATTAGCTGAGCCATTCACTTCAGTGTTAGTTCCAACTACTGGAGGCCAGAACCATCATGAAAGTAGCAGCTCCTCGATGCAACCCCACCCTCTATCCTACTCTGTTGAGTTCTATCAGAAAAGTTAGTATTTTTAAAATTATTACTTTTCATACAAATCTGTAGGGCAGTGGAATTACCACTGGAAAGATGACAAATCAATGGTAACGTGGAAACTATAAGTTTCTAAGAGTTTCTTAACTGTGTTCATAGCACAGCCTGATCACAGACACATTTTTAATAGTAAAATATATAAGGAATTTAACTTTTGCTTTCATGCCATCTATAAAATCACACTGCTGAATTTACAAGCCATATCACAGTGCTCCTGTTTGAAAGTACCTCCTTTTGCTGTGCACATCTACAAATTTCTCCAGATTATTGTCACCTAGTACAATTTAACAGATTGCACAATAAAAAAAGAGAATAAAGGATTTTCAAAGAGGTTTCAAGAATTAATGATCAATTTCAGCAATCTGGAATCTACAGCACCAGGAAACAATACAGGGCAGTGGTACAAACATTACTGTATTGTCACAGAAGAGCCAAAAAGCCACTTCCATTTTGCAAGTATGGAAAGTTATGGCAGAGCTGAAGACAAAAAGTCTAAGTGGCCCTGCTGATTTACACTGCTGTAGATAATCTAAGCTGTAAAAAAGAAATTCTTCTCACATTGTGTTTTGATGCATTTCATGATTACCAGCAGGCTGATAAACAGAAATGTTACTTCCTCTGCAACCTAAATTGGAGCTGAAGAGTACCTTGTTACATCACACACAGATCATCAATTGCCTGCCTCCTCTGTCATTAATTCATTCATCAGGCACAATCAGGCCTCTATCGAAGTCCCCAAACATTGAGGTCTAACCTCTAAGTTTTAGAGGCAAGAACACACAAGAGAATGAAAGATTATGTGCACTGTTTCACCATGGAGTCAGGTTAATGTCTCAGTCAGCAAACAAACCATTGGTTTGCACACAGCAAGAGAGCAGGGTTATTAGCACAGCAGATGCTTGTTAAAGATGGGCTGTAGAAATAGGTTGAATTAAGGTTGAAAACACAGGGCAAGCCCTGATTAAACTTAAGGAAAACAAAGCACCAAAGTCTGTTTATTCAAAGCCAGCCTACACATGTGTTAGGACAAAACAGACACTCAAGCAATGTTCCCCCCCCCCCACCAGTGTTAAAAGGTAATGGAATCAAAGCTGTGTAAACTCTTAACAAGAATTCTAAAATTATCATGATCACTTTAAATTAAATTCATCAAAACAGCTTATCATGAAAAACAGGGCAAGGTGAAGCAAGAAAAGCATCTTCTTCATAATTTTACCTATTTAATGTTCAAGTTTAAAATTATTATTCCTCCAATGAACTCAGTGTTTTTATTTGAATATTTGCAATCATTTTTGGAAGCAGTGCTCTTCCTGTAAGTGCAGGAAATCTGCTTACACAGAGACAAGGAGAAACAGCAAGAGCTCTACACAGGCAGGTACACACAGACAAAAGAGGCCAGGCTCAAAGTGCTAGCCTAGAACTGGCTGCTGCAGAAGGCACAAGGTTGTTATAATGGCCATGTACTGCATCAGAATTATCATAAGAAATCCTTCTTCCAAACTATAACTGTCTCTAAATGTCCACAGGCTCTAACACAAAAAAAGTGCACGTTGTTCTGAATGAAATAAATCCTCCCTTTTAGGCAGAACATAGGTTTTGCTGCTGCTTTCAGAGTTGAAAAAAGGTGATGAAAATAGATCTGCTATAAACACCAAGTACCACGGGAAAAAAAGAAATTCCTTATTGAAAACCTTAATTCTGGCAAAATCTTGTGGTGTATCATTGATCTTTGGTGCTTCAGCATAAGCCACTGTAGTAATAAACAAAAGCAACTTGGAATATACAATAGTTTTAAAACATACATGCACATCCTAAAATAACAAATGGGTAGATCCAGCTTCTCCCCCTTCATTTCTTACCTTTGTCTAGGAACTATGAAAAGTGCTCGTACCAGTTTTCTTCTGTTGGCTTTTGTATTCATATTCATACAAAAATCCATTGCTGCCTATAAAGAGGAGAGTCAATGCAATACTTGACTTTAATGCAGCGGGTTTTAGTGAAAGCAATAGAAAATGGCTTTTAAACACAGCTTTTACAGACCTATTCCTACTACATGCAACTGCTTTAAAAATAATGATAAAAATCTTCAGTTTTGACTGGAACTAGCACAGTTAGAAAATATGTCCACTGAGAGAAATATAAATTGATTAAAAATAAATTCAGCTACTATCAAAGCTTCAAATATTTATTTCCTATCTATCTGATCTTACTTTATGGCTTTTAAGATTACAAAAATTTAAAACTCTGACTGTACCTTGTCTATGAGGTCTCTGTTGACACAATTTGGAAGCTGCTGAAGAAAAGCATCTACTATGAGTTTTAAATGAGATCCAGTACTGGCTTCTTCATCCTCTTGTTCTAACAGAGGGAAATAAGCAAAAGACATCTTTAAGCTATGAGGTGCAACCATTTATGAACACATTGCCCAAACAGTGCATTTGTAATGTTAACTTGTTAAGTATTCATTCCTCTTTGTAAACACTTTTCAGGCAACTGCCTTTATATTTGCTTACTTTTAAAAGCTGTATGAAGGAATTGGTAACTTTCACTATATAAACATCTTTAAAATAATTTTCACTTGTATCTGAATGACTTGTTACAAAAATGTTTATCACAATCCTAGCAGTTTCTAGCTACTAGTTTCATAAATAAATAAATTACCCTGAACACATTCTACAAATCAACAAACTAAAACAATCAAGTTAAAAAGAAAACAAATTAAGAAGAGAAAGAATTCTTAAAACCAATTTTTTTACCTTGTTCATCAAGAAGCTTCTTTGTAAGATCTTCCGCCTCATCTCCACAGTCCAACTCCAGTGCATCATCATTAATATCCAGGTTCTCCAGCTCCAATTCCAGATCCTCGTTCCCAGCTGCTTCCTTATTATCTTTGGCATCTTTCGAATCTATTTACAAGTTAAGTAGAAATACCAAATAAATACTAATAAATTGTTAAATATGCACAGTCATGATTAGAATACAGGAAGATTAATGCTGCTAAACCTACATCTCTTTAGTGCCTTAATGGAAAATCTTTTACACAGATGAAGGAAAAAAAGGAAAAGGCAGAACAGGAGGAAGGTGTTGATGAAATAACATGCTATATAAAAGGTCAAATAAAGATTATTAGTTTCCTTGAACACAATATCTGTATCTGATAAAGACTCAGAAAAGTATAGTTACTATTCTTCTTGGACCACAACACTGAGCATTTTCCAAGAGATTACTTCTGCCTACACAATTTTACTGTTCTTTCAGGCCTCCTTCAAATCGCATTTGCAGACTATGCTTCATTTAAAAAAAAATAAATTTCAAGGCAGATAATCTTATTAAAATTCCAAAGTTTTTCAATGCAAAGTGTGATAACTTCTTACTGTGTACACATTACATGGAAATACAGACTCACAAACAAGTAACAAGTTTAGAATCACAGACAAAATTAGTCTGGAATAGACTTTAGTGATATCTCCAGTTCAACCTTTTGGTCGAAGTGGATGAACACTGTTCACACCAGATTTCTCAGGTATTTTTCCAGTTGTTTTAAAATATTAAGACAGAGATTCCAGTCTCCCTGAGCAAGCTGCTCCAATATCTAAAGATCCTTACAGGGAAATTTCAGAATTATCCAAACATGCATCTTCTGTTACACTTTGAGTCAGGGATGGTGACTTTTTATCCCATCGTACCTGAAGTCTGCACATGCCTGGCTGTGAACTGAGTGCTTTGTCAGAAGTGAGGAATCACCCAAGCCTTTTAATCTAGAGAAATACTATGCTGACAAAGTCACCTATCATTAATAATTTAATAAGAAAATAACAGGGAAAAAAACCCCAAACACTAACATCTGCAAAAAAGGGAAAACTCTTCCCATTTCTCACAGAAAAGTTTGTATTTACTCACAGTGGTTAACTTCGAATTACTTGAAATTTACAATTCTAACAATATCAAAATGCATTTACTTTTTTTCTTCCTTAATAACCAGATATAATCCCTACCCCACCTAGTTTATTCCCTAAAAATTCATCCAAACTGGTGTACTGTCCTGATTACCACAAATTATTTCATTAGAGACTAATTACTTCCATCAAGTTTGTTTATCTGTTGGACAAGATATGTTAAAGAAAATACTCATCCAAGCATCCTACCTCTTGATTCATCTTTGCTGGAATCCTTGTTCTGGGAGTATTTTTCATTATCTTTAAACAAAATTGCTGGCACAAAAGCCTTCAAGTCAATGAGATTCTCATAGAAGTTTCTAGCATCTTCATCTTCCCAGATACCCCCCTCCAGGTCATATTCTCCAGGTTTTCCTGGTGTGAAAATATCAATGCCAGGTCCATGTTCTGCAAAAAGAGTGAAACCATAAGAAAGTTATTTACAAAGACTTACAATCTTCTAAGGGGAGGCACCTTAGAGATTAAGAGTCCTTTTAGGAAACCGTTAAACTATTTATGATAACTTCTGTTTTCACCTAAATATTGCCATGCACATTTTAAAGCATTTTAACAATTCAATCTTAGTATTAGACATATAAAGAAATTATCATAAAAGCGTAAAATTGTTTTTGATTGAAAATACAGACAGAATCAGAGAGGAAGTCAAATGAAATAAAACTAAGCAGCACATTATGTGGTACTAGAAAGGAAAGTTATAACAGAGTTTAATAACAGCATTAAAAGTAATCACTTTGAGTATGATGAACCATACCCCACTGAGTTTTAAGAATGAAGTTTAGAAAGAACAATTTAAAATTTAGAGGCATTCAAGAAACACAGCTTTTTTAAGCTGAAGATCATTTAAGGCAAAAGATATTCATGATTTCACTAACATCTCAACAAATCTCAAAGTTTAGATTTAAGGGCATTGAAAGCTGCACTTCAGCTCAAGAGGCCAGACAGCCACACCTAGTGACTTATCTGGCTTAACAATATGTTCCTGCCCATAACATCATCACCCAAAATAAACTTTAAACATTTTTTTAACAGTATCAGCTTTTAAGACTCTAACAGTTTTTAAATACTAAAAACGGCGTAATATTAAAGGAAAGGATCAGGTTAAAAACATTTTTAATTTTCCATTTATTACTCATCACCAGAAACCTAAAGAGACATTACTTTGGTTACCTTTACTACACAGAATCTACAATAGTTATGGTTACATACTAGGCATAATAAATTTTAAAAATAAATGTATTATTCATTAGCTGATATCCTTCAGGGGGAAAGGTTGAATGAAATGAAAACAGCAGAGAGAACACATTGGAAAGAGGGTTTGGTGGGCTTTTCCACCACATCTGAGCCAAGTCCAGGGTTCTGTTGACTTGCTTTAGAATATGGCTTACCCTCAGGCGTTGGTTTCTCTTGGGGGAGGTCAGGCATGTTCTCATCCAAAAGATCAGCCAGAGACTGAGAATTTGCCAACAGCTTCTGATACGACATTGCAAATTCCTCATATTGCTTGTGTCGATCTTCACTCAGTTCTCCTTTGGAGTGCAGAATGCGCCTACAAAAACCAAACTTACAGTAAGACCACCTTTTCCCTTAAATTATATTTGAGCTATGATAAACCATTATGAATTTCTCTGAGCAAAGCTAAGCTGCCTTCTTTGAGGGAACTGCAACAATTCTAGTTTAGACTGCAACAGCAAACATTTAAGTGACACTATTATTTTTCCAAACCACACTGAATTTCCAACTTCAATCCCACTGAGGACAGTACAGTCACAGAAGCTCCAGCTTCCATCTCCAAAGAGAAAGGACCACTTACTCTTTGCCATAATTAGTAACAGTACTAAAAAGACTTGCATAGTAAAATAAAACATTCAGCTTAGATGAAAGCTGGATAGAAGTTGCTTTGCACCTGTAACAATCCATTTCCATACTGTTTAAATGATAAAACATGAGCTATTATTACCAGGAGGGTTAAAAAATTTGCAAGTACTCCATTGACTTTACAACAAACTAAGTTATTTCAAGGCTATTAGGCCAAATTGTGAGCAGCTACATTTGTTTCTTCAGCTGCTCTTTATTTTTTTTTTTTTACAAAACTATTCATACTTGTTTCAAATAATAATTTTTAAAATTGAAATCTGTTGTCAAAAGTAACTTGCATTTGAAGAAACCTAATCACTGCTTACAAGTGCTGGAATAACTGACCAGGCACCCTGCACTGAGATGAAAGTCTGAAAAAAAGTGCAAATGCCACAATTCCCACAGTAGGTCATATCATTACATTATCATCTGTAGAATTCCATTACCATTAGGCTTTTATTATGCAATAAGCACACAGTCCCCAAAGCTTGCCAAAAGACACAAGCATTTTGTGGCATAAGAATTCTGAAATAGTTTAGGTAATGTAAGTTGAGGGACATTAGTCTTCTTGTTCCAGGTTAATTGTAAAACAAAAGTCTTCTTTGTACACATTCACAGAGTGAGCAACAAAATCCCTTATGCCTCAGAACCAGAAGTGAACACAGCTGTCTGGCTAGAGGGCAAGAAGCATTCCTGCTGGCAAAAGTTCTATTCCTCTGACAAAATACACTTATTTAACATGTATTGCTTGCTCCTGCAAAGTACAGCAAAGAAAAATTAACAAATTAAATAACCACTGACTATTTGTGAAGTGCAGTAGTTCAGTTTGGATTCAGGAAACACATTAAGTGTCGATTCATAGCTTTCCCATGGAGACCGCTGTCCACTGCATACATATTTTAAACTTAAAATACACCAGCAGCTTTATAAACATGAACATTGAAGCTCTGTGCTATTATTAAAAACCAGAAAAAGCAAATGCTGTAACAATAGCACAGGACTTTCAGTTCTCAATTTCAGTTCCAAGAAGACAAGTGTTAACAAATTCAAAGATGCTAAAGCAAATGAAGCAAGCTTTAAAAAGCACAGTTCACCTCTGAATACAACTACAAGTACAGCACACAGTACTCGCCTTACTTTATGTCTCTTCAAAGCATAAGGCAAGTTCAGCACATCTTAAAAATATTCTTAATTTAGACAAAAGAAGTCTCTTCCATAGCTAACACTTACTTTTGAAAACCCTCTCTAGAATTTGGTAATCAAGTCGTTTCCTTCCAATGATACAGCCTGACAAGTTTTGTTGTGCCCTCAGCTGCATAACCAAATGTCCACCATGTTCTGTGTTATGTCTATATTAAAGTCAAAGCATAACTCAAGGTACTTTTCCTAATTATCCACTTAACCAGCAACACATGAGTCTGCTTTAATTTTACCTAAATGATTCCACAGGTAACGGCACCAAAGCACTGTTAATTTAGCATAGTCATTTTCAATTCATTCAACCAAACTGTACAGCTTAAATTATTTCACGGTCACTCTCCTGACAGAGATAAATTGATGAGTTATTTACCTGACAAAATATCATAACCTAAACATATGACACAGTTGATGCACAGAAGGGAACAGTTCACTCCCTGTTCACTTCACTGATTGTGGAATAACTGTGAATAAAAACTACAGCAAAATGGATCAGATTTTTAATACAGAGAACTGCTTTATCAAATAGGATTATTGGGGTTTTTTTAAAACAAAAAACCTAAACCAACCCAACCAAACAAAAACGCCCAAAAAACCTGCCACCACAAAAAAAAAACCAAAAACTCAAAAGCAAGTAAGGAACCAACTGCACAGCCACTTTTCCAAAACCCACAGTTTAGGAAGATTTCTATAGTACTTATAGGCTTCTTACTCTGCAAATTTCTGTCATACCCTCCTCATGCCTTGCACTTCCATAGCAGACAAATGCCAAGAACCTGTTACAGATGTTGTAAACAAATACAATTTGGTAGGAGAGTTTTTTGATATCCTACTTAACAAAACCTATTCCTCAACTTTTACTAAGGAGTCAAAATAAACACCTTAAAGTTCAGAGAGAGAAATAATAGAGTTCCCTTAATCCAGTGATAAATAACAGCTCCTGACATTCCTTCTGCAAAACAAAGCTTTGCATCCAAGTTCCCAAGGATAATTCAGCCAGTCATTTTTATCCAGTTGTACAAGTAAATATTAAAGTATATTTCTCTCTTCCAGATCATTTACATTCTTTCTTCTTCTTGGTTTCTTAACTTATTTCATACCTCTCAGAAACTTTTTTCACTCTATTTTCCATCATACAGACTTTGTAACACCCACTCATTCAAATGCCAGCCAGAACCAATGTGCCCAGAACCAATGATAATTGTGAAAGTGTAAAGGTTCATATTAATTCACTTTGAAAAAATGATACCTAAGTCAGCAATGCACTTTGAACTAGTAAGGTACTTGTAGAAATAACAGTACCTCAAAAGCCAGCTTATGATCCTGTGAAATTCAACGCTTAGCTGAGACCAGATAGGACTGCAGCACAAAACCCATCAGCACAATGGATCCTTGCTTTGGAAACATAAAAATTTAATGCATTCCAAGCATACATTTGGCTCTGGATGGATGTCCAGGCTTTTAGCTGAAATATATGTCTATACACAGTAACATGTTCATTTCTATCTGACTGGAATGCTTCCAGAAGGAATTAAAAATGACTGTTTTAAGAACAGCATTTGGGTTTAGGCTGGCTCCAATAATGAGAATTCAGGGTGCTTTAAAGACAAGAACTATTAAACAATGTAAACATAGCAGAAATAAAATTATTCAGATCTCAAGGTCTGCATATTCATATCCTGCAATTTTAGTACTACATATAGATATGTAAGAGGATTTATATAAAATTGTCTCTGCCCTCCAACATTTTAATACATTTATTTAGTATATATTTGTCCACCGTGGAGTGTAGTAGATACCTTGTTAATTTAACCTATTTTTTCCTTCATGCTGGTACTCTAAAAAAAGTAAACAACCAAAGCAATTGTAGCATATGCTTCGTTAGATACATGTGGGTGGAAAGGGAGAAATCAGATTGTGCCAACTGGAAAAGGACAGTACCAGCTGGGAAAGCAGCATTGCTCTCATGCTGATAAGGAAACAGCACCAAATAGAGTAAAGAGAATTACAGCTAAAGGTCAACCTCCCTTTCCTTTAATAGATACTCAAAGACTCTGTTTGGTCTCTGCTTTTAAAGTATTCAGAACAGATTTAGAACTTTTTTTAGAAATATTGCAGAACACACTTATCTTATACACACTGCTAAAAGACTTTGTTTATAAATACTGCAACAAATCTAGGCATTTCATAATTAAACTATTTTTTATTCGTAAGTAAAAAACAACATTCAACTGTCACCTGTTTTGTCTTTCAATATTTTGTAGCTCCCTGTGGTCCCTTTTCAGGTGTTTGGTCAAAGATGTAAAGTATTCCTTCAACAAATTCTGGAAGGGCTGCTGTTTCTCTGGGCTAATTATCTCACTAGGAGGAAAGCTCAAGTTAAACTTCTCTGCAACAGTTTTTACTTTCCTTGGTACCAAACCAGCAATGTCATCTCCACAGTGCCGACAAAAGCTGATAACCACAGAAACATGAGTGTGGGATTCTCGATCAGCGTTAATAATATTTTTAAGCTGCTCATAGATTAAAGACAAACCTTCCTTGTCAGTGAAAATCCCAACTATTGTCAATTCTGCAATGAAACGCAAATCAGTTCTTAACTTGGTGATGTTGGGAGTCTTCTCTTCTTTCCTTGCTTCAAAATGTTTTTTCCAAGCCTGCAGTAACGAAGGAGCAAAATCAGCATAACGCTGGTGAAAGAGGGAACACAAGTGCACAGCGCAGTTCACGTCTGATATTTTCAGTTTGGCCTCCACAATAGAAGCTACTGCTTCTGCAATGTATTTGCTTAAATTCAGGCTATTAAAGTCATGGGACAAGGAGTCCCTTTGTTGCTCTGTAATGGTTTTTAGCTTCTTAACAAAAGCCGTGTTCTTCTTCAGACTGGAGTCCAGTCTGCTGAAGAAGTTTTCCTCAGGGCGACTCTCTGGTGCATTCTGGTTTTTGCTGCGGAGCTCCTTTCTTGCCTGATGGCGCTCCCAAGCCTCCTGATGAAGCTGATGTGCTTCCTCTTTCTCCCTGTGAGACATAAAAATTAATATTATCATTTTTCTAGGGAGCCTTACTCTCAGGGTATCAGTTCAAAGGAAAAAAGGTCACAGCTGGAAAACCTTCAGCAGTTCTAACACAATTTTCCCTTACTCTCTTCTTAAATATTTACCAAGCTAATCCTAGAAAGCTAAAGCATCTGCTCCAGAAACTCTGTTTAATTTTTGTGTTGCAAAGGGCAAGTACTACTTGTTACAAAACAAAATTTCTCACATATTTCTATGCAGAATATATTAATCCCAACAGACTTTGAAAATATAAACATAAAACTCCATTTACTACAGATGGAGATGAAGTTCTGACAGAAGAGGACAACAGCCTTTCAACAGGTTACTGTATTACACAGTTAAGGAAAATCTTTTATTGACAGACTACTGAAATCACACAGAAAATTTGGAATAGGTAAAATATATTTGTCCCAGCTAGAATTTGGCTATGGCATTGTCTCAATCTTTAAAGTGAAATATTTCAGACCTAAGAATAGCCAGAATCTCAGCTTTACTGGTCTAAAGATGCCACCTTAATTAGTAATTAGATTTAGTAATGCTGGATAACATCCTAAGAAACATGGTCTCGGTAACATCACATATTAAACTGCCAGGTTACATTCTGAGTTTGCCATCCAGGTATCAGTTGTCTGTGACTAATTAAAAGAACTGATAGTCATTTCTCACAGCAGATTTGCTCCTGTTATATATGGTTTTTAGACCTGTAAAGAGTCTGTATTCCCAATTTTTTGACAGTAACACTTCATCTTAAATGCAACTGTGCTTCTTTACTGTTGTGGTTTGGGCTGGGACAGAGCTACTTTTCTTCAGAATATCCTGTATGGGGCTGTGGTTTGGATTTGTGCTGAAATCAGTGCTGGTAACAAAGGGCTGTTTCCACTATTGCTGGGCAAGGCTTACACACAGCCAAGGCCTTTTCTGCTCCTCACCACACCCCAATGAGGAGTCTGGGGGTTCACAAGGAGTTGGGAGGGGACACAGCCAGGACAGCTGACCCCAACTGACCCAAGGGATATTCCAGTCCACATGATATCGTGGTCAACACATAAATCTGGGGGAAGAAGGAAGAGGAGGGATGACAGGAGTGACAACATTTGTCTTCCCAAGTCACTGCTACATTTGACAGAGCCCTGCTGCCCTGGGGATTGCTGGGAAGTGGGGAATGTATTCCTTGTGTTGGCTTGCTTGTGTGGACAGCTTCTGGTTTACCCACAGAACTGTCTTTATGTCAACTCACAAGAGTTACCCCTTTGACTCTTCTGATTCTCTTCCCCATCCTGTTGAGGGGAGGGAGTGGCTGTGTGGGACTGTTGGGTTAAATCACAACATTCACTCAAGCATAATTGTGCTCTCCATGGTCTTCACATGCAGAACACTATCAAACCCCCATAAAAGAGGCCAAAGTAACAGAGGTTACAAGCGAAAATTCAAAACCTCTTAGAAGTCATAAAGCACAATCAGACAGCCACATAAAATTGATAATACTACATGCAACTTATTAAAAATAACTCAAACAGTTCATCTTTTATAACTCTGACCACAATCCTGATAGCAGAACTCCAGCATTTGGCACAATTAAACCATTAAAAGACAACTTACTTCAATTGAGCAGCTTCTTCTTCTTGTTTCTTTTTCTCTTCCTCCTCTTGTTTCTTTTTCTCCTCTTCTTCAAGTTTCTTTTTTTCTTCTTCTTCTTTCTTCTTTTGCTCCTCTTCTGCCTTTACTTTATCCTCTTCTTTTTTCTTCCGCTCCTTGTCTTCCTTCTTTCTTTTATCCTCTTCCATTTTTTTCTTTTTATCTTCAGGAACCTTTAAAGTCTCTCTCTTCATGCCAACCTTGACATCTTCTTTTGGCTTCTCCCTGGTGCTCACTGGTCGCCTTTCACTAAATTCTTTTTCTTTATTATTTAACTGAGATTCTTTTTCTTCCATATTTGCTGGCTTTTTGCGCTCAGCTGGCATTGTGTTACCCAGGCAAACCTGCAGAATCACATGAAAATAAGTACTTTTAAATTACTGTTGATATTTTAGTCATTTTTCACAGCCCACCCATATTCACTAAATTCACAAATGCATGACTCATCAAAATAAAAGTTGAAGTTTTCTTGAACTAAGAAATGGACCTGACAGGTAAAAAATATTCATTTTGTAAGCATGCTGTTCTGCAAAGTTGTTTTCAGCATGAACCGTGAAATAAAAGCATCTTGAAGTTTCTACAACCCAAGGAATACAAGATCTTGAACATAAACAAGACCATCTGAAAAAGAAATAATTCAAGACTGATGAAAACAAAGTACCCCCAACTTAAAAATAAGTACATGCTTGATACACCAACACGCACCTGCACCTCACTAACCTTTCTACTCATCTCCTAAGAATACTCCCCCTTCCCCTACCACTACTTAGGATCATAGGATAATGCAGGTTAGATGTGACCTCAATTAATTCAACCTCCCGCTCAAAGCAGGGTCAGCAATGAGCTCAGACAAGACTATTCCAGGTTCCAGTCTTTAAAAAGCGTCAAGAAACTACACAACCCCACCAGCCAACCTGCTCCAAGTGCTTGATTACCCTCACTGTGAAAAGGCATCAACTTGCTTCCTTCTTTGCTCACCCCTTCCCAGATTTCCCCAGCATCTCCAGCACTCAGCACAACCAGCAGCTGAAGCGCGAGCAGTGCTGACTAAGCCGTACATACAAACCTCCCTGCCAGCAGAGCAAACGGAAATAATATCAGAAAGGCTGCAATTATCAAGACCTAACAAAGGCTACAATTCCTATCTCCTTCTACAGAACATTTTGAAGGAGCTTTAGCCTCTTTGAGGTTTCCAGCTCTCTAAGCTTTGGTTTCATTTTGCTAAGGACACAAAAGGTAACACATACTGAATACAAAAGGGTAAAATCACAGGACAATTTTGATTACGAGGAAACTGTGATGACCACCTAGTTCAGCCACTGCTCCAAGCAGATCAGAGGCCTGGCTAAGGCTTTAGTGTCTCCAAGAATAGAGAAGCAATGGTCCCCTCTGGGGACACTGAGAAAAAGCTTTTCCTAATACCAACCTGGAAATTGCCATGCCCCATACTGTGTTTGTTTCTTTTTGTCCTATCCCTGCACAGCTTTGAGAAGAACCCAGCTTCATCTTCTCTATGCTCTCCCATTAGGTTGTTTTAAAACAGTAATAAGATTTTCCCCTCTCTTCTTATGCATCAAGAACCCAGTTCTCCTTGTTTCTCTTCAGATATCATGTCCTCCAACCTCCCTCTGCTCTTGGTGATCTTCCAGTAGACTTATTTCAGTGTGTCAATGCCTTTCTTGGGAATAGGGAACTCACACCTGGATGTGGCAAGGACTTCGCAGAGGGACAAGACTCACCTTCAGCCTCATGGTTAACTCCTGATACTACAGCCCAGAATGCAAGGGCATTCTGCTGACTCAAGTCAGGGTCAGGTAGGGCAGACAGGTCCACAAGAGGCAGTCAGAACCACCCCCAGGCTAAATTAATTACTTAAAATCAAAAATAATTTTCACATATTTCCATGCTTCAAATCAAATGCATATATAGGCAGGACTGATAGGACACCACCGCATGTGATGCCTTCTGAAGAGCCACCACTTTGTTTTTATCAGTAACACCAGTCTGATTCCCAGTGGCTATTTCTACTTCTGCCTTTTTAACATTTTACTCTGGATGATGAAAACATGCTAGATTCACCAACTCCCTGCATCTACTCACAGTGGATAATGAGACACTTGCATTTCAATCTAATAGAGAGTGCCTCCGGTATTATTTGTAACTATTTTGAAATATGTTTATAAATAAGACTTCATAATAAAAAGATATGCTTTTTAATAAGCATTGCACATTCCCTCTGCCATCCTCCAAACAATAAAATAACAGATTCATATACTTTCTATCCCACCCAGATGAAACTCTGTATTACAGTATCATCCAGGGTTTCTGGAGAAAAAATGGTTTGCAAAAATGTACAGTATAAGTATTCCCATCTGGGTGGTGACAACTTACCAATGGGGAGCCTATTCATGACTTGGCCTCTGGCAGCAACTGGCAACAGCACCAACAGAGAAATGTCTCTGACACTGATTTATGGAAATCAAATCAGCATTGCTTAAACAAGTAGTAGCAAATTTGGCTCCCTAATAGCTATAAGATTTCAGATACCAAGATCTCAGAACTACTTGAATTCCAAAACCACTGATCTTAAAACAATAATGTTATGAAATCAGTACTTAATCCAAGAGGGAAAGGGTTGCCTATGTTTAAAGAAATGCTGGAACAGCATGTCACAATTCCAGGACTCTGAACAAAATACCCAGCTACACATGTAACTTTTACCAACATGGTCATTTACCACAATCATTACAGTACTTGAGCTCTTACTAAATTTAGGAATTCAGAATTCTGTTTTAAAGACATATCTGATGTTTGCTTATATAAAAGCAATCCAGAGAAGATGGGATAAAAAGAAAAAGGATAGAGCATAATGGGGCACATTATGGTTTTGACCACAAGGCAGTATTATCCACTTTTCCCCAGTGAACACTGGTGACCAAAAGACCACAAAAATCTCGTTTTACAGCAGGTTTCTCTTCTGTATCCCAGAACAGGTATGGTACAATACTCCTCGTTACCTGCTACGTGTACAGCTCCTTATCTCCCAAACCTTTCCGATGCCTCTGCCAGCTCGTTTGTGCCGACACCAAACGCCCGAGGGCGGGAGGAGGTGGCGCGGCCGCTGCCTCCAAGCTCCACACGAGCTTAGCCAGCGTGGAGCTACAGCCAGGGTGAGCTCCCAGCCGGCACGGAGCCTCCGTGACAGGCAGAGCAGAACTGTCCCACAAGCAACTTTCCCAAAAGTTGTGGGAAGTAGGGAAAAACTGAAACAGCTGGCTCGCCTGGGCCTCATTTTCATAGGAAACAAGGCTGAAGATGGCATGGAAACATTATGAGAAACTTAAAGTTCAGGAGAACTTCTGTTTAATATCTCACATTTACATGAATGTACTGATGAAAAGGCATAATAATGACATGAACTCCATAAGCCAACCAACAGGAGAAACCAGCACTCAGACCTGAAAATTAGGAAGGCCAGAGACAAGACAAACATCCCTATGCCTTTGGACTCTGGGCAGCCCATTTCTGTAGTTACACTTATATGCTTTAACATTCCTTAGTTTCAGTACCTACAGATCATATTTTTAGAGGGAACTATTTCTCTTAATTTTTCAATATTTGACCTACACTGACTCATTTGCAGTAAAGTCAATTTTTATTGCACTTAGGTTTCTACTCCTTTTTTTCATAACAATCTTGGAATTTGAAAGAATGGGACTGGATTCATAAAACTTTGAGCTCAGAAACTTAAGAAATAGTCTTGAAATACAGAAGTAACATGTAAGAAAAATCATCTCTGTATTTACTCTTGAGGAAAGCAGAGAGTAATACAAGGTATTCAGCATCATGAACCTACCCATAATGCAGAATAAAAGAACAAACATCAACACCTTGGCCCTCAAAGCAATCCTCTCAAGTCAATAAAACCAGTCTGTTCTCAAAGCCTGCAGTAACATGATCCCAAATCCCCATCCTTGCACACACAAATACGAGGGAAAGAAATACAGATCTAGTAAACTAAACATATTGAGATTTTTCACTGGAAATTAAATGGATCGCATAAACTGTCCTATTCATAGCTACCCTATTACAAAAGAGATATGTGAGATAAAGAATGCAGGCAAGATGTCCCACCTCTGACTAGCTGAAACATCTCGAAGAGCAACAAACTCCTCCATCACTAGTTATCACAGAAAGCTGTAAGTTACAACAGCTGAAATGCAATTAAAGTTCTCTTAATGCGAGGGAAAGTGCATAAGAGAAATACCCAGGTCAGTGAGAAGAAAATAAACTTAGCCACAGGTTCTGGAAGATGAAACACAGCACACAGGAAAAAACCCACAGTGCAGAGAGAGAGAAGTCCCCCACACAGTGGCAGGAAAGGTACACAGAATCACAGAGTATGCTGAGTTGGAAGGCACCCACAAGGATCATCGAAGTCCAACTCCTGGCCCTGCACAGGAGTCACACCGAGTACCTGAGAGCATTGTCCAAACGCTTCTTCAGCTCACACAGGCTCGGTGCTGTGACCACGTCCCTGGGGAGCCTGTTCAGTGCCCAACCACCCTGCGGGTGAAGAACCTTTTCCTGATACCGCACCTAAACCTCCCCTGACACAACTTCAGGCCACTGACACATCCTCTGGCCGGCCTATCCGACAGCCAGGCAGTTTTACTTTCACTTCTGCACCTCTCGGGGAGGATGTTTTGCTGCCAGATTTGCAGGAACGCGCTTTCCACCGTGAAACAGAGGCCTACAGACAGGGCACTGAATATAAAAAGACTCCTTCGCTACCACCCCGATCCCCGCTCGCAGCTCTCCCGCAGCCCGGGCCCTTTCCCGGATGGGAGCAGCAGCTCGGGACCAGCAGCTTCCGGTGCCCTCCCGGCCTCGCTCTCCCCGTGCTCTCAGGCACCGCCACCCGAGCCTTCCCTACTCCGAGCCCCACGGCCCCTCCGCCTCCGAAACCCCCCTCCCCGTGCCCCCGCCAGGCCCCTATGCCGTCCTCCCGCCGTCCCCGAGACCCCCTCCTCACACACACCCCGGCGCCGCCCTCCCGTCCCGTCGGTGCCCGCGGTACCTGTGCCCGGTGCCGACATGGGCCCGCCCGGCGCCGCCGCCGCCGCCTCCTCCTCCGCCCCTCCGAGGCCCCCGAGCGCTGCTCCCCTCACGGCGACCGGGCCGCCGCCGCGCTGCCTGACCCACGGCGCCGCCCCGACCGAGCCCGCCGCGCCCGCCCCGCCACGCCCGGGCGCGAAGGGAGGAGCGGCGCCGCTTCACGGCGGCAGAGCCGCGGCTGCGGGCGGCGCGGAGCGGCGCTTCCCGAGGGGCGGGGGTCAGGCAGCGCGGAGGGCAGCCCCGCGCGGGGTCCTGGCGGCGGACGGGTTACCGGGAGTGCGGAGGCGGAAGGGGAAGAGGAACGGGAATGAGAACGGGAGTGGAAGAGGCAGAGGGCTCGGCCAGGCGTCCGTCCCAGCGGCGGGGAAGGGGGAAAGAGCCGCTGAACGCCGCTTCCTTGGCGGCCCCGGCGCACGGCTCGGCTTGTGGCCCCGCGTGACGTCACCGCGGTGACGTGTCTCTGCCCGCCGGACGTCACGGCAGCCGTCATGGCGCGGGTGCGGCCCGCAGGTGTCACCGGGATAAAACACTGGGGTGACAGCGGCTGAACGCCGAATTACTGCCTGAGGGGTGGGCTAATGGGCGTCCTTTACTGTGCGCGGCTCTGGGCCCCTCAGGACAAGGGAAACGCGGAGCTGCTGCAGAGCGTCCGGCGGAGCCACGGAGATGAGGAGGCTCTGGAGCAGCTCCTGTGAGGAGGGACTGCGGGAGCTGGGCCTGCTCAGTCTGGAGACGAGAAGACTGAGAGGGGATCTCATGAATGCAAGTAAATATCTCCAAGGCGGGTGCCAAGAGGATGGTGGCAGGCTCGTCTCAGCGGTGCTGAGCAACACAACAATGGCCATAAAATAAAACATAAGAGATTTCACTTCTAATGAGGAAGAACTTATTTACATTGAGGGTGGCAGAGCACTGGGACAGCCTACTCTTGCAGTCTCCCTCCCTGGAGACATTCCCAACCCACCTGGATGTGTTCCTGTGTCCCCTGCTCCAGGGGACCCTGCCTTGGCAGGGGGGTTGGACTGGATCATCTCCAGAGTTCTCTTCCATTCTGTCATTCTGTGATTCTGTCACTGGGTGTGTTTCCTAGTCTAAATTTGGTCTCCCTGCCCTCCTGCCCAGTCACTATTCCCACCTGGACATCCGAGGATATTTTACAGTGGTGAATTCAGTGGCACAGAACTCCTTGATTAATTGGAAATGCTGCCTGCCTGCGTGTCTGGGCACGGCATCACCTCTTGGGCAACTCTAAAGCTGCCTAAGCTAGAAAAAGCTGGCATAGCCCAGAGCTGCAGAGGGAGAACCTGGTGTTTATTTTACATTTCAAATCCAAGTTCTGACAGAAGCTTTTTCTTTGGGTTGGGAAAGCCTTTGCACCCCTTAGGCTTAGAACAAGCCTTCAGCAATATTGGACTGTGACAGCAGGCACTGGCCTGGGTGTACATAATGAGATTATTCAGCTGTTAAAGTCACTTTTTATTCAAAGGCAAGAGTCAGCCCAAACAGAAGACACTGTTTATTGATGCAGAGCTTTAGGTGTGCTCAGCCAACTGGTACAGGACTAGACAGGTTTTTTATTCCAGGGTAGAGCTCTCCTCTGTGTTGTTTTAACTTCATTGCTCATTTTGCAGATGTGTCTAAAAATCGCTTTCTGGACACATTTGAAAGCATGGAGTCGTGCTTGTTGCTGGCACAGATCATTCACATGCCCCTGCTCACAAAGATCTCATTTGCTTGCCAAAATACCTTAAACTACCAAGTTGGTTAAACTGATTCACTGGACTGGAGAAGATCCATGGCAGAGCATAAAATAGGGGGAGAGAAAATCCATGTTAGTGTTGGCACTTCATTTTCCAAAGGCACCAATCCTTTGGCCTGTCAATGGGTGCCTTTGGATTAGTCTTTTTAGGGGGAGTTGGGTTATTCTTGGGTTAAGTATCAGTGGCACTGGCATTACATCAAGAGATGTTGGCTTTCTTTTGAAGCACGATGTTGCTGCCCTTTCCAACATGAATAAAAAGCAGGATCACTACGGTTTTGGAAGGAAAGCAAAAGTTCCTTCTGTGTTTATACCACACTCCCACATCTACAACTATGTTGGAACTGGCTCTTGTAAAGGCCATGCAAGAAAATCTTGTTTTACCTTTGGTAGCTCAGAAAACTTTTCCTCCTAAAGCACCTGTTTCATTTGTGCACTTACTAATCAAGCTTTTGTACTGATTTACCAAAATCAGGTATATGTCATGTCCTGCATCTCAGACATAAAGATCTCAGACATAAACATGTCTTTTTTTTTTTTTAATTCCTGAAGCTCTTCCCAAATTACTCTTCCTCAATTACTGGGACCAAACTTGCACACAGTATTCAAATTGTGCCAAATACTGACCTAGTGCAGAATCTGTAGGTGTCCTCTATATTTCCCTGTAGCCAAACCCAGCAAATCACGTTCTTTGATATGAGCTGATACTCACATAATTTTTTTCGACCCATCTGTTTTTTTCTCATTATTTTTGGAGATGATTTATAGCCACTGTTTCCTGGAAAGGAGATGCATTTTAGTGCACAAACTCTTCCAATGTGTGCAAGCTTTCACCTCATCCTGTTAAAATAAGTTGTGTTTGCTTATCTCCATCTTGACTATCAGCTTCCAGGTAACCTCTCTTCACCACTTAACCTCCAGCTGAAAAACTTCATCAGCACGCAGGGTGTGGGCAGCTATTTTGGGTTGATGTAACTCCTAAAGTGGAAAGGGGGGTAATTCCTTTGGAAATACTCCCACTGCTGCTGATTTTCTATTCTGCCAGCTAGTCAGGCACTGTTTAGTATGCACAACCTTGATGTTGGAGCATTTCTAGCTTTTTTAGTGAGACCATCATGTAGTTCTGAATCAACCTCACACAGGCGCCTTCTCCAGGAGAGGCTTTGTGCCAGGAGAGCCAGGCTGGGAGAGTCACTTTGCCCGCGCCCTCAGCAGTGGTGTTTCTGCTGGCACAGGTACCACCTTCTCACATTTAGACATGAACTAAAGTCAACAAAACCTTTCCTTGACCTAGACAGAGCTACAGCAATGCTTTTGCCACATGTAATCGTGTCCTACGCAAGATGATTGAGCTGGCAAATCTGCAAATTACTTTAAATCTTTATTAACTGGATTTTGATTCACATAAAAACCCCAACAAGTTGACTTGAGATATATATTTCATAAACACCTGCTCAAACTTTATTAAGTGAACTTACATGTACAAATATTGAGTTAGTTTTCTGAGATTCACATTGTGTGAATGAAACATCTCATTGGAGGAACTGGACAATTTTTCATGTTCAAACCCATTCCTATCAGTGCTAATTGGGAAATATTCAACTAACTGCCTGTTTGATTCAAAGCAAAACCACATTGATATCTGCTGTTTGACTGGTATTTGCTTAAGAACTGTGGAAAAGTATTTCATCATCCTGTGATCTGCCTGCAACATTTGTCTTTTTCCCTAAGCACAGAATGGAAATATTTAACTATATCATCCTTTTCTCCCTCTCCACTGTTAGCTTCAAAAAATCACATAATCTTGCAGCACTATTTTCTATGTTCCTTCATTTTAATTGAAAAAAATATTAATATTCACAGCCACATTTCTACTATACTTTACTGTATTGACCACATGTCCACTGTGCTTCTATAGCTGTATCCTTTTGCCTTCCTTGCAGCATGAAAGGGAATTTATTTTTATTTTTTCTCCCAAACTGAATTTTATGAATATGCATAAACCCAACCATACAGGCCTCAAGGAACATAAGTGGCCCCTCTGCGAGAACTGTGAGTATTGTAAAATCCCAGACCAACTGGGGTGTCAGAACTGATTGAGTTCCAAAATCCAGTTCTACCTGTTTCAAAGGCAAACACCATGGTTTGATTTGGACAAAAAATACTCTTTGATTTCCTCATTGTGAAGGCAACAGGAGCACAACTAAGCCTATGGAAAGGGAACTTGCCAGCACCCCAGGCCTGCATTCACACGGAGTTTACAGAATCACAGAAAAGTTGGGGTTGGAAGAGACATTTAAAGATCAGCTGGTGCAACCCCCTGCCACGGGCAGGGACACCTTCCACTATTCCAGGTTGCACAGAGCTGCATCCAACCCATCCTTGGACACATCCACAGGTGGGGCATCCACAACTTCCCTGGGCAACCTGTTCTGGGACCTTACCATGCTCACAGCAAAGAATATCCTTCTAATACCTAATCTAAACCTTGAAACCTGTCTTTGTTTGAAGCCATTCCTCCTTGTTCTGTCACTACATTCTCATGTGAAAAATCCCTCTCCATCTTTTCTTGCAGACTCCCTTCAGGTACTGGAAGGCTACAATTAAGTCAGCCCTCTTCTGCAGGCTGAACAATCCCAATTCTCTCAGCCTTTCCTCATGGGAATGGTGCTCCCTCTCTAATCATCTTGGTGGCTTCCTCTGGATTTGCTCTAACAGGTCCATGTCCCTCGTATGCTGAGAACCCCAGAGCTGGATGCAGCACTGCAGGTGGGGTCTCACCACAGCAGAGTTGGAAGGGACCTCTGGAGATCATCCAGTGCAACCCCCTGCTAAGGCAAGGTCATCTGGAACAGGTGACACAGGAACACATCCAGGTGGGTTGTGAATGTCTCCAGAGAGGGAGACTCCACAACATCCCTGAGCAGCCTGTCCCAGTGCTCTGCCACTCTCAACAAAAAGTTCTTCCTCGTGTTGAGGTGGAACTTCTTGGGTTTTATTTTATGGCCATTGCTCTTGATCCTGTCGCTGGGCACTACTGAAAAGAGTCTGGCACCAACTTCTTGGCACCCACCTTTGAGATATTTATATGCATTCGTGACATCTCCCAGTCTTCGCCAGACTGAGCAGGCCCAGCTCCTGCAGTTTCTCGTCATAGGAGAGATGCTCCAGAGTCCTCCTCATCTCTGGCCCCCGCAGGACCCTCTGCAGCAGCTCCTAGTCTCCCTTGTACTGAGGAGCCCAGAACTGGGCACAGCACTCCAGAGTCCCTCGCTGGAGCCCAGGACACAGTTTATTTACGTTCTCGTTGCGTTCGGCACTGCAGGAGCCCCAGAGGGGCCCCGCTGCGGCGCCGCCCCCGGGGCTCGGGGCGGGTCCGGGGGCGGTGGCGGCGGCGGGGGCAGCGCGGCCATGGCCATGGCGGGCCTGGCGGGGGCTCGGGCCGTGCGCTGCGCGCTCTGCCGGGGCGGCCCGAGGCGCTGGTACCGCACCGAGCGCGGCGTCTACGGCTACAAACCGCGGAAGGCGGCGGGCGGGCGGGAGGAGGAGCAGCGCGGCGCCGGCAGAGCAGGTCGGACACCCCCGGGGCCGCTCCGGGCGGAGGGAGCGCGGCGGGGGCTGCCCCGGAGCGGGGCCCAGGCACGGAGCGGGCGCTCGGAGGGGCTGCGTGTGCTGATCCCGGCGGGGCAGAGCGCGGCGCAGACCCGCTCCGAGAGCTCTAGGCTGTGCTCTTTGCAAGCCTGGGGTGGCTGGCTCCGCTCCACGGGCTGAAGCGGTGTTAGACCTTCACACTCTCGTTGCTGAAGTTTCCTCAGCGATGGGCTCTCGGAGAGTTCCGCTGCTCACAAAGTATCTCTGCCACGCGCCTGTCATTTTCCTTTTATGTCATGGTCCTTGAGCTAGCTGAACTGAGCATGGAACAGGTTGCCCAGGGAGGTGTGGATGCCCCAAACCTGACGGTGTTCAAAGCCAGATTGGATAAAGCAGCCTGGTTTAGTGGGAGGTGTCCCTTCCCATGGCAGGGGGGTTGGGACTGGATGGTCTTTAAAGTCCCTTCCAGCCCCGTAACATTCTAGGATTCCATTATTAAATCCAGGTAGCTCTCTCCTGTAGCAATAACTGTATTGCTTTTAGCTCCGTTCTACAGTGCAGAAATGTGATTTCAAGTAGAAAACTTTCCGAGGTAGGAGTGTGGTACTTGCATTACCTTTACTCGGGTGACTCTGGTAGGAATTAAAGCCTTTGCCTAGAAGCAGGAGTGAAACCAGTTTGTAGCTCCAGGACAGTGAGGCCCGTCACAAAGTAGCCTCGTTGGTAATGATTAACACATTTTTATGTAACATTTTAAAAGTTGCTTTTAAATGACCTCCTTGCTGAGCATTGCGGGCAATGTTCACCTTCTGTCTGGGTTATGTTTGAATGGGTCGATTGTGATTGTAATGGCTGGAGCAGATTGTCAGCAATAGAAATAGAAATGTCAGAGAAATAACTTTGTGATATGGTCTGAGAATTGCATTGTTTTGGAAAACAAAAGCCTTCAGACCTGACTACTGTCAGTGCTGCGTTTTTACCAGGATGAAAACCCCCTCCACATTAGGATGCTTTATAAGCTGGTCCATATCATTAATTTGTAGCAGATTGTGCTTGCAGTATGTTTTGCTGTTTGCAGTTTATCAGACTGGTCTGTGGCTGTGCTCAGTGACAGTAACGTGCGTGTAACCTCTCAGCTGGTCAAATTCTGCCCATGTTGATAATTTTACCACATTTGGCTTAGCACATGCTCTTGGCTCCTGTAGATAGACTTTGGTTTTTTTGAAGTCATGGGACCTGAATTCTTGTTAAGACCCAATCCTCCTGTCACTCCAGCAAGGAACAAGGAAGCATAAGTGATGGGATTGAGTTGGCTTAGGAAATAAGACTTTATACACTGGTAGCGTGCTTCTTGACTTGGACATACCTGTTGTAAAGAGATTTGAAGGAAAGTGAAGTAGCTTTGCATGTGTTTACAGGACCCTAACCTATGAGGGGAACTGTGGGGGAAATCTAGAGTGTACTTGCTTGAAAATTGAATGGGGGAGCAGATTTAGCAGTTTGCTGATGGGAGCTGTTGTGGGTTAATAAGGTGGAAACAACTGCATAGGAAAGCTCTTTGGAGGCAGAACCTTGATGGTTGCCAGCAGACAAAACATTCCTGTGTTGGTGCTGTAAGTAGATTTAATCTGAGCATGTGTGTGATACTGTTCTGCTTTCTTTTTGGTTTTAGTTGACCATGCTCTTGCTCGTTTAATAACTGCCTATGCTGAACATGGCCACAAAGCAGCCAAAATAAACCCCCTGTTTGCTGGCCGAGCTGTTATGAACATGGTACCTGAAATCCAAAGGCTGGCTGAAGTTCTTCAGGGTCCTCTCGTTACTACAGGTGAGTCCACAGCCTTACCACAGCAAATTCTGTTCATGGGTGATTTATTGAGAGGCTGTGGCCTTTGTGGAAGAGTCAGATATTGAGTGGTGGCTCAGTCAGTAATGAAAACTGATAGAAAACGGTCAACTACAGTGTTCAGTCTGCTGCAGAAACCATAAGTGCAGTGAGAGTCTGCCTTCTAGAATCTTTGGAAGCTGAAAGCGTGTGCTTATTCTTACAACTACTGAGGTTAAACATTAATTTCTTGTGTTACTCTAACATTCTATGATTTACCGTAATACTTAACACTGTAGCGAAGGTTTGAAAGTACGGGGGCAGAAGTCAAGAATTGTCTTTTCTTGGCTCTCTTAGAGTCTTGTTGCAGCCTTAAACAAAGGAGGGGGGTCTCTCTCACTGCTTTATTTTCTCAAAAACAGGCCTTAGTGCTTCTCCCTCCTCCCCTAAAGTGACTAATAACATTTATTTCCCACCAGGACTTATAAACATGGGAAAAGAGGAGGCTTCTGTCGAGGATGTGATGGCTTACCTTGACCATATATACTGCGGGCATATTTCCATAGAAACAAGCCAGCTTCCAACTTTGGAGGAGAGAGAATGGTTTGCTAAAAGGTTTGAAGAGCTAAAGCAAGAAGCATTTACAACTGAAGAGAAAAAGCACTTGTGCAAACTGATGCTGGAGTCCCAGGTACTTTGTTCTCTGTTACTGGATTGTAACAGTCCTGGAGTCTGCCATGGATCTTTTGCTATTCTGGATGTGATTCATGCAGAAAAAGAACAATCACTGTCCTGAAAGGCTTTGACAGTGTGCAGAAGGAAGAAGTACAGGGTTTTGCCTGAAGCAGTGCAATGCAGGAAACTCATTGGAGTTTGTTGCTGAATTTACCTAACAGCCATTACTGAAATAATGACGCTATAAACCCATGAATAATCAGTCTTCAAAAGTGAGAGATGCTCTTAATGATCTGAGAGCTGATATTAAATGTAACTGATGGGAGCACAAGGTTGAGCAGAGCTCTGTGAAATCTTGTGCTCTGGCTTAGCTGTCCTGTGTTTTCCTCTCACCCTCATGCTGATCTGTTTTACTGTCCTTAAAGAATGCTGTCTCTCAAGGTTTTGGAAGAGCAAATCAGAGTTGGACTGAGGTGTTATCATACAGCAGTGGCAAATGTGGTGCTTTTCAGCAAGGAACCTTTGTTCAGTGCCTTCTGTAAGGAAATGAAATATTTATGCACTTTTGAAATGCATAGAGAAAATTTATTCCAATACTTCTGTACTGTGAAAAGTTTTAATTTTTTCCCCTTTTCTTCCAATGTTATCCAGAAGGATTGAAAGGTAGAAGAGCAGGATCTGTGAAGGTTGGAAAGGTAGAAGAGCAGGATCTGTGAAAGTTGGAAAGGTAGAAGAGCAGGATCTGTGAAAATGTCCCTGTTTCCAGTCTTCCAAGTGGAAGGAGTATTAAATATAATATTTACCAATGAGTAAGCAGAAGTATATGGCCCATTTTGTATTTTTTGTTGCCTCTTTGGCAGTTAGAGGAATTTGATGGTGTCAGAGGAAGTTGAGATTGGGACCCTGATGTCCCCTACTTTGATTTCAGTATGACCAGAACTATACTAAGAGTATAGAATTTAACCCTGACAGAAAAAAAATGCTTTTGTATGTGATTAGTTTTGTGTACATTATTCCTTAGAACTGAATGTTGCTCAACTAGCAGTTAGCTCAGATCTTTGGGTGTGGCTTAGTCTTCCCTTCTCAGTTACAGACTTCATTTGTCTTCAGTTGCAAAATCGAAAGGAATTGTAAATCAAAATTAAACACTGCTTTGCTAGCACTTTGTATCTCAAGATAGTTATGGTTATCATGTAAGAGGACATAATTTCTAAATTTCCACCTAAAACAGGTCAACTACCAAGGAATTTGTAAATTAGTCTGGTGTTATAGTTCTTCTTGAAGCACCTTCCATGTGAGACAGAGAAAGTTTAGTCCTCGAGCCAACATTTTTCTGCTTAGGAGGAGATAAGAGCTGATTTTTTTATAGTCATAGCTTCTGGTCTCAGACTGTGTGGGTGGAGAATGAGCTGAGACTTTCCAGGGGTGTGTTTAGATTTGTACGCCTCAAGGGTACAAACATAAATTACATTTCAATTTTATAAACAGAAGGCTGCTGTTTAAAATAGCCTAATACTGAATTTGTGCCGTTTTTCACAGGAGTTTGATCACTTCCTGGCCACCAAGTTTGCCACAGTGAAGCGATACGGTGGTGAGGGAGCAGAGAGCATGATGGGCTTCTTCCACGAGCTGTTCAAGATGTGTGCATACAGCGGGGTCACCGATATCATCATTGGGATGCCTCACCGCGGAAGGCTGAACCTGCTCGCGGGCTTGCTTCAGCTCCCTCCTGAGGTAAGAGATTTATAATCTCACGGGCAATTGCCTTGTTTATTTGCAGCAAGATAAACCTCTGAAAGTTTGTTGTGTTGTAAATGCTGGAGCAATAAATTGTTACCTGTGTGAGAGTGTTCTGCCTTCCTACCAACACTTCAGTGAACTGTCTGCAGGAGGCTGTCAAAAGAACTCTAATTAAGGGTTTTATGTGCTGTTACGTAGAAGCATCCTTACAATTTCAGGAGGAGGAGAGTGTTTTTCTTTCAACATGTCAGTGAATCAGAAAAGGCTTTTAACCAAATCTGTTTCCATACAGCTCATGTTCCGCAAGATGCGTGGTTTGAGTGAGTTTCCAGAGAATTCAGCAGCCATTGGGGATGTTCTCTCCCACCTGACATCTTCTGTAGACCTGGACTTTGGCTCCCACAGACCCGTGCATGTCACCTTGCTCCCCAACCCCTCACATTTAGAAGCCATCAACCCAGTGGCTGTGGGCAAGACACGAGCCAGGCAACAGACTCTGCTAGATGGAGATTACTCCCCGGACAGCTCTGCACAGCCTGGGGACAAAGTTATTTGCCTGCAGGTATTTTGCTCACAATTTTTAATTGATCTTTGTAAGACTTGCTGGACTAGAATGTGAACAGGAGCATACATAGAAATAGCCCACAAAACTGAGTTAATGTGTGATGTCAAGAACTGGGATCCTCTTTATGTGGAAAGAGGAGGGCAAGGAAGATTTCCAGGTGATGTATGTGATGATGCTGGCATTTAAATAATTGCTCTTTTAAGATTTCTGAATAACTGATTCTGGTAGCTCCCTGTATTTTAATGTTATTCTGCATGGAAAGCCATGTGTGCCTTTCCTCACTTTTGCGTTTAAACCACCACTGGAAGCCTTCTTTCAAATTAATGGGTTTGAGAAGAGCTGTCAACAAGGCTGCTAAATGTTCAGGAGGATTTAGAATTTTGTCATTTTGTCAGGGTACTATTGAAGACTGCTGGAATTAGTTCTTACTCTCTAAACTGACTTGTAAAGCTGTAGAAGCAATCCTAAATAGTTCCTTGATAAATTTTCTTCTCTTGCATTGAATTCAATTTGGAAAAACCAGTGAGTCAAACTCTTAACATTTTAAAGCCAGGAGTAAAAACAAGCTGGGTGTAAATGTTCTGTAACGTATAACAAACGTGGAGGAAGTTACATGTAGAAGTTAAAACATATTTCAGTTAAAAAAATGTTCTGCTTTCTTCTGGAAGGGTGTGGATATTGTGAAAAAGCAGAAATGAGAATACAAAATATTCTGGGCAAGTTGGGTTCTTAGTTTTTATTTAAGAAAAGGCTTTAGAGCTTGCAAGTACAGGCAACTTTTGCTGCCCAATCTGTCTCCATTTTGCAGTGCAGGTATGTCTTAGTTTGAGAAGAGACTATTATTTCTTTCTCATAATGGTAGATCTTCACCATGTAGTAATGAAACTACTAGGGCTCTTTAAACAAAGATTTTTCAGGATAAATGGACCCTCCCTATCCAAGAAATATTTAACTTTTTAGGATTTGTGGGGGTAAGTGGTAGGGAGGATTGCATAGCAGAGAAGAGAAACATTTGATTCTGAGCTGAACACCGCTGTGTTAGTGAAGTGATTCAAAGTATTCCTAAAAGGAAGAAAATGTATCACGTAACTTGAATGTCATTCCTTGTGATTTTGTCTTTAAGAGGCATAAGAGTTAGATTGAAAAGAGGCAAACTTTTGGTTGTTACTGTTAACTGCTCACATTCAAATAATTGAAAAGAAAGAGATGAAAGCAGGCACCTTGTGTTTCAGGGTCTTGGTTTGAGACTTTGTCTTTGAACTTTCTGTTTCTACAGTGCTTTCTCTTGAAAAATATAAGTATAGACACTCTGAACTCTGAATTGAGGTTTATACTGGCATTTCTTCTCTTCCTCCACAAGCCTCAGTAGCAGAGCTTGAGGAGAGAATGAGTAAAGATCAGTTGTCAGATACATTGTCAGTGGTGAGCTTCATTGTCCAGGGTCTGAAGGTCTTCCTTTCTGGAACTTCAGTGTGCTCAGAATTTATAAGGATTATAAAACTCTTTTTGGTTAATTGCCATGGACATCTCTGCAGTATTTAATTGTCCATCTCTGCTGAAGAGTGGTTTATTTTTCACCTTCTCACATAACTCCACTTCCTGGACATCAGCCAACTACTGATGTTTATGATTTGAATTGAGATTGGGAATAAGATTTCCCAGAAATAAATTCTACTGTCAGAGTCATTGTTTGGTGAATTAAAGCTGATGATGACCTTGCTTTTAGCTTTTTGCTAATGCAGCCCAGAGAAAAACATGCCCTAGAAAAACTGTCTCCATCTTTTTGGTAGAATGAGTAAAATCCTACCTGCACCACAGGAATTGAATCCTCTGGGATTTGAGATGCAGATAAACAATCTTGTGTAGTTGGATAGTCACACTGCCTTTAGGCTTCAATGCTTTGGGATGTGCTAAAGGCTATAAAGTTTTCTCAGATGTTTTAGGGTCTTCACTCAAATGCTATCGCTGAGATACGTAGCCTTCTTAGGCAGCAGAAGAAACCAGGAGGGAAAAGTGAAAACCCAACACTTCAGGAACAAGTGTAGCATGGTAAGGGATAGAGTGGGGACACTGGCTTGTCTCTCTTGCAGTAGTTACCTTTGTTTTGCTGTGATACCTCTTAAAAATCTGTATTGGAATGGTATAACACCCTGTGCTGCTGTTTCTGGTTGTATTTGCAGAGGTCTCTTGGTGTATTTGCAGAGGTCTCTTGAGGCTTGAAACCACTATTCCATAGCTAGAAAGTAGAACTGTCATCTGGTTTCAATAACAAGCTACATCAATCTGCATAGTGACTTTGATCTGCAAATGATTGGGTCTGCATTCTGAGGAAGCTGTGGTCATATTCATCAATGGAGAACTGTCTCCAATTTCAAAACATTGAAACGTTAGGTGATATTCACTCCAGTATCTCCAACCTATTTTGGAAACCTGGGTTGGATATCACAGTATTGTCCCTTCCCCTTCCAAACTATTTTTTTATTTGCAACATTCATTTGCTATTGCTTAACTAAGAACCTAGGTTTTATTTCCTTCTGGAATTTTTTCTTTGTTTTTGCGTGCTTCCATTCAGTTCATTTTCCACTTGTTTTCCTGTTGTTGTCTGTTTGGTAAGGTAGAAATGGGCATAAATCCCAGTTCACCAGCATTCAGCTTCAGCAGAGGTGTAGTGAATGCTGTGGTGAGTAGCTCCCTTTGTTCAGGGCTCAGTGGCTTGTCTCTGAGTTTGCCATAGCCATGAAACTTGCAGTCACCTGGACACTGGTGGGTCAGTTTTAGGAGATTATGGGTCAGTTCCAGGAAGGGATTGCATCAGGCAGTTTGTACATATGTTGCTGCTATAACCTTGTGTTAGTGATAAGGCTACATAAACTCTGAAGTCACGGAAACAGTATTCTAAGAGGGATTAAGAAGTGGGTCCAGCTGGAACTGTATCTGTTCCATGTACCCAGTTTAGAAGGTCTTGCTTAATGAGTTATGGTTTTGATTTTGCTGTTCCTCCTGTGTTTCCTAATGAGACTTTTCCATCTTCTTCCCTGATGTAGGTTCATGGCGATGCTGCTTTCTCTGGGCAAGGGATTGTTCCTGAAACACTGACCCTCTCTAATCTACCACATTTCAGAGTTGGTGGAAGCATCCATTTGATTGTTAATAACCAGCTGGGCTACACCACTCCTCCAGAGCGAGGAAGGTCGTCTCTGTACTGCAGTGACATTGGTAGGTAGGGTTGAATCACAAGGAAGATTGCCTGTTGTGTCAGAAAGGATTTTTAACCTCAGTGTAAGCTGTGCAATGGACTTTTTATAGCAACTGCCTGCCAGCTCTAGGGAGAGATTAATATAACTCCAGTTTCATGGTAGAGTAGGAATTAAAATTATTATTGATTATTCCCTCCTACTAGCAACAATTCAGATGTTAAAAATATGCCCTCCCCTATCTGCTTTAAGGCAAAGACTAAGTATCAAGGGAAAATCTTGTCACATTTTTACAGGATGTGATAAAATAATTGCAAGATTGCTGTGAAGTCTTTACAACTCATTTAATTTCTGTCATATTATTGACAGCTTTTAAAAAGGTACTGCAATGGAGTGTATAACAGATTTATTTATATGTATCTTGTTAAATTTCATAAATATCATCCCAGTGTGTTTTCTCAGCAAGATTTATAGGTCAGATACTCCTCCATTTTTTGTTGTTTTGTTTGTTGTCATGTGGGCCTGTTGAGCTTTCAATTTAAAGTTGAAACTCAAGACCATTCTATGCCTAAATTAGAAGCTTTGTTTTGGACTGATCTTTCTTACTGATAAACAGATGTATTATCAGTAAGATCAGAGACATAGTAGTTAGTTATCTTGTATATGTCTCCTATAAGAGAAAATATATTTTTGTATACTTTTGACCTAAGATCAAGTGTTTGTCTTATGGTTTCATCAAATCAAACAAGTAGATTCATTAAATCTGATAAGGTAGATAGCAGATGTTATTACTGTTTTCCCTGGACTGTTTTTGTGTTACGGATTGTTTTTGTTTGGGCTTGGTTTTTTGCCTCCATCCTTAGTTTTCCTTTCTTCTTACCTGTCAGAGAGGAGGGGCTGTTACGTAGCTAACCTTAGTAATTTGCTAGGGAGGGAAACTTGACACAAGCCAGGAACAGATGAAGTATCTTAATTTCCCAGAATTTGAAAAGATATATACAAGAGGAGCACTGTTGCTTGCAGCCAAATTCTCATACAGGAGAGGGTGTTAAGATATTGAACTTTTACAGTGTTCTCTTTAATGAAGAGATTTCTCTGCCTGAAGGAGCAGTGGACAGAATGATATTCACTGCTAATAAGGGAGAAAGTTGCTTTTGGCCTGTATGAATTCATAGTAGTGATAGCTTAGGATAAGAAGGAAATAAAATTCAATTTTTGTTTTGAAAGAGAAGCAATCAAGTAGTTCTCTCCCAGTCCCTGTACACTACCAGATTAATATGATGCAGGAACTGTGTATAAAAGTCCTCCGGGAATACAGTGCTTGTAACGAAGTTGTGCTCAAACTGACAAGTACAACAGGCTGGGCTAATTGCACTTTCTCTCAGGCAAGATTCCTCTTCCTACCCCAGCTCTCATCACAAAGAGCATCTTTTTTGGATTTGTTTTATTATATTTACTTCACATGGGTTGTCTGTAGTTTCAGCAGAGCAGGTATGTGTCTGCTTTCTTTGGAAGGGGTTGGATGTGATTGCTGTTGTGTTTGCATCCCTGGGCAGGTAAAATCGTTGGATGTGCAGTTATCCATGTGAATGGGGATGATCCTGAGGAAGTTGTCCGTGCCACACGATTGGCTGTGGAGTACCAGCGCCAGTTCCGCAGGGATGTCATCGTGGACTTGCTGTGCTACAGGCAGTGGGGTCACAATGAGCTTGATGAGCCCTTCTTCACCAACCCCAGCATGTACAAAATCATCAGGTAAGGGTTGCACCACCGAAATATGTCTGCACCACCTCAGTCTTGCTGCTGCAACCGAAGTCCCTGTGTGAGATCCTTTGGCACATCCACAGGTCTTTATATAAGTGCAGCTACACTGTCAGCAGCCCTTGACTATGGTGTGAGTCTGATAATAAGATGTTAATGAGGGTAATCATTACTGTTGGCTCTTGATACTTTTTGAAGAACAATCTTGGACAAAGCTCTTGGATTTCAAATTTGTGACCACTGATAATCAGAGGGCAAAGTTGCCTTCTGTGTGCCAAGGGGAAGTGTGGATGATGTGGGAGAATGGGCAGGAAGCCAGCGTGATGTTTGTCTTGTCTTTACCTGGTCCTGCTGCTTCCAGTGGGGACTCATCTTTATAAACATTTAAGTGTATTCAGATTCCATCTTTTTCCCCAAAGAAAAACACATAGAAAAATCACTTGCCAGTGAATTCTGGTATTTTAGGTGAAGCATATATGGAATGGTTGCCTTGATTCCCTCCAGTGCAGAAATCCTAGTGTGAATTTGTCTGGAGAAAATATGCATGGTAGCACAGAGGGATTTTTGACTTGCTGTTACCAGTAACTACCAACTATAGCACTTTTTCCTTTACTTTTTAAATAAAGGAATATGAAACACATCTCTAAGAGAACTGTTCTCTTTCTGAAAATGCCCAGAAAGTGAACTTCATGCAAATGAGTATAATGCACCAGGACACCATTTACATTAGTTTTCCATGGTGCCTGACTGTAGTGAGATGCTATGTGCTTGTTCTCCTGTGACACTGTTTTTAGGCTTAATATCTGTGGGATTTGATTCCCTCCCTGGCAGATCCCGTAAGAGTATCCCTGACACGTACGCAGAGCACCTCACGGCTGCTGGGCTCATGACTGAGGCTGAAGTGTCTGAGATAAAGACCACGTACTATTCCAAGCTGAATGATCACCTTGCCAACATGACTTCGTACAGCCCACCTCCTACCAACCTGCAGGCTCACTGGAAAGGCTTGGTGGAGCCTTCTGCCAAAATCAGCACCTGGGACACGGGGATGCCTGTGCCACTCCTGCAGTTCATTGGAGTCAAGTCTGTGGAGGTGCCCGAAGAACTCCAGATGCATATCCATCTCCTCAAGACCTATGCACAGGTGAGTAGAGCATCATGATACTTCTGATCCCATGGCTCAAAGGTACAACCTGTTACAGGGAGAAGTCTAAACACAGCAGGGTTGCCAGTTAGAGAATAGCATGATATTCTCTAGGAAAAACAGCTCACTGTTTCAAGGCTGAGATGATACCACTTTTTTCTCCAGTTTTGAAGAAAGACTTCTTCTCCCAGGTCTGACCATATACTTTAGTTTGTTATTTCAACAATATTTTATTGTAATGAAGAAAAAAGCTTATAGAAAATACAGTTTATTATTCTTACAAATAGAAAGAAATTATTATGATAACTTACTAGCATTTATATAGTTGGTAATTAGAACGAGTACTTTGTGAGGGAATGACTCAGGAACATGGCAGTAGTGTACACAGTTTCTAAAGCCAGTAGTGAGTGTTTTATGACTTACATATGTAAACAGAAAACAACATGTGGCCAAGTTTGACCGACAGGGTTTGATAGCTCCTAAGTTGGTGTTTGGTTTGGATTGGTTGGGGTTTGTGAATGTTTCCCTTTGATGGATGATGAGTGTGTGCAGGTGTCTGCTTGGCAGCCAGAGAGAGGCTGTGAGTTGAGTATTTCAAAAGACTGATGTTTTTGTCTTCCCAGCCCAAGGCAAGAACTCCACAGCTCAGTGTGATCATTTGTCTGCAGTTCTGCAGGCCAGAACAGGGAAGAGTTCTGGAGACTGAAATACTTACATGTGGTATCTTTCATCACTGCTAACCAGACAGACCAGAACTCTGTCAAGACTACACTCTGTGCTAAGACTTTCTATATTTTCAGGCTAAGATTAATTTGTCAGTCCACAGTTTGTTGACTGGGAGGTGAACATATGGATCATTCATGGTTCTGTGGTCCTCAGGCAACCTTCTTCAGGATGTGCTGAAATAAGACTCTATTCCAATCCAACCTAAGCTGGCTGGAATGTAGCATTTCTCTCCATAGTGTGTTGGTTTTTTTCTTGCTTCTAATATTAGTCTGTGCCACCAAAAGAGCTACAAATGGAAAAAGACAAAATAGTAATTTTTTATTGTTCTTTACTTGTTTAGTCAAGAGTTAAAAAAATGGAGGAAGGAAAAAAGCTGGACTGGGCAACAGCTGAAACTTTAGCATTTGGTTTTCTGCTGAGCCAAGGTAAGAGGCAGCTAGACAGCAGACAGTAAAATATTTTTGCTTTAATGTCAATAAAGGTTAATATTAGATTCCTTAGGTGTTTCTAAGTAAAAAGATTGCTATAATGTATAAATATGACAATTTGCATGGTCTAAGGGAAGGTAAATATAAATCTTATATGTCACTAATATTCGTAGATTGTCTTAAATATCTGCAAAGAGCTGTAGCTCTCTCCCACTCCCCAAAAACATTTGTGCATTGAGCTGAGCATGTGAGCAGTGCAGCTGACATCAGTGGGGCTCCCAAGTAGTTTGCGTGCTTTATGCTATTTCTTCTCCCTCCTCTCTAGCCTGAATTCAAATTTCCATTTACATAGGATACAGAATGCACATTTTTTTGCAGGTTGCTTGAGTAAATTGAACCATTTTACCCAAAATAATGTCAGAGCATCTATGTGCTTGCGAGTTGAAGCTGTTGTTGGTTAAGAATTTCATCTCAGATTTGATGCTGCTGATGAGGGGAAATCCAAGAAGAGATATAACAAGAGACATAATTATTTCCTGCATGTTTTCTTTTTACATGACTTGCTGATTTGGTGGTTTTTTTGTTACTTGGCAAGGGTTTAATATCAGATTAAGCGGACAAGACGTTGGCAGAGGAACCTTTAGCCAACGACATGCGATGTTGGTTTGCCAAGAGACAGATGATACCTACATTCCTCTGAACCACATGTCCCCAGAACAGAAGGGTTTCCTAGAGGTAGGTTCTGTGGCCCACAAGACCTTCTTCAAATTGTGCTGAAACAATGCATTTTTTAAAGCTGCTGAGACATATGTAGGCAGTCTGTAAGTTCTGGCAAACCCCAGATACAGGGACATAAAACCTGTCAGGGTATCCCCATTCTTTGTCATTACAAATTACAACTTTAACAATGGGGTTTGCTTTTCCTTCAGAGATCAGGTATTACTCTTTTCCCTTCAATGCCTTCATTCAAAAGCAAAAAATCAGTGCTTATCAATTGCCTTTAGGAGTGTGTGTCCTCATCATGCCCAGCACTGATTGCCTGATTCCAATGCTTCTCAACCCTTGGTTGTCTTCTTACTCACCCACCCCTCCCAACAATTTCCTTTTGTTAGGTGAGTAACAGTCCCCTGTCTGAAGAAGCTGTGCTTGGTTTTGAATATGGAATGAGTACTGAGAGCCCCAAGTTACTGCCAATTTGGAAAGCTCTATTTGGAGACTTCTTTAATGGAGCCCAGATAATATTTGACACTTTCATCTCTGGAGGTGAGTGTACAAGGAACTAATATATTTAGAATCAATAATTTGTATTATGCACCTTTTTAGAAAATCCTTCCCCTTTAAAGTCAAAGGTCAACATGTTGAGCAAAGAATTCTGTTTCTCAAGGAGTCCTATGAGCTTGCCTGTGTGGTCCTGACTTCTGTGCAGCTTTTCTCTGAAGACAGTACATCTAAAAGGAAAGACTCCTTGGCAGAGTACACTCATCACAAGAGGATTAATTATACTAATGGCCTTTCTTCCCCCACATTTATTTTACTGTGTGTATATATGGTTGATAGCTTTATTGGCTGTACCTTTCCTTCCTTCAGACCTGTATTGGGTCTGACTGGGGTAAAGCTCACAGGCCTTACACTGCTGTACTTTGCTTTGGTAGCTGGTGTTGATAACAGAGCAGTGTTTTGGCTACTGCCAAGCTGTGCTGTCCCTCTGACGTTCCTTCCCCCACTGAAGGGGATGGGGGGGGCAAGATCCTGGGAGGGGACACCAGCAGGCCAGCTGACCCCAGTCAGCCAAAGGGATATTCCATCCCATATGACATCAGCTCAGATATATAAGGGAAGGAAGAGAGGAGGAGGGGGAGGCACTCAGGGCTGGCCCATGTTTGCCTCCTCGAGCAACCACCACGCGTGCTGGAGCCCTGCTTCCCAGAACGTGTCCGGACATCACTGCTGATGGGGAGTAGAGATTGATTGTTTTCTCTTCTTGCTCTTGCGCGTGCAACTTTCAACTTGCTTGTTCTATTTTTTTCCTCCACTGTAATAAAACTGCCTTTACTCACCCTGATAGTCTTTTTCAATATTATCCTCTCCCCTCTCCCAGTGGGAGGGGGAGTGATAGAGTGACTGAGTGGGCACCTGGCCCCTGGCCGGGGTCAACCCACGACGGTCTCTTTTGGCACCCGAACGTGGGGCGAGATAAAGGCAGTTTTATATATATATATACACATATATTGCATGCTCTAGTAATTACCAATAGCAGCTCTCAAGTAGTAAACTCCTGCGTTGCATACGGCCTTCGGCTGCCACACTGCTTATCTTTGTTTTGCTATGTTTGGGAACATGTTGAAACAAACAATGACTGTGAATGAATATAACTCCTTCTCTCTGCCCTGGGTGAATTTGAGTATGGATGATCTTTTACTGCAGGCTTCTGTGATTATTGCCAACCCTTACATAAGCTTCCTGATATTATTAATAATATTAGCCAACACTGTTACCTTATGGAATTCATGGAAATTGTCATCTCCCGGGTACAGAAGGAAACGACCCTTGGGTGAGGAGCTGTTAAAATCTGCCCTGAGGTACCCAGTTCCTGGGTGGAAAGGTATATGGAAGGATTTGGGCAGGTTCCTAGGGCGGTTATCACCTCCCGTTGCCTGGGAGTTTACTCCTGAAGAGGTAAATAACCCTAACAAACTGGCCCGTCGGCTGACAGAAGGGTGCCTCGTTTGCTCCCAGGAATGCGAGCAGCTTCTCGCCCTGTACTGGGGGCTGGCCTGTGCCTACCGGGCCTCTGTTCAATATTCTCAGAGGACTGTGGTTGAGGCAGGAATTCAAACTGTGCCTGAGGACACTATAGCTGAGACAGGGACACAAACTACAGCTGTGGCTGAGGCAGGGATACAAACCATAACAACTATGTCTGAGATAGGAACCCAAACCACAACAACTACAGTAATTGCCCCAGTAGTGAAAAAAAAAAAATGGACAAGGCAAGTTTCAGGCCGATTAGTAAGAGAAGAAGACGAAGAAGAGGAAGAAGAGATGGGGCTAGATCAAGAGGCAGGTCCCTCAGCAAAGGAATTGAAGGGAGTGAGGCAGATTAAACAGGAGACCGAAGTTACTCGGTCCATGACCCCATCCGAACTTCGAGACTTGCGAAAGGATTACAGCCGCCAGTCAGGTGAGAGGATTCCTGCATGGCTGCTGCGATGCTGGGATAATGGGGCCGATAGTCAGCAGTTAGAAGGTCATGAAGCCCAACAGCTGGCATCCCTTGCTAGGGATCGGGAAATTGAAAGAGGACTTGCAAAGGAAGGAGCAACTTGTAGCCTCTGGAGACGGCTTCTTTCAAGTGTGAAGGCAAGATATCCTTTTAAGGAAGATCTTGTAAAGTCCCCAGGGAAGTGGACCAATGTGGATGAAGGTATCCAGTACTTGAGAGAATTAGCAGTGCTGGAAATTGTCTATAGTGATCTAAAGGATGATAGATTCACCATAGATCCAGAGGATATCCCTTGTACACTTGCCATGTGGAGGAAGGTGGTTCAAGGTGCCCCAACATCATATTCCAGCAGCTTGGCAGCACTTTATTACCCAAAAATGGATACACCAACTGTAGAGTTGGCATCCGCCTGGCTCCGAAATGTAGAAGAAACTCTGGGTGCTCCCTCATCCCTGCGAGCCAGCACCCCAACTTTTAGAGGCAGCCCAAGAGATCGCTCCTCTCCAACCCCAGTCAGAGGGAAAGGAATCCCCAAGAACAGGCCACGTAACGAGCTCTGGTTCTTTCTGCATGAGCATGGAGAGGACATGAGGAAATGGGATGGTGAACCCACCTCTAAGCTGAGCGCCCGGGTCCGAGAACTGAGGGGGAAGAGACCTGTTAAGAAGGGGCCGCCCAAGAAGACTGTCAGTGTAGTTACCACAGAAAGACCAGAAGACAATCAGCGATTTCCCAGATATAAGGAAACTAAAACTGTTTCCTACAGTCCTGAGGAGGGAACTTCTGATTTGGCATCACAAAGGTCAGACAGTGAATACTCTGACCAAGAACAGGAATAGAGGGTCCCTGCCTCCAGCCAGGAGGAGGAAAGGGATGACCGGATATACTGGACGGTGCGGATTCGATGGCCTGGCACATCAGATCCACAGAAGTACAAAGCTTTAGTGGACACCGGTGCACAGTGTACACTGATGCCATCAAGGCACAAGAGTGCAGAAGCCATCTGGATCTCTGGAGTGACAGGGGGATGCCAAGAGTTGTTGGTAGTAAAAGCTGAGGAGAGCTTAACAGGGGACAGATGGCAAAGGCACCCCATCGTGACTGGCCCAGAGGCCCCTTGTATCCTTGGCATCGACTACCTCAGGAGAGGGTATTTTAAGGATCCAAAGGGATATCGATGGGCCTTTGGCATAGCTGCGGTGAATACAGAGAAGATCAAACAGTTATCCACCCTGCCTGGCCTCTCAGAAGATCCCTTCATCGTAGGATTGCTGCAGGTGGAAGATCAGCAAGTACCGATTGCTACCAGGACAGTGCACCGGAGGCAGTATCATACCAACCGGGATTCCGTGACTCCTATCCATGAACTAATTCGTCGACTGGAGAGGCAAGGAGTTATCAGCAGGACCCGCTCACCCTTCAACAGCCCCATATGGCCAGTGCGGAAGTCAAATGGGGAATGGCGGCTGACAGTGGACTATCGGGGCCTGAATGAAGTCACACCACCTCTAAGTGCTGCCGTACCAGACATGTTGGACCTCCAATATGAGCTAGAGTCAAAAGCAGCCAAATGGTATGCAACGATTGACATAGCTAATGCATTTTTCTCAATCCCTCTGGCAGCAGAGTGCAGGCCACTGTAGCTGCTGTGGATGTGTCCTTAGAGACCCCAGGGGGAGAAGACTTAGAAAAGGAGAAAGATAACTGGTGGAGAAAGTTCCAAGGAGACAGGAAACCCCTGGAAAGTGAAGTGACCATAGTTTAACCCAGGACAAACCCGAGTAGCCACTGCTAGTGTCCATCATCTCCTCCCTCCCCCTAAGAGCCTTTGTTCTATTCCCTGTTATCTCCTGAGCCCCTTTCCTTCCCAATCCCATAGGACCAAATACCCGTAGGCCTTCCCTATACTCCCCCAAACCCCCTGGTGATTGGTGATACATGGTAACTCTTTAGGCCGTGTCTGAGGGCCCCTCAGCCTCTTGGACCCTGCCTCTCCTCTGTGTGAAGACTCTGCAATAAATCCACTCAGAGTTAAAGGCATTCCAAGGGCCCTCTCGTTATTCATCTTCAGCTGATAGCTAAACTGGATCGTTCCTGCACCACACCGCAGGCCGCAGTTTCTCTGGCTAAGTGTCTCCGAGACGCTGCCAGAGTGCCTTGAAACAGGGGCACTCCTGGAAATATAGCCAGCTGGAATCTGTCGTGGTAACGCCGGGCTGGACAGAAAAACCAGAGAGCTATAAGTGGCGCCCAACATCTGGTCTTGAGAAGAACTCAAGCCCTAGAAGAGTGTTCCAGTCCTCTCTTTGGACAGGAGTTCACCCGTTGGACAGCTACCCCCCAGAAGAAGTGCTAAGTTCTATTAGCACTTTCAGACGGGATGTCTGAAAACCTTCGACACCACAGAAGGCTCAGACCAGCTGAAGGCTCTGCTTTGGACTGCAGTCACCGAGGAAACCAGGAAACAGCAAGGGATCAAGTTAAAGGGTCCACCCAGGTAGTATTTCGGGCTGGGGTTTCACTTCGGGATTGTCCAGGCAGGGAGAATTATTCAGGATGGGTAAGACGTTATCATGTCCTGAACGAGAGGTTTATCACCAACTTAAAAGCATCTTAAAATCTGCTAATAGAGCTTTCAGTAAAAAGCTCTTGAAGCGTTTTACAAAGTTGGTGTTTCTCTATCACCCTTCTGTTTCTCTCTCTTCCATAAAATCCCTTGATTTCTGGGATCAGGTAGGGAAGAGACTCACGCGTCTTTCAAACACAGGAGATAATTCATTACGATTGTATTTTCCCTTGCTCATTTTAATTTGTGAAGTTTTAGAAGAGAAGGAGAAAAGTTCGGAACGCGCGTGCCTCCCCGCCCCGCCCCCCCCCCACCCCACCATCCTCCCATCCCCTTGTAAAACCGCGGCATGACAACGAGAACAGCCACAAAAATCTCCAAGAGCCCCCCCAAACCCCCCAGCCCTCCCCCGAGCTTCACCAACCCGCGGCCGAGTCCTCCCCGCCCCCCTTTGGGCCCCCTCCAGCACCCAAAACTCTCACAATTTCAAACCCTCAGAGAGACAAAGGAACAAACGGGCAAGATGGCGTCGGCCATGCCGTCCCTGGAGCTGGACCCAGCCCGCAGGGCGCGGGCGGGGCTGAGTAGCAGGGCAACCCCGCCCCCGGCGTCTCCCTCAGCCCTCCCACCGAGCCACATCACTCGCAGTTCGTTACCGTTCCTCCTCCTACAGGGGCGGACCTTCCATCATTACGTCAGCGCTGCAAACGCCCACCGCTGCGAAACAACCCCCTGCAGCTGCGGGGGGGCAGCCGCGCCGTGGCCGCTACTGCTCGCGGCCATGGGGGTGCAAGCCGGGCCGCTGCCGCCCGTGTGGCCCAGGCTGACGCTGGCACAAGCCCCGGTACAGGCCGCGGTGGCGCCACTTGCCTGCCCAAGGCTCGGAGCGGTCCCGCCGGGGAGAACGGCGCCGCCGCCGCCCCAGCTGCCTCCACCGGCGGCGCCGCCCGCCGCTTCACCCTGGCCCGGGTGCCTGTAGCCAGCTGGAGCGGCCCCGGCCCCTACCCCAGCCCCTGCCCCACCCGCGAACAGCCATTTCTACAGCACAGCCGTGTGGGAACTGCCGGCGCCGCCGCCGCTGCCGCAGCGGCTGCAGGGGCCGGCGCCGCCGCCGCTGCCGCAGCCGCTGCGGGGGCTGGCGCCGCTGCTGCCGCCGCTACTGCCGCTCTTCCCGGCTGCCACGCCCACCACACCCCCAACATGCTCCCCAGGCGGTTTCCCAGCAACCACAGTAAACTCTGTCCAGCCTGCCTCCGTCCCGCCCCTAGGGGCGAGCGCACAGGGACGCCCGCCGCTCCCAGCCCCTGCTCAAATTAACGCCGCCACTGCCAAAGCAGTGGTTCCCATGCATCTACCAGCCTCAGCAATACCTGGTGGCGTGAACCCGCCCCCATCTTCTGCCGAACTATCGCAGGAGGGGGGGGGAATGCCTCCTGGAAGTCAATCCACATGCCACCAAGAAACCAGTCAGCAAATCACAAATACCGAGATTTTTGCAGCCCCAGTTCAATACAACCCTCAAGGAGAGAACGCGGTACGGCAACCGATGGGCTTTCAAAATCTCAAAGACATATGTAAAATTGCAAAAGAGTTCGGGTGGGAGTCGTCATATTTTAAAAACATTTTAAACCTGACTTTCGAAACTCAAACCCTAGTACCATATGATATAAAAACGTTGATGTCTGGTATCCTAAATGAAACTCAATTCTGGCTCTGGGAAAGAATGTGGCAGGAAAAATTAAAAGAACTTTTACCAATTTACAAAGCAAATGACCAAACAGCAAATTTAACCATTGACCACCTTTGTGGCCAAGGAGACATGAGCAAACCCTGAGACCAAGCCAATCAGTTGCCACCAGCAGTTCTAGTTGATTTTAAAAATACAGCAAAAAGAGCTTTATGGTGCCTGCCTTCCTCTGCTGCCCCTTCAGATGGTTATTCTGCAATCAAGCAAAGGCTTGACGAGAGTTTTGTCGATTTTGTGGAAAGATTAAGAGGGGCAGTAATGAAACAAATAGAAGATCCACAGTTGCAAAAAGAGTTCATAAGATCACTAGCTAAAGAAAATGCAAACATAGAATGCAAAAGACTCCTCCAAACCTTACCACAAAATCCAAAGCCAACAATTGCTCAAATGCTAGAGCTTTGTGCTGACATAAAACCTGAACAAACAGACTTTTCCCCCCAAAAACTTCCAGTTAAGGGAGCACCCAAGAAAACCGTGGGTGCTGCTGTGACAGCAGACAATAATAAAGACGCCCGCAAATGCTTCAATTGTGGGTCTCCTCACCATTTTGCAAAGAACTGTCCCAAACCCCGAAAAATTACCAACCCTTCCAAGCCGTTTACAGGTCCAGAAACTCCTCAGCAAGCGGGAAACTGGACGAGCGTGGGGCAGCACCACGCGCGGTCACAAAACTAAAGGCTGCAACACCGATCCCTGCCATCGTGTCCCCAACGAAACCACCAGCACCTGCGAACACCTGGGCCCCGCGTCTGAACGTAGTGAGTGCCACCGCAAACCATTTCACCAAACCCACATTCCATCATATCACAGTTTCAGTTTCAGGAAACATCGACTCTTGAACTCACATTCTAGTGGTGGGAAACTCGTTGAGAGGACCACCAGAACTGTTTGTGTTACCTGAAATCCACACTGTGTCCCCCGGTATGAATTTCAAGATCACAGTCACTTGCACAAACACCCCTTGGTTTCTTCCACAATGGACTTGGGTAGCACAAGCCATAGTGATACCTAGAGATTTTCCTCGACTGCATCGAACCCCGTGCACTTACTGGGCAGAGGTTGTTGGAGAAGACAAGCCAACTCTTAGCTGTAAATTGACCAATGGAAAAGCCACAACTTACCTAGATGGGATGATAGACACCGGAGCGGATGTTACCATGATCTCCAAGGCAGATTGGCCAATGCAGTGGGCTCTGAGGCCTTCTGTGGGGACAGTTTCTGGTATTGGAAGAACCTCTCCTTCCATGAGGAGCATGAATTCAATCTCCATAGAGGGACCTGATGGTCACATAGCCTCCGTCAAGCCCTTTGTGGTACCATCAGGGTTCACCCTATGGGGCAGGGATCTCCTCTCACAGTGGGGAACCCAAATAGAAATACTCCCTCCTGCCACAAATTTTTAATCGGGGCCACTGAGAGGCGCTCCACCCCAGCCCTGACTTTGAAAACCGATAAACCCATCAAGGTGGAACAGTGGCCCCTCTCCAAGGAAAAATTAAGCGCCCTTGAATCTCTAGTAGAAGAACAGCTTGCCAAAGGCAACATTGTTCCAACAGACAGCCTTTGGAACGCCCCTGTCTTTGTGATACGAAAACCCGGAAAGGACAAGTGGAGACTCCTTCACGATTTGCGAGAAATCAATAAAGTGATAGAAGAAATGGGTCCATTGCAGCCAGGTCTACCATCGCCCTCTATGCTCCCCCGAGAGTGGCCTTTGGTAGTCATTGACATCAAGGACTGCTTTTTCAGTATTCCTCTTAATCCTCACGATGCTCCTCGCTTTGCTTTCTCAGTCCCTTCAGTCAACCGGGAAGCCCCGATGAAGCGATATCACTGGCAAAAACTACCAATGGGTATGGTGAACGCCCCCGTTCTCTGCCAGTGGTACGCCTCCAAAATCCTCTCACCTGTTCAAAAAGCCTTCCCCAAGGCAATCATTCTTCACTACATGGATGACATATTAGTTTGTGCCCCTCAAAAAGACTATCTAGACACCACCCTGAAAGAGACTGTGAAAGCCATCGAAAGTGCAGGCATGGAAATTCAATCTGAAAAGATTCAACACACCTGCCCCTGGTTGTACCTCGGCATTCGCATCGGCGAAAGAACCATCGCACCCCAGCAACTCGTCATCCAGGATGACCCCAAGACCCTACGGGACCTACACCAACTCTGTGGGTCCATCAACTGGGTTCGTCCTCTGCTAGGTCTGACCACAGAAGACCTCGCCCCCTTGTTCCAGCTTCTGAAAGGAGGCAAAGGTCTGGACTCGCCAATTTCCATCACTCCGGAAGCCAGGGACACTATTGGTAAGGTGCAACAAGCGCTCTCTTCCAAGCAAGCGCATCGGACAGCTCCAGAACTGCCTTTCAGGTTCATCATACTAGGAAAGGTACCACACCTACATGGACTGATATTTCAGTGGGACGAGAAGTTGAAAGACTCTCTTCTCATCATAGAGTGGGTTTTTCTTCCACACCAGCCTTCCAAAAGTATTACAACACCACAAGAACTAGTTGCTCAGTTGATCAAAAGAGCCTGAAAAAGACTCCGCACCCTGGCAGGGTGTGATTTTTCATGGATTTATGTTCCTTGGCGAATGAAAGATGTAGAGGAATTACTCCAAACCAACGAGCCCCTCCAGCTAGCCCTCGACAGTTATCCAGGCCAAATCACAGGTCACAAATTGAAACACCATCTCTTTAATACTAAATTCGATTTGGCACCCAAATTCCTCCAAAGTAAAACACCCTTAAATGCCCTGACAGTCTTTACAGATGGCTCAGGGTCCTCTCATAAGTCCGTACTGACCTGGAAAAACCCAGAGACTCAGGAGTGGGAATCTGAAGTTCAAGTAGTAGAAGGATCCCCACAAATTGCAGAACTAGCAGCTCTTGTCAGGGTGTTTGAGAAATTCCAGGAACCTCTAAATTTGGTCACAGATTCAGCATATGTGGCCGGAATTACTGCTAGAGCAGAACACTCACTCCTCAAAGAAGTAGACCACCCAAAACTCTTTGGGTTGCTCTCAAGATTAGTGTATTTGTTGTCACATCGAAAGCACCCCTTCCATGTCATGCACGTGAGATCACACACAGATCTCCCTGGATTCATTGCTGAGGGAAACCGCAGGGCAGATGCCCTAGCTATGCCAGTGCAAATGTCCAACGTTCCTGATAGCTTTGCAAAAGCCAAACTCAGCCACCAGTTTTTTCATCAAAATGCCCCAGCTCTCAAGTGAATGTTTCACCTTTCCCTTGAGCAGGCTCGAGCAATAGTAGCTACCTGCTCAAACTGCCAGAAATACCAAATCCCCTCCCTAAATCCAGGAGTGAATCCCCGGGGACTCAACAGTTGCCAGATTTGGCAAATGGATGTCACTCACGTCGCCCAGTTTGGACGGTCAAAATTTGTGCATGTATCTGTAGACACTTTCTCAGGAGCAGTCTTTGCCTCTGCTCACACTAGTGAGAAAGCAAAAGATGTCACAAAACATCTCATGATGGCCTTCTCTATGCTGGGGACACCACAAGAAATAAAAACTGACAATGGGCCCACATACACTTCCCACAAGTTTAAAGAATTCCTTCAACAATGGGGAATCAAACATGTTACTGGCATACCTCATTCTCCCACAGGTCAATCCATTGTAGAACGCACCCACCAGAACATCAAAAAGCTCCTTAACCAGCAGCAAAGAGGAACAGAAAAATTATCACCTGTAGAGCGCCTTTGTAAAGCTCTTTTTACCATCAACTTTTTAAACAATTCATTCGCTGAACCGGTCCCCCCCGTGTTTCGGCATTTTTCTAATTTGACTCAAGCCAAATTAAAAGAACAACCACAAGTGCTGGTTAAGGACCTTGAAAGTGGACAAGTGAAAGGGCCCTTTCGACTTATTGTTTGGGGAAGAGGGTATGCTTGTGTTTCTACCTCAGCAGGACCCATGTGGGTACCAGCGCGTAACATCAAACCCTATCGAGAAGCAAGCCCTGAAAACAGTGATGCAGACAAACAACAAGAGCAAGACAAAGCGGCATGGAAGAGAAGACGCCGCAAGGATGAAGACAGAGATCCACAGAAGCGACGAAACAGTTTTTAAACCCCCTGTCTTTTCAGAGTTTTCCCCCCAGATGTTTCCCTAGTGTGTTTCCCAAACCTAACCCTATCCCGGTGGGGGGAGGAGAAAAAATGAGAAATGCTTTTATTAAGTAGTTAAGTTCTAATACTTCCCATTACCCTAATGTGTGTTCCCTTTCTGTTAAGGAAGGAAACTCTGAACCCCCAGAGAACCCAGAAGATGGAGACAACTCATCTCTCTCTGTGGCTGTTAGCCCTCGCCTTTTCAGGAGTGTCCCCATGGCTCGCTCAACAGCCAAAGGAAAACGTGTGGGTGACACTAGCAAAAGTATTAAAGCAAGACAGGATGTGCCTCAGTTTAGATAGTGCATCTAACCCCATGTCCACGTGCCTGGTCGGAGTCCCTGGGAACTCCAGAGAGTTCAAAGCTATGGGCAAAGGAGCTCACCCAGCCCATAGCTGGGACAGATGGATGAGGACCCTTCCTCATGCGAGCTCTGAACCCCAAGAGTTAGACTTGTTGGGGTCAGCCAAACCACACTATTGCACTCACTTTAGCCCCGTATATAATTGGCAAGATTCTCCCTCTCGAAAGAGAGGACCATACAAAGATGTCTCACCAATTGATAAAAAGTCTTACTCAGATTCCATATGGTGTAATGATACTGAAATCACATGGTCCAACTCCATCAAAGATCCCAGAGTGCTCCCTAATGGGGTATTCCTCATCTGTGGAGACCGAGTATGGGCCGGAATACCTTCTTGTCTTAAAGGGGGTCCCTGCACTCTTGGAAAACTTACCCTGCTGGCACCTGACAAAACGCAAATCCTGAATTGGCAGAACAAATCCCAATTGGCACGACAAAAAAGGCAAATCCAGGATTTGGACCCAAATTGTGACAGCGAAGTTGTTGGGTGGTCATTTTCAAAAAGGGTAGCTGCCTCTCTTTTTATACCTAGGCAGCTGCAGCGAAAGCCCTCGGTGAGCTTTCTCACCTGGAGTGCTGGCTGGGTAAGCAAGCCAACCTGACCTCGAGTGCTCTGACACAGCTCCTAGAAGATGAAGAAGCCACCAGGCAAGCAACGCTCCAGAACCGAGCAGCTATTGACTTCCTCTTACTAGCCCACGGGCATGGCTGTGAAGAGTTGGAAGGCATGTGCTGCTTGAACTTATCCTCCAACAGCCAAAGCATCCGCAAAACTCTCCAACAAATGAAAGATCAACTTCACCAGCTGAAGACAGAAGGCAAAGATTGGCTTGACCACTTGATGGACCAGTGGGGACTTTCAGGGTGGGGGGTCAGAATCCTCCACTCAATTCTGTGGGTGTTACTAACAATCGTCATTACCTTGTGTGTTCTCGCTAGTGTTAAAAATCTTTTGTTATCCTTCATCCAACGGGCCTTTTTAGGAAAAACAGAAGGGGGAGATGTAGCTGCTGTGGATGTGTCCTTAGAGACTCCAGGGGGAGAAGACTTAGAAAAGGAGAAAGATAACTGGTGGAGAAAGTTCCAAGGAGATAGGAAACCCCTGGAAAGTGAAGTGACCATGGTTTAACCCAGGACAAACCCAAGTAGCCACTGCTAGTGTCCATCATCTCCACCCTCCCCCTAAGAGCCTTTGTTCTATTCCCTGTTATCTCCTGAGCCCCATTCCTTCCCTATCCCATAGGACCAAATACCCTTAGGCCTTCCCTATACTCCCCCAAACCCCCTGGTGATTGGTGATACGTGGTAACTCTTTAGGCCGTGTCTGGGGGCCCCTCGGCCTCTTGGACCCTGCCTCTCCTCTGTGTGAAGACCTTGCAATAAATCCACTCAGAATTAAAGGCATTCCAAGGGCCCTCTCGTTATTCATCTTCAGCTGATAGCTAAACTGGATCGTTCCTGCACCACACCGCAGGCCGCAGTTTCTCTGGCTAAGTGTCTCCGAGACGCTGCCAGAGTGCCTTTGGATAGGGGCACTCTTGGAAATATAGCCAGCTGGAATCTGTCGTGGCAATGCTGGGCTGGACAGAAAAACCAGCGAGCTATACCCCTTTTTCTCTCTTTTCTTCTCTCTTTTTCTCTCATATTTACTATCAAATAAAACTCATACTATTGATTGGCATATGGTCTCTCTTGTACCTTAATTCGGGCAGAGGTATTTCTAAAGAACTTTAATAATTAGATCATAACACCAGGGGACCAGGACTAACTGGGAAGGAGACGGGGAGGAGAGGGCATGATAGACAACCAGGGGATACAATCAACTACCGAATGAAACAGAACTTTCTAGAACACAAGAATGATTGGCGGGAGAGTGGCAGGTGCTTAAACTAATGGGGGAAAAGGGAACCACCCCTGAGAAACTCAGCCCACTTGCGAGGCAAACCACCTGTGTCTCCTCCCCAGGGGAGACTTTAAACTTGGGCACCTTTATTCCACAGCTTCTCAGGGGGGACCGAGGCTTTCGGGGCTTCAAGTACCGCCACACCGCTTGTCTGCAAATGATACATGAAAAGAAGTTGATTCCTGGATATGAATCCCCTATGCAACTACCTGTAAAACCTGAAATGACGACCCCTTTAATCCAGGGTCTCCCAGAATCACTCAAACCCACAGCGATTGTGTTACAGAAAACTATAGCCGCTGTGAGCCCCGTAGATGCTGGAAAGATTACTTGAAAACTCGACAGACCAAACTGGATCTACCGATTCTGGGAATGCCCCATATATCACACCCTCTCAACCATCAAGTTCACACTCAAATTAACCCACCAGTGGTTGTTATCAAACATATTAACTTAGTGAATGTTAACCATATGTAATGCTTCAGTGCATTCAATATTCCCTATCATTACATTGGGGCTGAATCGGGGTGGAACTATTCTCTGTCCTTTTGAGCATAAGCAATGGGCCCATCAAATTGATAAGAAATGGCAAACTGTGGATTTAGAAACTTGTATTGTCCGGGAACAACTAGGGTTCATCTGTGAAAGTAATGCAATTAGAGCTCAAGACATTTGCTTAGAACAGAATATCTGTCATTTTGAAATTCATCCTAAAGAGAATCCTGAAACAGTGCTTGTGTATATACGCAATGGATGTGCATGCTTGAGAACTGCTTGTGACCAAGTAGTTGAAGAAAATTTAGTAATGGATACTAAAAATCATTCAAACTTTTGTGTTTGCAATTTTACTAGGATCATAGGATGTGATTTTTCTTATTTAGCTCCAGTTACTTCTTATCACCTTTTGCAATCCAATTACTCGCTGATACACCAAATTGTGCCTACCCCCATTGGGATGAACCTTACCTTGGTAAAGCAATTGTTGCTTCATCAGGATTTAATCGAAATTTTGGAGAAGATCAAGAAGAACAGACAGAAAACCTTGGTAACGGTTCATCATGATATAAACGAAATACATCGTGTTCTGGAAAGGGTAGGGAAAGATGCTGACCACAGTTGGTGGGATACCCTTTTTGGTTTTTGGGTGGTCACCTACTGCCACAGGGGTCCTGAATAAATTGTGTCATCCCATCATTGTTCTCTTGATTTTAGTTTTAATTGGTTTTGTTTTATCGGCAATTTTGTATATCATGAATTGGAGAATGATGAAACGAATAACACATTTGACATCTTGTCCTAGTTTGAAGGACAGCTGTCTGTTAAGGAAGGCAGGAGCCTCCCTTGGAATGGGAAACTGGAACCCCTCTCCCTCCAAATTATTATAAATTTGAAATCAAGGGGCTCTCAGGCAAAGATATGGAAATAGGAATAACAGTTCTTTACTACTATCTAAAACAAGGATAACAAATAACAACGACTATAACGTCAACCCAACAAACAGAACCAGAAACCCAGTGGCAGCCTGCTCGGCTTCCAGGCACCTTTTCCCTTTGGTGCAGTTCCAGTCACAGCCTGCAGGGGCGCTCTGGGTGTGGTGATTCCCTGGTGGCTGCAGGGGCGCTCTGGGTGTGATGATTCTCCGGTGGCTGCAGGGGGTGCTCCGGCGTGAGCTCAGGTAGCACACGGCAAATGGCAGCTGCCCGAGGCAGGGAAGGATGGAGGAGAGCCCTTGCTCCACAGACCCTCGGGGGGCAGCTGGTGTCGGTGCCACAGCAGGATTCCCAGACACAGGGAGCTGGGACGGCAAGAGGTCTCGATGTGCAGGGGGGAAACCCCACCACAATGTAGCGAGGAAACTCGGAGTGGCGAGGAGGAGCGGAGGGGGAGAGACAGGCTGGTGGCAGGCAGCTCCCGATGGGCAGAGAGGAAAAAGACTCACAGCAGACAGACCGGCAGCTCCGCGCTGGCTTCTCAGGGGGCCGTGGGTTCAGCAGACAGCAGCTCCGACCGTCCAGCTCCGAGGGTCCCGAGCAAGAGAGAGTGACCTCCCCCCTGCCCTTGCTTTTTTCAGTCTCTCCAAATCTCGCGTTGTCAAGCCCTGCTTCCATGAGGGGCAATTCTACCCCACCCTGCCAAGGAGAAAGGCTCTAGCCTTGTGCTTTGTTTCTCTTAAGTACTCAGTCATTTGTGTCTTAGCAACCCATGGGAGAAAAATTCCTGAGGAAAAGAACTAGATCCAACCTTCAACACATGTATAATTAATATGCATAATCTGGTTGAAGTTTCATTCTCTGTGGACACCCCTGACGTTATTGATACAAGGCGAGCTAAGGTATAATAAGAAATTAGATAAGTATTTTACTGCTTATTGCAATTTAATCAATTATTAATGAAATTTTAAGGTATTTTTTATTGTTTTTGTGATTCAATCAATTAATGTAATTTTAAGGTATAATAATTCAATCAATTATCAATGTAATCCTAAAGTATAATAATTGAATGAATTATTAATATAATTTAAAGCTATAATAAGAAATTAAACTGTTTTTATCCAAATAATTATTAATGTAATCTTACTATAATAAGGCAATTGTTGCCTTGTTGAGATTTAAACAAAATTTTATGTGATTGAAATTACTTATCCCTTTTGTTCTTTTCTTTTTCTTTTCCCTTCTTTCTTTCTCTTTTGTCTCTATTTTCCGGGGTTATGCTACCTGCACGGACAAGTCCTGAAGACATCGTGACAACACTACAGACTCCTGAAGACATCGAGACAGCACTACAGACTCCCGACGATGATCGTGAGCCACGGGGTGGTGTAAGAGTCTGGACGGAAATCCCTTATCTGCCTCACGACCATCTACAGAAGCAGAGGCTGAAAACCCAGAGACCCTAAAAGAGGAAAAAGGACTTTTGCATTCAAAGCCAGCCCTTTTCTCTACAGGGTTCTACAACATAATCCAGACAGACAGCGAACATCACCCACAATGCTCAGCAACGAGGTCATTTAAAAGCAACTTTTAAAATGTTATATAAAAATGTGTTAATTATTACCAAGGAGGCTATTTTGTGACGGGCCTCACTGTCCTGGAGCTACAAACTGGTTTCGCTCCTGCTTCTAGGCAAAGGATTTAATTCCTACTAGAGTCGCCAGAGTAAAGGTAATGCAAGGACCACACTCCTACCTCGGAAAGTTTTCTACTTGAAATCACATTTCTGCACTGTAAAAAGGAGCTAAAAGCAACACAGTTATTGCTACAGGAGAGAGTTACCTGGATTTAATAATGGAATCCTAGAATGTTAGGGGTTGGAAGGGACCTTAAAGACCATCCAGTCCCAACCCCCCTGCCATGGGCAGGGACACCTCCCACTAAACCAGGCTGCTCAAAGCTTTATCCAACCTGGCTTTGAACACCGTCAGGGTTGGGGCATCCACACCTCCCTGGGCAACCTGTTCAGTGTCTCACCACCCTCACTTGGGCTGGTTCAGGGACCATGATATAAAAAGAAAATGACAGGCGAGTGGCAGAAATACTTCTGTGAGCAGCGGGACTCTCCGAGAGCCCATCGCTGAGGAAAATTCAGCAGTCGGTGCTCTCACACCGCTTCAGCCCGTGGAGCGGAGCCAGGCACCCCAGGCTTGCAGAAACCACAGCCAAGAGCTCTCGAAGCGGGTCTGCGCCGCGCTCTGCCCCGCCGGGAACAACACATGCAGCACCTCCGAGCGCCCGCTCCGTGCCCGGGCCCCGCTCCGGGGCAGCCCCCGCCGCGCTCCCTCCGCCCGGAGCGGCCCCGGGGGTGTCCGACCTGCTCTGCCGGAGCCGCGCTGCTCCTCCTCCCGCCCGCCCGCCGACTTCCACGGTTTGTAGCCGTAGACGCCGCGCTCGGTGCGGTACCAGCGCCTCAGGCCGCCCCGGCAGAGCGCGCAGCGCACAGCCCGAGCCCCCGCCAGGCCCATGGCCGCGCTGCCCCCGCCACCGCCCCCGCCCCCGCCCCGAGCCCCGGGGCCGGCGCCGCCGCGGGGCCCCTCTGGGGCTCCTGCAGTGCCGAACGGAACGAGAACGCAAATTGTGTCCTGGGCTCCAGCGAGGGACTCTGGAGTGCTGTGCCCAGTTCTGGGCTCCTCAGTACAAGGGAGATAAGGAGCTGCTGCAGAGGGTCCAGGGAGGGCCACAGAGATGAGGAGGCTCTGGAGCATCTCTCCTATGAGGAGAGACTGCGGGAGCTGGGCCTGCTCAGTCTAGAGAAGACTGGGAGGAGATCTCATGAATGCAGATAAATATCTCAAAGGTGGGTGCCAAGAAGTTGGTGCCAGACTCTTCGGTAGTGCCCAGCAACAGGACCAAGAGCAATGGCCATAAAATAAAACCCAAGAAGTTCCACCTCAACACGAGGAAGAACTTTTTGTTGACAGTGGCACAGCACTGGAACAGGCTGCCTCAGGGATGTTGTGGAGTCTCCCTCTCTGGAGACATTCACAACCCACCTGGATGTGTTCCTGTGTCACCTGTTCCAGGTGACCCTCCCTTGGCAGGGGGGTTGCACTGGATGATCTCCAGAGGTCCCTTCCAACTCTGCTGTGGTGAGACCCCACCTGCAGTGCTGCATCCAACTCTGGAGTCCCTCAGCAAAGGAGGAACATGGATCTGTTAGAGCGAATCCAGAGGAGGCCACCAAGATGATTAGAGATGGAGCACCATTTCCATGAGGAAAGGCTGAGAGAATTGGGATTGTTCAGCCTGCAGAAGAGGGGTGACTTAATTGTAGCCTTCCAGTACCTGAAGGGAGTCTGCAAGAAAAGATGGAGAGGGATTTTTTACATGAGAATGTAGTGACAGAACAAGGAGGAATGGCTTCAGACCAAGACAGGTTTCAAGGTTTAGATTAGATATTAGGATATTCTTTGCTGTGAGCATGGTAAGGTCCCAGAACAGGTTGCCCAGGGAAGTTGTGGATGCCCCACCTGTGGATGTGTCCAAGGATAGGTTGGATGCAGCTCTGAGCAACCTGGAATAGTGGAAGGTGGCCCTGCCCATGGCAGGGGGTTGCACCAGCTGATCTTTAAATGTCCCTTCCAACCCCAACTTTTCTGTGATTCTGTAAACTTCGTGTGAATGCAGGCCTGGGGTGCTGGCAAGTTCCCTTTCCATAGGCTTAGTTGTGCTCCTGTTGCCTTCACAATGAGGAAACCAAAGAGTATTTTTTGTCCAAATCAAACCATGGTGTTTGCCTTTGGAACAGGTGGAACTGGATTTTGGAACTGAATCAGTTCTGACACCCCAGTTGGTCTGGGATTTTATGATACTCACAGTTCTTGCAGAGGGGCCATTTGTGTTCCTTGAGGCCTGTATGGTTGGGTTTATGCATATTCATAAAATTCAATTTGGGAGAAAAAATAAAAATAAATTCCCTTTCATGCTGCAAGGAAGGCAAAAGGATAGAGCTACAGAAGGACAGTGGACATGTGGTCAATACAGTATAGTAGAAATGTGGCTGTGAATATTAATATTTTTTCAATTAGAATGAAGGAACCTAGAAAATAGTGCTGCAAGATTATGTGATTTTTTGAAGCTGACAGTGGAGAGGGAGAAAAGGATGATATAGTTAAATATTTCCAGTCTGTGCTTGGGGAAAAAGACAAACGTTGCAGGCAGATCACAGGATGATGAAATACTTTTCCACAGTTCTTAAGCAAATACCAGTCAAACAGCAGATATCAATGTGGTTTTGCTTTGAATCAAATAGGCAGTTAGTTGAATATTTCCCAATTACCACTGATAGGAATGGGTTTGAACATTAAAAATTGTCTAGTTCCTCCAATGAGATGTTTCATTCACACAATGTGAATCTCATAGAACTGAATATTTGTACATGTAAGTTCACTTAATAAAGTCTGAGCAGGTGTTTATGAAATATATATCTCATCAAGTCAACTTGTTGGGGTTTTTATGTGAATCAAAATCCAGTTAATAATAAAGATTTAAAGTACTTTGCAGATTTCCCAGCTCAATCATCTTGCGTAGGACACAATTACACGTGGCAAAAGCATTGCTGTAGCTCTGTATAGGTCAAGGAAAGGTTTTGTTGACTTTGGTTCATGTCTAAATGTGAGAAGGTGGTACCTGTGCCAGCAGAAACACCACTTTCCAGGAAACAGTGGCTATAAATCATCTCCCAAAATAAAGAGAAAAAAACAGATGGGTTGGAAAAAATTATGTGAATATCAGCTCACTCAGCAAAGAAGATAATTTGCTGGGTTTGGCTACAAGGAAATATAGAGGACACCTACAGATTCTACACTAGGTCAGTATTTGGCACAATTTGAATACTGTGTGCAAGTTTGGTGCCAGTAATTGAAGAAACATTAAAAAATTTGGGAAGAAGAGCTTCAGGAATTAAAAAAAAAGGACATGTTTATGTCTGAGATCTTTATGTCTGAGATTCAGGAAATGACATCTACCTGATTTTGGTAAATCAGTACAAAAGCTTGATTAGTAAGTGCAAAAATGAAACAGGTGCTTTAGGAGGAAAAGTTTTCTGAGCTACCAAAGGTAAAACAAGATTTTCTTGCATGGCCTTTACAAGAGCCAGTTCCAACATAGTTGTAGATGTGGGAGTGTGGTATAAACACAGAAGGAACTTTTGCTTTCCTTTCAAAACCATAGTGATCCTGCTTTTTATTCATGTTGGAAAGGGCAGCAACATCGTGCTTCAAAAGAAAATAAGCCAACATCTCTTGATGTAATGCCAGTGCCACTGGTACTTAACCCAAGTATAACCCAACTCCCCCTAAAAAGAGTAATCCATAGGCACCCATTGACAGGCCAAAGGATTGGTGCCTTTGGAAAATGAAGTGCCAACACTAACATGGATTTTCTCTCCCCCTATTTTATGCTCTGCCATGGATCTTCTCCAATCCAGTGAATCAGTTTAATCAACTTGGTAGTTTAAAGTATTTTGGCAAGCAAATGAGATCTTTGTGAGCAGGGGCATGTGAATGATCTGTGCCAACAATAAGCATGACTCCATCCTTTCAAACATGTCCAGAAAGAGATTTTTAGACACATCTGCAAAATGAGCAATGAAGTTAAAACAACACAGAGGAAAAAAAAACCTGTCTAGTCCTGTACCAGTTGGCAGAGCACACCTAAAGCTCTGCATCAGTAAACAGTGTCTTCTGTTGGGGCTGACTCTTGCCTTTGAATAAAAAGTGACTTTAACAGCTGAATAATCTCATTATGTACACCCAGGCCTGTGCCTGCTGTCACAGTCCAATATTGCTGAAAGCTTGTTCTAAGCCTAAGGGGTGCAAAGGCTTTCCCAACCCAAAGAAAAAGCTTCTGTCAGAACTTGGATTTGAAATGTAAAATAAACACCAGGTTCTCTCTCTGCAGCTCTGGGCTGTGCCAGCTTTTTCCAGCTCAGGCAGCTTTAGAGTTGCCCAAGAGGTGATGCCGTGCCCAGACACGCAGGCAGGCAGCATTTCCAACTAATCAGGGGGTTCTGTGCCACTGTAAAATATCCTCGGATGTCCAGGTGGGAATAGTGACTGGGCAGGAGGGCAGAGAGACCAAATTTAGACTAGAAAACACACCCAGTGACAGAATCACAGAATGACAGAATGGAAGAGAACTCTGGAGATGATCCAGTCCAACCCCCCTGCTAAGGCAGTGTCACCTGGAGCAGGGGACACAGGAACACATCCAGGTGGGTTGGGAATGTCTCCAGGGAGGAAGACTGCAAGAGCAGGCTGTCCCAGTGCTCTGCCACCCTCAATGTAAATAAGTTCTTCCTCATTAGAGGTGAAATCTCTTATGTTTTATTTTATGGCCATTGTTGTGTTGCTCAGCACCGCTGAGACGAGCCTGGCACCATCCTCTTGGCACCCGCCTTGGAGATAGTTACTTGCATTCATGAGATCCCCTCTCAATCTTCTCTTCTCCAGACTGAGCAGGCCCAGCTCCTGCAGTCTCTCCTCACAGGAGCTGCTCCAGAGCCTCCTCATCTCCGTGGCTCCGCCGGACGCTCTGCAGCAGCTCCTCGTTTCCCTTGTCCTGAGGGGCCCAGAACCGGGCAGTCATGGACGCCTATTAAACCACCCCTCAGGCAGTAATTCGGCGTTCAGCCACTGTCACCTCAGTGTTTTATCCCGGTGACATCTGAGGGCCGCACCCGCGACATGACGGCTGCCGTGACGTCTGTCGGGCACAGACACGTCACTGCGGTGACGTCACGCGGGGCCACAAGCCGAGTCGTGCGCTGGAACCGCCAAGGAAGCGACATTCAGCGGCTATTTCCTCCTTCCCCGCGACCCGGGACCGAGCCCTTTTCCTTTTCCACTCCCGTTCTCATTCCCGTTCCCGGTAACACTCCCGGTAACCCGTCCGCCGCCAGGACCCCGCGCGGGGCTGCCCTCCGCGCTGCCTGACCCCCGCCCCTCGGGAAGCGCCGCTCCGCGCCGCCCGCAGCCGCAGCTCTGCCGCCGTGAAGCGGCGCCGCTCCTCCCTTCGCGCCCGGGCGTGGCGGGGCGGGCGCGGCGGGCTCGGTCGGGGCGGCGCTGTGGGTCAGGCAGCGCGGCGGCGGCCCGGTCGCAGTGAGGGGAGCAGCGCTCGGGGGCCTCGGAGGGGCGGAGGAGGAGGTGGCGGAGGTGGTGGCGGTGGTGGTGGCGGCGGCGGCGGCGCCGGCGCTGGCGCTGGCGCTGGGCGGGCCCATGTCGGCACCATGTCGGCACCGGGCACAGGTACCGCGGGCACCGACGGGACGGGAGGGCGGTGCCGGGGTGTGTGTGAGGAGGGGGTCTTGGAGACGGCGGGAGGAGGGAATAGGGGCCTGGTGGGGGCACGGGGAGGGGGGTTTCGGAGGCGGAGGGGCCGTGGGGCTCGGAGTAGGGAAGGCTCGGGTGGCGGTGCCTGAGAGCACGGGGAGAGCGAGGCCGGGAGAGCACCGGAAGCCTGCTGGTCCCGAGCTGCTGCTCCCATCCGGGAAAGGGCCTGGGCTGCGGGAGAGCTGCGAGCGGGTATCGGGGTGGTAGCGAAGGAGTCTTTTTATATTTAGTGCCTTGTCTGTAGGCCTCTATTTCACGGTGGAAGGCGCGTTCCTGCAAATCTGGCAGCAAAACATTCTCCCTGAGAGGTGTAGAAGTGAAAGTAAAACTGCCTGGCTGTTGGATAGACCGGCCAGAAGATGTGTCAGTGGCCTGAAGTTGTATCAGGGGAGGTTTAGGTGAGATATCAGGAAAAGGTTCTTCACCCACAGGGTGGTTGGGCACTGAACACGCTCCCCAGGGACATGGTCACAGCACCGAGCCTGTCTGAGCTGAAGAAGCGTTTGGACAATGCTCTCATGTACATGGTGTGACTCTTGGGGCGTCCTGTGCAGGGCCAGGAGTTGGACTCCGATGATCCTTGTGGGTCCCTTCCAAGTCAGGATATTCTGTGAACCTTTCCTGCCACTGTGTGGGGGACTTCTCTCTCTCTACACTGTGGGTTTTTTCTGTGTGCTGTGTTTCATCTTCCAAAACCTGTGGCTAAGTTTATTTTCTTCTCACTGACCTGGGTATTTCTCTTATTCGCTTTCCCTTGCATTAAGACAACTTTAATTGCATTTCAGCTCTTGTAATTTACAGCCTTCTTGTGCTGTGATAACTAGTGATGGAGGAGTTTGTTGCTCTTCGAGATGTTTCAGCTAGTCAGAGGTGGGACATCTTGCTTGCATTCTTTATCTCCCATATCTCTTTTGTAATAGGGTAGCTGTGAAAAGGACAGTTTATGTGATCCGTTTAACTTCTAGTGAAAAATCTCAATATGTTTAGTTTACTAGATCTGTATTTCTTTCCCTTATACCTGTGTTTGCAAGGATGGGGATTTGGGATCATGTTACTGCAGGTTTTGAGAATAGACTGGTTTTAATTACTTGAGAGGATTGCTTTGAGGGCCAAGGTGTTGATGTTTATTCTTTTATTCTGGATTGTGAGTAGGTTCATGATGCTGAATACCTTCTATTACTCTGCTTTCCTCAAGAGTACATACAGAGATGGTTTTTCTTATATGTTACTTCTGTATTTCAAGACTATTAAGTTTCTGAGCTCAGAGTTTCATGAATCCAGTCCCATTCTTTCAAATTCCAAGACTGTTATGAAAAAAAGAGTAGAAACTTAGGTACAATAAAAATTGACTGTACTGCAAATGAGTCAGTGTAGGTCAAATACTGAAAAATTAAGAGAAATAGTTCCCGCTAAAAATATTATCTGTAGGTGCTGAAATTAAGGAGTGTTAAAGCATGTAACTACAGAAATGGGCTGCCCAGAGTCCAAAGGCATAGGGACGTTTGTCTTGTCTCTGTCCTTCCTAATTTTCAGGTCTGAGTGCTGGTTTGTCCTGTTGGTTGGCTTATGGAGTTCATGTCATTATTATGCCTTTTCATCAGTACATTCATGTAAATGTGAGGTATTAAACAGAAGTTCTCCTGATCTTTAAGTTTCTCATAATATTTCCATACCATCTTCAGCCTTGTTTCCTATGGAAATGAGGCCCAGGCGAGCCAGCTGTTTCCGTTTTTCCCTGCTTCCCACAACTTTTGGGAAAGTTGCTTGTGGGACAGTTCTACTCTGCCTGTCACGAAGGCTCCGTGCCGGCTGGGAGCTCACCCTGGCTGTAGCTCCACGCCGGCTAAGCCCGTGTGGAGCTTGGAGGCAGCGGCCGCACCGCCTCCTCCTGCCCTCGGGCGTTTGGTGTCGGCACAAACGAGATGGCCGAGGCATCGGAAAGGTTTGGGAGATAAGGAGCTGTACACGTAGCAGGTAGCAAGGAGTATTGTACCATACCTGTTCTGGGATACAGAACAGAAACCTGCTGTAAAACGAGACTTTTGCAGTTTTTTGGTCACCCGTGTTCACTGGGGAAAAGTGGATAATACTGCCTTGTGGTCAAAACCATAATGTGCCCCGTTATACTCCATCCCTTTTCTTTTTATCCCATCTTCTCTGGATTGCTTTTATATAAGCAAACATCAGATACGTCTTTAAAACAGAATTCTGAATTCCTAAATTTAGTAAGAGCTCAAGTACTGTAATGATTGTGGTAAATGACCATGTTGGTAAAAGTTACATGTGTAGCTGGATGTTTTGTTCAGAGTACTGGAATTGTGACATGCTGTTTCAGCATTTCTTTAAACATAGGCAACCCCTTCCCTCTTTGGTTAAGTACTGATTTCATAATAATACTGTTTTAAGATCAGTGGTTTTGGAATTCAAGTAGTTCTGAGATCTTGATATCTGAAATCTTATAGCTATTAGGGAGCCAAATCTGCTACTACTTGTTTAAGCAATGCTGATTTGATTTCCATAAATCAGTGTCAGAGACATTTCTCTGTTGGTGCTGTTGCCAGTTGCTGCCAGAGACCAAGTCATGAATAGGCTCCCCATTGGTAAGTTATCACTACCCAGATGGGAATACTGATACTGTAAATTTTTGCAAACCATTTTTTCTCCAGAAGCCCTGGATGAGCACCTTAAATATTGTAATACAGAGTTTCATCTGGGTGGGATAAAAAGTATATGAATCTGTTATTTTTTTGTTTGGAAGATGGCAGAGGGAATGTGCAATGCTTATTAAAAAATACATCTTCTCTATTATGAAGTCTTATTTATAAACATACTTCAAAATAGTTACAAATAATACCAGAAGCACTCTATTAGATTGAAATGCAAGTGTCTCAATATCCACTGTGAGCAGATGCAGGGAATTGGTGAATCTAGCATGTTTTCATCATGCAGAGTAAAATGTTAAAAAGGCAAAAGTAGAAATAACCACTGGGAATCAAACTGGTGGTACTAATAAAAACAGAGTGGTGGCTCTTCAGAAGGCATCACATGTGATGGTGTCCTATCAGTCCCACCTATATATGCATTTAACTTGAAGCATGTAAATATGTGAAAATTATTTTTGGTTTTAAGAAATTAATTTAGCCTGGAGGTAGTTCTGACTGCCTCTTGTGGGCCTGTCTGCCCCACCTGACCCTGACATGAGTCAGCAGAATGCCCTTGCATTCTGTGCTGTAGTACCAGGAGTTAACCATGAGGCTGAAGAAGGTGTCTTCCCCCTCTGGCTGAAGAAGGTGTCTTCCCCCTCTGCTCAGTCCTTGCCACATCCAGGTGTGAGTTCTCTCTTCCCAAGAAAGGCATTGACACACTGAAGTAAGTCTACTGGAAGATCACCAAGAACTGAGGGAGGCTGTAGGACATGATATCTGAAGAAAAACAAGGAGAACTGGGTTCTTGATCTGTAAGAAGATGGGTGTCCTGGGTTAGGCCAGAGGGGTCAAAATCTAGGAAGTGATCTGTGCTGCAGGAATGCAGGAAGGAATACAACTTCCTTCCTGCGAGAGAGAGAGCCAATAATCAGGTAGTTTTAAGAATTGATAGGTAAGTAAACCAATTAAAAAGTTGGTCCGCCTTCAAGGAAAAAACCATATATAAGCAGAGACTTTCTGACGCTCTTCCTCTTTGGACCTGCTGCTGCTGTGTAGAGAGGAGCAGCTCCTGCTTCTCTTGCTGGTAAGGCCCCCCCCTACCTCCTTCCAAAGGAGGGATGGGGGGGGGAAGGGAGGTTTTACGGCAGCCGTGCCGCTGCAGCCGGGCAGGCATGGGGGAGGAAACGATTGGAATTTTCAGCAAATCCAGCTCAGCCGGTGTGTCAGCTACACAAGAAGGAGAGCCGGGCCAGGCAAGGACCGGGCCGGACTCCATCCAGCTCGGGCCAGGCCCTGCCCTGTCACCCCGGGCCCAGATGGCCCCACCAGGCCGAGCCAGCTTGGCAGAGCCAAGCAGAGAGACTCTTGAGAGCATCTGGCATCCAGCTCGGACCTGTTCAAACAGCCCGGCAGAGAGCACGTGATCCTCACACTGCCGGAGAGAGAGAGAGAGAGAGAGATTAACTCTCTCCATGCCTGGACTAAACTCACAGACACCCATCCTTCCTCGCAGAGAGAGGAACGAGTGAAGACATCTACATAGTGCAGCACAGAGACTTTACAGTCAGTGAGGAAAGCAGAACTGATACTCACAAGGAGGTGCATGGGAAGTTGCTTCAAGAGTGAAGCTGAAAACTCTTTTGGAGAACCATGGTTGGGGACTGAGCTAATAAATTCTCTGTAATATATGAAGATATAGTCCAAAGGGGGATGTGAGGTTCTTATTGCAGCCAATGAACTGAAATACCTGAGTAAAGACAAGTAAGTGTTGAAAAAGTACAGCCTGATGAGAAACTAGAACCAAGAGAGAGGAGAGGCTGTGACTCAGAGCCCTGGTCCCGGGGAGAATGCTAAAGAACCTGAGTTGTCAGGAGAACCTGTGCTGCTAAGCACAGAAGAAAGGATTTTTCTTTGTTGCTGCAATTGAACTGGGCATCCTTAAAACAGGTACCCTGTGGACTGTTCATAACCCACCATAGTAGCTGTGGGAAGGCTACTGGTGTGGGAGAGATCCACCATTAAGTTGGACTTTGCTCCGGGCGGCAGTTAATGGTGAGGCAGAAGACCCATAAAAACTGTATTTTTTCTTACAGAAGATCTATGGTGTAAGCAAAAGAAACTTCTCTCCCTAAATGAACTAGAACAAGAGCTGTTTCTGAGGTGGTAAACTGACTGGAAGTCAAAGTGTTGTCTTTTGTATGTTGTCAGGGAGAATGAAATGGAGAGTGGGGAAAGAGGGGTAGTCTGAAGAGTTTGTTCTAGTTTTTTTCTTGAAGTTTTTTTTTCTTTTTTCCCTTTGTCTTAGATATATTAATAAAACTTCTTTGTACTTTATAAAGTTTGAGCCTGCTTTGCCTACTCCTAATCCTTATCTCACAACAAGCAATCAAGTAAATTTAGGTAAGTGTGCTGGCATTTAGCCACAAACCTGAATAAGCGAACTAAAACCACGACAATGGGGAAATCTTATTACTGTTTTAAAACAACCTAATGGGAGAGCATAGAGAAGATGAAGCTGGGTTCTTCTCAAAGCTGTGCAAGGATAGGACAAAAAGAAACAAACACAGTATGGGGCATGGCAATTTCCAGGTTGGTATTAGGTAATAAAATAAAAAAATATATAGATAGATATCGTCCGAAGCCGTTCGGGTCCTCGCTGCTGCCTCGGGTTCAGGCAGGCGGAGGACGGCTTCCTTCTCCGGTCCAGGAAGCCTAGAGACTCTCTGCAGGTGGTTGTCCTATCCTCTCCCGGTTGACCACGAATAACCAGACCTTTCGGTGGTTAGACATGAGGGAGTAAATCCCGCCGGGGCGATAGGACGTCGAGGGCCGTCTGGGTTATCCCTAGGAATCACGGAGGGACCACGAGGTATAAAGGGAACGACTCCACTGCCGGTAACAGAGCTATTTGGATATTGACATCCAACAGGATCGGGGTACAGGCGGGAGCAGGGGGTAACAACAAATCACGTATATCAGAACGATGAATTTTCCAGAACTTGGGGAGGATATAAACTTGGAGTGACAATATCATAAACGAATAATATTTAACTAGGTGGAGTTTGGGGGAGAGATTTCTCGAAGGTTTAGACCATTGTAGTCTCTGAGACAGGGGTGTTGCCTGGGCTCACCCACCAGGAGTGGCCAGGGGGCTTTAGTAGTTTTAATTCTATGTCCACTACCCCTACATCTCCCCCTTTTCTTATTTATTTAGGGAGGTGTTTTTAACTAAATTTAGAAGAACATTTTTTAAACATGCAAACAGTAACAAGACTATAACAACGATGACAAGAACCCACAACAATGATTTGACCAAACCTATTACCCACGACGAAAGTCCCATGCCATCAAACATGTGCTGCAACCAGTCTTTGCTCTCAACCTTGAGTTGCCTTAGTCGTCCATCCAACTCTTGAATGGTAGCATGTATACTTTTTGAATTTGATGATAGATTGAAACAACACATCCCCTCGATATCCTCGCACCCGTGCCCGTGTGCGAGGAGTAAAAAGTCGATTGCCGCCCTGTTTTGCAGGGTGGCTTGCCTAGTAGTGTCTTCGTCTTCTAGTAACTGGGTCAGCGCACGGGACGTTAAGTTAGTTTGTTTCCCAAGCCAACATTCTAGATGGGTTAATTCCCCCAACGCCTTTGCTGCTGCCACCCAGGGCACGAATATGGAGGCAGCCACCCTCTTAGAAAAACTCCAATGGGTAACTTCCGAATTACAATTTTCATCCCAATTCACCAATTCTCTTTTTGGACGCGTCTGATTATAAAATTTTCTCCATTCCAAAATCTGTGTTTTGTTGGGGGTCATGAGGGTGAGTTGGCCCAACGTGCATGGCCCACCTAGAAGACGGGACGGTATCCCGGCCCAAACTCTGTCTCCACAGATTAGGAACATACCGCTAGGGAGAACCTTGGGAACAGCGCTGGACTTAGACCGTGTATTTGCGGTGTAATTGCACCAAGTCTTGTAGCTATAGATTGACCTTTTTATGGGAGACACCTCTTTGTGGGGGATTTTCCGAATTGTATAATGGTTTATATCTTCCATTGTATAGGGGTAATCAAATTTGATACAGAATGTCGCCTTCGCGGACCCCAATAGTGCCAATTCTTGGGGTTCCTCTGGTGCTTGCGGGAGGGTCTTCATCCAGGTGTCCCAGGTCTCAACTGGATTGGGCCACTTGCCTGCGAAGGAATGGTCATCCTCTTGCAGGGGGATACCTACTAGGCATGTCGACATAGGGTCATGTGCCGAATGCATGCTTAAACACATGCTATCTTGTTTGAGAGCTTTTGCGAGTGTCACCCAGATGTTCTCTTTGGGTTGTTGCACAATCCACGTATTCAAGGATGGCAGGGTGATCACCAACATCGTAAGGACAATGATTGACTGGGCAGGATGTTGTTCTGGGTTCTCTTCATTCTTAAGATTTCTCTACAAATCACAAAGGTTACATGATTATACATCTCACCGTTTCTCCCCGTTCTTTCATTTTTTTTCACACCATAACTCTCTCCCTCCCCTCATCTCCTTTCTATGAACTCCTCCCATAACTCCCCCTTTTCTTTTATTTCGAGGGGAGACGGAGGATGGGGTTTTCAAGGGTAGAGTGGGTAAGGAAGTATAGGAAGGTAGAAAGGGAGGGACTAAAAGGGTAAGGGAAAGTGGGAATGGAAAACGGGGAAACGACAATTTATAAAACATGCGTTCTGCATTATTGTCTATTAAATACTGTTCCGTCGTCCGTTGTGGTGTCTGTAGTCTGTCTCGTCTGGTCGTTGTAGTTCGTTCGTTGTAGCTTTCTTCTTTCTGCGTTTCCACACAGTATGTTTGTCTTTTCCAGTGTTTTCTGATTGGACAGGGCATTCTTTCCGGTAAGGCTTGATGTTCTTAGCCGGGAGCCAGCGCGGTCCGCCTGGGGTGGAGACGCAAGCATATCCCCTCCCCCAGACGATTAGTGGCACTGGCCCCTTTAATTGTAGACTTTCAGGGTCCTTGTACAACACAGGCGGATTTTCAGCCAATTTTGCTCGCGTTGAGCCCGTAAAGTGCCTGAATACGGGGGGAGTCGGCTCGTCCTCAGAACAATTTAGAAAATTTAAAGTGAATATAGCCTTGCAGAGTCGCTCAATTGGCGTCTTTCTCTCTGCCTCTCCCCGCTGTTGTAGGAGGATCTTTTTTAAGTCTCGGTTCTTTCTCTCCACTAGGGCTTGCCCGGTGGGAGAATGCGGAATGCCCGTCACATGTTTGACGCCCCAGTCCTGCATAAAGTCTCGGATGGACGCAGAGACATATGCAGGACCATTGTCAGTTTTAATTTCCCTTGGCACTCCCAGCACAGAAAATGCCAGGGTGAGATGTTTCCTGACATCTCGGGCTTTCTCACCAGTCTGCGCGGAGGCGTACACTGCACCCGAAAAGGTGTCTACAGACACGTGCAGGTACTTCAACCTCCCAAAGGATGGAAAATGGGTAACATCAGTTTGCCATATGTCATTGGCATTAAGTCCTCGTGGATTGACCCCCTGATTAAAAGCTGGTATTTGGTGTTCTTGACAGCTCGGACATGTGGCCACTATGGCTCTGGCTTGCTCAACGGAGAGATTGAACATTCTCCGGAGCGCCGGAGCGTTCTGGTGGAAACACCTGTGGCTCAAGCGTGCCTGCTCGAAGATGTTCGGGGTGTTACATTTCAATACAGGCATCGCAAGGGCGTCAGCTCGCGCATTGCCTTCGGCGATGAAACCTGGTAACTCTGAGTGTGATTTTATGTGCATAACAAAGAATTGGTGCTTGCGGTGGGACAGGAGCTGGACTAATCTCACAAGCAACCCAAATAACTTTTTGTTTGGAACCTCTTTGATTAAAGAATGCTCTGCTCTGGAAACTATTCCGGCCACATATGCTGAATCTGTTACTAAATTGATAGGTCGCTCCTGAAACCTTTCAAATACTCTGACAACCGCTGACAACTCTGCAACCTGTGGAGAACCCTCCACAGTGTGCACTTCCTTGTCCCACGCGAGGGTTTCTGGGTCTCTCCAGGTCACAACCGCCTTATGAGACGACCCAGAGCCATCGGTAAAAATTGTCAAAGCATTTTTTATTGGTATCTTACTTTGAACAAATTTCGGTGCCAATTGAAATTCAGAGTTGAACAGGTGATGCTTCAGCTTTTCACACCCAATTTGGCCTGAATAATTTTCCAGAGCTAGCTGGAGGTGTTCACTCTCCTGAAAGACTTCTTCAAATTGCTCATTCTTCCAGGGAACTGTTATGTACGCAAAATCGCACCCCGCAAGGGTGCGGAGCCGAGACCGAGCTCGCGTAACGAGCCCAGCCACTAGGTCTTGTGGCGTCGATATTGTTGTGGACGGGGTGTGGGGCAAGAATATCCACTCTATGATCAGGAGTGAATCCTTGGCCCCTCCGTCCCACTGAAAGATTAACCCATGGTATTGTGGGGTCCTCCCCAATATGGTGAAGCGGAAGGGGAGGACCGGGTTAGTACGGTGAGCATGTCGTGTACGAATTGCCAGCATTACCTTTTAGATGGCCTTGATGGCGTCGGGTGTCATCGTCACAGGGCTGTCTAATGCTCGTCCACCTCTTAGGAGTGTGAAGAGGGGCGCCAACTCTGTCGTTTTGAGTCCCAGCAATGGCCGGATCCAGTTCACGGAGCCGCACAATTGATGAAGCTGTTGTAGGGTCTTGGGATGGTCTTCTATCTTTAGGAGTTGGGGCATGATGATTTTGTCCGTTATCTTCACTCCTAAATACTTCCACGGCTGGTTCCTCTGTATTTTATCGGGCTGTATTTCCATGCCTACTGACTGTATGGCTTGGATGCCCTGAGTCAAAGTCTGTTCCATGTAATTCTCCTCGGAGGCACAAACTAGGACATCATCCATGTAATGGACAATTCTGGCCTTGGGGAATGCTTTGCGCACAGGGGAAAGCACCTCGGAGACATACCACTGGCATATCACAGGGGAATTTTTCATTCCCTGCGGTAATACGAGCCAGTGGTATCTCCTCATTGGTGCCTCCCTGTTCGTTGATGGAACAGAAAAAGCAAAGCGAGGCGCGTCTTCGGGATGTAAAGGTATTGAAAAAAAGCAGTCTTTAATGTCAATGATGGCCATGGGCCAGTCTTTAGGTAACATTGCGGGGGATGGGAGACCTGGTTGTAGGGGGCCCATCTCCTCCATGACCTTATTAATAGCTCTAAGATCATGGAGGAGTCTCCATTTCCCCGTCCCTGGCTTTCTGATAACAAAAATAGGGGAATTCCAGGGACTTGTTGAGGGGGCGATATGTCCTTTTCTCAGCTGGTCGTCTACCAGATCTTGGAGGGCACGCAGCTTCTCGCCGCGCAGGGACCACTGCTCCACTCTGACCGGTTGGTCGGTCAACCACTTAATGGCTGGAGTGGCGCGTGCTACAGTGGCCCCCCCAAGAAATCCCTCGGAGGTGTCGCAGGAGGGATCTCTAGGGTCGCCCCCCACTGGGACATGACATCCCTCCCCAACAAGTTAAAGCCCAGGGGAAGAATGAAGGGACGGACAGATGCTATGTGTCCATCAGGGCCCTCAATCAAGATATCAGAAGTGCTCCTTTGAGGAGTTACTTCACCCCCCACACCATACAGCCCTCGTGGAGCTTCTTTGGTCCCCCATGCCAATGGCCAGTCTGCTTTTGATATAACAGTCACATCAGCGCCTGTGTCTAGCATCCCATGGCAAATGGTGGTAGAACGACCGTTGTCCAATCTACAAGTGACAATAGGTTTATCCTTTCCGACAACCTCAGTCCAGCAGACAAACGGGGTTGACCTGTCTTTAGGAAGGCTGTCGGGTAAAACAATTGCCTGCCCTATCCAAGTTCCTTGTGGCAGGAACCAAGGTGTCGTGTTCGGGCACAGGCTCAGACTAAGGTTCTTATTTGGACGGAATGTCTTTATCTCGGGCACTACAAAGATACCTGGAGGACCTCGACTGGAGTCTCCAATTAACAACACAGTCATTGGGTGTGCTGGAGCGTTCTGAATGGACACAGCAATGTGCTGGAACTCATTCGATGTTAAGTGTAGTGCAAAACTTGTAACAATGTCATACCTGAATTTTCTTGTCAAGTCCGGAATGTCTATGTGCGTCGCAAAGTCCTTCTCTCCGCCAGCGCCTAATTTGTTGGTTGGGGAGCATGGTTCTGCTCCGCGCTCCCACTCCCGTTTCCCGACGTCTGCGCTGGAGCCGGGTACTGCTGCCCCCACCATGGAAACATGGGTGGATAAGGTCCCCATTGCGGTGTCATCTGGGGTACCATGGCATTCTGTGGTTGTTGCTGGAATGAAACACTCGGAGAAGGCTTAGTATTAACGTTACTTTGTTGGATGGACTTGTTAGCTTTTGGGTTCTTGCATTCTCGAGAAAAATGGCGTAATTTACCACAATTATAGCATATCAGTTTATCACGAGTGCCCACAGCGGCTGCAAAGAGATCTTTTCGTCGTCTATTATCAGGTTCTAATTTCGCTCTGATTTCTGAGCAACGCTCAGTAATCAAATCTATGGTGGGAGGGGGTTCCACTGGTAATGAATCAATGACACGTTTACAATCTTCATTAGCATTCTGGCGAACTAATTCTAGTAATATTTCTTTCAACATTTTGGGATCTGTGATGGTCCTAGACATGGCTTCTCTGAGGCGGTCCACAAACACGCCAAAGTTCTCGTCAGGCCCTTGCCTCATTTCTGTATAACTTTTAATAGGACCCATCACGACTGGAATGCTGAACAAAATTCTTTTTGCTATATTTTGAACATCCACTAGAACATTTTCAGGAACATTTGTAGCTTGATCTATTGGTTTCACATAATTCCCCTCTCCCACTAGATGGTCCATAGTTAGATTTGCTTTGTTAGGGTCAGTTTTGTACCTGTCTCGTAATTTTTGCACTTCTCTTTTCCATTTCTGCTCCCAAACTCCAAATTGGCTTTCCGTTAACAAACTTGCCATTAACACCTTAATATCTTTTGAAACAAGAACTGAGGATTCAAAGGTCGCATTCACCAATCCCTTAAAGTATCCAGAATCACGGCCAAATTCTTTGCCAGCCTTACAGATATCTTTAATTGTCCACTGGGGAAGTGGATCGCATCGTGGATTGGCCCCCATCCTATTATATGTGATCGGCGCCACAAGTGGTGCCGCTGCCGGCCTCCCCCCTTCCGGTCCAGGTCCGTGGGAACCGGAATCTGGACCGTGGGAAAATGGAGGAGGGGTGGGGCTAGGAATGGGCGGGACTGGTGGAGGCGGGGGGTGGGCGGACCGCGCGGCGGCGGGAGGGGTGGACCGCGCGGCGGCGGGAGGGGCGGAGGGACCCGAGGGGTGGGATTGGGAAGGTGGGAGGGGACCCGTTGCGGTGACATCATCGGCCGCCAGGGGAGGGAGCGATGCAGGACCGATCGACGGATCGGGGGTGGGGTAAAGGGAGGAGGGCAAGGGGTTCCCGCCGTTCGCGGTCGCACACGCGCAGTTTGCACAACGATTGCCGCATTGCGGCATTTCTCCCGCGCCTTGGCCGTCATATTGTGGTGCAGTTTTAATGATTTCAGTGCCATTTTGCGGTGACGCACTTTGAATTCCTATAGAACAATGATAACTCGGGGGAGAACAACCGGGTACAGAAGGCGCCACTGGCGCAACTTGGGAGACGGGATTAGGGACGCGGGTAGGGGTAGGGTCAGCCTCAGGATGGCCGGTCCCGGTGCCGAAGGGGTTGGTAGAGGAGCTGCGAGAGTCGGGGTCTCGAACACCCCGGATTTCTCCCTGTAGCCGATGGCTATCGAGGGGTACCCCCGCCGCTTCCCCACCAGGGACAAAGGGATTAGGGACAGAGGGGTTAGGATCGAGGGTGATTAAGGGCTCATTTGGGTTAGGGGTCCCAGCTTCCCGAACAATCGAACTTCCCCTGTTTCTAACCCAAACCTTGTAAACTAAAATCTGCAACGGAAAAAAACTTCCTAACTGAATCATCCCCTGATTCCGCAAATTCTGTTAAATGATGTCCCACAGAATCCCAAAAAGAAACTCGTAATATAACAGAAGGATGAGAATAGGGAACATATTTGACCACTCACCTAATAAATTCTTTTAACAAAACCTTATCAAAATTTTCTCCCGCTTCTACTAACTTAATCTTAACCGTATAATACAAATGAGAAAGTTCCCTGTCTGTTTTTGAGAGATGAAGACCCATCTTCTCAAACTCTTTTTCCCTTCGCCTCAAAGAAAAATATAAACGCTTTGAGCTTACCGCTCCACCGGATTCCTTTAGGCACGAAGCCTCGACGCAGGATCGGGGTACGGGCGGGAGCATGGGGTAACAACGAATCACGTATAACAGAACGATGAATTCTCCAGAACTTGGGGAGGATATAAACTTGGAGTGACAATATCATAAAGGAATAATATTTAACTAGGTGGAGTTTGGGGGAGAGATTTCTCGAAGGTTTAGACCATTGTAGTCTCTGAGACAGGGGTGTTGCCTGGGCTCACCCACCAGGAGCGGCCAGGGGGCTTTAGTAGTTTTAATTCTATGTCCACTACCCCTACAGTGGTGTGCGACCATTGATATTGCCAATGCCTTTTTCTCCATTCCTCTGGCAGCAGAGTGCAGGCCTCAGTTTGCTTTCACCTGGAGGGGAGTGCAATACACCTGGAACAGACTCCCCCAGGGGTGGAAGCACAGCCCCACCATCTGCCATGGCCTGATCCAGGCTGCACTGGAAAAGGGTGAGGCTCCAGAACATCTGCAGTACATCGACGACATCATCGTATGGGAGAACACAGCAGAGGAAGTGTTTGAGAAAGGAAAGAAGATCATCCAGATTCTCCTAAGAGCTGGTTTTGCCATCAAGCGAAGTAAGGTTAAGGGACCCGCTCAAGAAATCCAGTTCTTAGGAGTCAAGTGGCAAGATGGACGTCGCCAGATCCCGACAGAAGTAGTCAACAAGATCACTGCTATGTCCCCACCTACGAACAAAAAGGAAACCCAGGCTTTTCTAGGAGCTGTCGAGTTTTGGAGAATGCATATCCTGGAATACAGCACAATTGCAAGCCCTCTTTACCTCGAGACACGAAAAAGAAATTATTTCCAGTGGGGTCCTGAGCAACAACAAGCATTTGAAAAAATGAAGCAGGAGATTGCCCACGCAGTAGCCCTTGGGCCAGTCAGAACAGGACAGGATGTGAAAAACGTACTCTACACTGCGGCCGGGGAGAATGGTCCATCCTGGAGCCTGTGGCAGAAGGGACCTGAAGAGACTCGAGGACGACCGCTCGGGTTCTAAAGTCGAGGATACAAAGGATCTGAGGCCAGCTATACCCCAACCAAGAAAGAGATTCTTGCGGCTTATGAAGGGGTTCGAGCTGCCTCGGAAGTAATTGGCACCGAAGCACAGCTGCTTCTGGCACCCCGACTACCAGTGCTGGGTTGGATGTTCAAGGGAAGGGTTCCTTCCACACACCATGCTACCGATGCCACATGGAGCAAGTGGATTGCGCTGATCACACAGCGAGCCCGGATAGGAAACCCTAATCGCCACGGGATTCTGGAAATTATAACAAACTGGCCTGAAGGTGAGACTTTTGGGTTATCTTCTGAAGAAGACGAGGGGCAAGAGAGAAAGACGATATGCCCTCTTCACTGATGGTTCCTGCCGAATTGTGGGTGCAAACCGGAAGTGGAAAGCTGCTCTATGGAGCCCCACACGATGAGTTGCACAAGCTACTGAGGGAGAAGGTGGATTGAGTCAGGTCGCAGAGCTTAGAGCCGTCCAGCTGGCTTTGGATATTGCTGAGCGAGAGAAGTAGCCTCGGCTCTATCTCTACACCAACTCCTGGATGGTAGCTAACGCTCTGTGGGGATGGTTGAATTGCTGGAGAAAGGCCAACTGGCAGTGCAGAGGGAAACCCATCTGGGCCGCTGAGATTTGGCAGGACATCGCTACCCGTGTAGAGAGGTGGACCATGAAGGTTCAACATGTGGATGCACATGTACCCAAGAGTCGGGCCAATGAAGAGCATCGTAACAATGAGCAGGTGGACCAAGCTGCCAAACTGAGAGTATCACAAGTGGATCTGGACTGGCAGCACAAGGGAGAATTATTTCTAGCTTGTTGGGCCCATGATGCCTCCGGTCATGAGGGATGAGATGCAACGTACCAATGGGCTCGTGACCGAGGGGTGGACTTGACCATGGACAGCATCTCACAGGTCATCCATGGCTGCGAGACCTGCGCTATGATCAAGCAGGCCAAGCGGGTGAAGCTGGTGTGATACGGTGGACGATGGTTGAAGTATAGGTATGGGGAAGCCTGGCAAATTGACTACATCACCCTTCCCCAAACCCGCCAAGGCAAGCGCTACGTGCTGACCATGGTGGAAGCAACCACTGGATGGTTGGAGACCTATGCTGTGCCTCATGCTACCGCCCAAAACACCATCTTAGGCCTGGAAAAGCACGTCCTGTGGAGACATGGCACCCCTGAGAGAATTGAGTCGGACAATGAGACCCATTTCAAGAATGGCCTTATAAACAGCTGGGCCAGAGAACATGGCATCGAGTGGATATATCATATCCCTTATCGTGCACCAGCTGCCGGGAAAGTTGAATGGTGCAACGGACAACTTAAGACCACCCTGAAGGCACTTGACAGGGGGACCTTCAAAAATTGGGAAAAGAACTTAGCAAAGGCCACCTTGATGGTCAACACACGAGGCTCCATCAATCGAGCTGGTCCTGCCCAGTCTGGACCCTTGCGCACAGTGGATGAAGATAGAGTCCCTGTAGTACACATGAGAGGTATTTTAGGAAAGACTTTTTAGATTAGCCCCACCTCAGACAAAGGCAAACCCATCCGCGGGGTTGTTTTTGCTCAGGGACCTGGTTGCACTTGGTGGGTAATGCAGAAAGATGGGGAAACCCATTGTGTACCACAAGGAAACTTAATTTTAAGTGAGAACTGTGTGTAAAGTTTCATTGTATATGTACATATATATGTAGAGTTTAAAGGGGATATTGGTTTGGGTATCACATAGATGGTGATAGAATAAGGGGTGGATAATGTCTTAGGTTACAATGGTATGTATTCTATCACCATCTTCATGGGATGTTGGGGCTGGGTGGGGCAGTGGTCCTGGCTCATCCCTGATGGCTGAGGGACATGTTTTCTAGTGGGCCAGCCGTTAGAGCCAAGTGGGGACTTTGCTTTGCTCATCCCTAATGGCTGCAGTTAATGGGCCATTGAGTCCTACTGATAAACTCCATCATCCCATTGTGAGATGCCCCGCCCAGGATGAGGAACCAATGTATCCCTAACTGAATATAAACTAGGATTTGAAACACCACAAGTCAGCTTTTCCACTGGATTCCCAGAGGAAGACCAGATCCTTCTACACCACCACTAGACCTTCGGAGGAGAATTACACCTTTCACAAGATCCCTGATTCAACAGAACCACATCTATCACTCCCAGAAGACTGCAGCCACCTTCTAAGTGGACTACTACCAACACCCTGACCGACAGGGTGTCAGGTTGTATTCTGACTCTGTCAGTGTTTTTTGTACTATTGCATTTTTCTATTAAATTGTAGTTCTGACTTTGAGTCTCTCACTGATTTTCTTTCAAACTACTACATACTCCTTAGCCTTTCTACTTCAGCCCATAGCTCTGATACCAGGCTGAGCAGGTCATCCACCTTTTCACATCTGATGCAACTGTTATCTCTGCTTCAGTCCAGTGAAAGGCTTAGGCATTCCCTACAGCCTGAAACATGGACTGCTGCATGCTTTTTTGGTGCTTTGTCTGGGTCGCTGCATCTTTTTGGCTGAGTGTAGATGACTTGGCTCCTTCATGACTGGACATGATACCTGAGCTCTCTTGGCAGGGGTAATGACCAGCAACTGAGCTAACTTCTTGAGCTGCAGCACCTCAGAGTCCTATCTGCTCACCTTGCTTGTGCAAACTGCTGCGCAAACTGTAATCAAACAGTTCCTTCTGGCATTAGAAATAAAATCCTAACAGACAGGCTTTGGCTGGAACACACCTTGTCTTGATACCCTTAATTCCTGTTTTCTTCCACTGCAACTTCCTATTTGTTAAGAAAAGCTGAAACAGCTTGACATATGCAATGTGCTGTCAGAAACTCTTGTTTTTCCTTCCACTAGCTGGAAAAAAAAAAAAAAAGGTAGATGTGGAGTTACAGATTGTGGGTAACAAATCAACAGGCCTTGGAACCCAGAGTGACCTGCATGTAAAACATCCAGGTCACCAGGGAAGAGCATTGTGGGTTTGTGAACTGCTGAGCCTGTCAGAAGTGAGACTCAATGTTTATTACCTTGTAAGGCATTGTTTACCTGTTACCATAAAAGGTAAGAACTGTAAAATAGCCCAGATGACTGGAGAACACTGGTGACTTAATTCCTCTTTATGTGTAATAAGGAAGGAATTTTCACTGCACAATAAAGGGTCTTTGCACATCACTATCTTGTGTGAAGTCTGTGTCCTCTGCTCAATTACTGCAGGTAGATGTGCAAAAGGATGATTGGCTTAAGATTGCCAGGGAGCAATTCCATGGATGTTTTACAGTTAATGGTAGGGAAGAAAATAGTTTACTTACTATTGATGTCCAGGTGTATTATACTCCCAACTTCTGTAAGCTTTGGGTTGTATAGTCAAATAGGTGCATTAAGATCTTTGTTCAGTAAGTTCTTAAGTCTTTAAGTAGTTAGATATTTCTGGACATGCCTTTTGGAAAGGCTTCATATGCATCAACCCCTAGTCTAAATTTCAGGGGTTGTATTAAGAAAAAGGGCATGAATCAGCTTGAGAACTTGGAGATTTTAGATAGTGTTGTTGTCTTTTTATTCAGTTTTGTTTTTATAATGGACATTTTAGCATTGATCACTTTGGAAGTAAATGTCTCAGATTTCTTTTGAATTTTAATAGTTTGGCTCATTATCTTTATTTGCTTTTTTCCTTAGGCTTTCTATTCCTCAGAATCACAGACATTCCCAGCGATCTCTGTTTTCAAACTTTTCTGGTTTCCAGAAGGATGATGAGATGGACTGAGAGGGTACATGGAATTTTAAGAATTGACCTTCTGTTGCTAACATTTCCAGAATTCTCAACAAGCTGTCCATCATGTTTAGGACTTTTGACCTAATACAATACCATAGAGGAATTGAGCTTTTCCACTTGAACTGCTCTGTCACCATTTCATACTTTTATTTTTAATTTTGCTTTGCAACATTGCAGCTTGCACCAAATTTTAAGGCAGCCCTTAGAAATCTAAAGCAAAGAAAATTAAAGAAAGCAAGTTCACCCCACTGGGAAAAGGCTTCTGCTATCTGGTAGGTACATCTCATAACTCATAATTCTGGAAAATAACATTTTTTACCATTTTAAAAATTAATTATGTGAATACAGATGAGAGCACTAGATTTCTTTTACCTTGACTTTAACAAGGCTTTTGATACTGTCTCCCACAATATTCTTGCATACATGTTAAAACATTATGGTCTACATAGATGTGCAACTTGGTAAGTTAAAAACAGTTTAGGTGACCAAGCTTAAAAGCTGGTGGGTAAGTTCAACAACGGAAAGTGCTGGATTCTTTATCTGGGGTGGCGCAACCCTGAATGTATGTACAAACTTGGGAATGAGAGACTGGAAAGCAGTGCTGGGGAAAGGGACCTGGAGGTCCTGGTCCATGGCAAGTTGAATATGTGTCAGTAGTGTGCCCTGGCAGCCAGGAAGGCCAACCATGTCCTAGGGTGCTTCAGGCAAAGCATCACCAGCTGGTTGAGGGGGGTGATTATCCCACTCTGCTCTGCACTGGTGTGGCCTCACCTTGGGTACTGTGTGCAGTTTTGGGCACTGCAATATAAGAAAGATATTAAACTGTTCCAAAGGAGGACAAAGAAGATGGTGAAGGGCCTTGAGGGGAAGCTGTATGAGGAGCAGCTGAGGTCATTTGGTCTGTTCAGCCTGGAGAAGACTGAGGGGAGACGTCATTGTGGTCTACAATGTCCTCATGAGGGGAAGAGGAGGGGCAGATACTGATCTCTTCTCTCTGGTGACTAGTGGTCACAGCACCAAGCCTGGCAGAGTTCAAGAAGTGTTTGGAAAATGCTCTCAGGCACATGGTGTGACTCTTGAGGATGATCCTGTGCAGGGCCAGGAGTTGGACTCAATGATCCTTGTGGATCCCTTCCAACTTGGCATATTCTGTGATTCTGTACTCTACTTCAATGCTGATAACAAATATAGTACTGCAGGGATCTGTCATGGAATGTATCCTGTTTAACATCTTTATTGATATTCTGGAGGATGTGACACTTGTCAAGTTTGTCGGTGACACCAAAGCAGAGGACTCATTGATATACTCAAGGGCAAGGCTGTCATTCAGATACCCAGGCAGTCTGGAAGGGGCTGACAGGAAATATAATGAAATTCAAAAAGGACAAGTGCAAATTCCTTTGTGACATCTGTTTTATATTTTAAATTTACCGAAAGCACTAGATTAGTGGAAAGTTATTTAATCAACTGGAAGTGTATTCCCACCAAACAAAAGCAGATCTGGACATTTTGCATTTGTATTTGACAGCAACAACAGAAACAACAGAAATTAATCAAATATGTAACTCCTCTAGGCTTTCTATAGGTCTTCTGAGTTCATCCTAAATCCACTGTCACCCCAAAGTATTTAATTACAAAATCATCAGATCTCAGACAAGAACTAGTAATCACATATTTATGTTCCCAGTTTAAATAAATTATGGAGACAAATCTAGATTGAGAGTGGCTTCTGGGATCTAATGTCTTGCTCAAAGCAGAACCAACTTCCAAGTTAGATCAGGTTGCTTAGGGCTTTCAAATACCCCGCAAGGATGGAGATTCTGCAACCTTTCTGTGAAACCTCTTCCAGGGTTGCACAATGCTCCTAGTGAAGACTAATTTACTAATACCCTTATGTCAAGTATGTTTGCTAATTTACAGCCTAATAGAGAAGTAAGATTTTGTTAAAGAAACACTACTTACTTATATGACAATGTCACTCATCTTTCTTATTAGCTTCTTCTATTTAAATTCTACAGTTTTCCAGAAAGTAAGCTAGTCAGTCAAGTACAGGTGATTAGAGACTAGTTAACAATTAACAAAGTGTGTTGGTTTTGAAAGGCCTGGTTTTTGGTAGCGGAGGGGCACAGAGGTGGCTTCTGTGAGAAGCTGCTAGAAGCTTTCACCATGTCCAGCAGAGCCAATCCCTGATGGCTCTGAAGATGGACATGCCGCTGGCCAAGGCTGAGCCAATTGGAGAGGTTGATAACACCTCTGTGATGACATATTTAAGAAGAAAATCAAAACAAAGTGGGGTATGCACAGTTTTTTCCTAGTCAGAGAAGAGGAGGAGGTGAGAACATGTGAGGGAAACAACATGGCGACACCAAGGTCAGTGGAGATGGAGGAGGAGGACGTGCTCCGGGCGCCAGAGCTGAGATTCCTCTGCAGGCTGTGGTGATGACCATGGTGAAGCAGCTGGCTCCCTGCAGTCCATGGGGGTGGTGCTCATGCTGGAGCAGGTGGATGCCTGGAAGAGGTTGTGATCCAGTGGGAGACCCAGTGGAAAGAGAGGGCCCTTGCTTCCAAGCTGGAGCAGCCTCTCCTTGGAAGACTGCACCCCAGGAAGAGCGACCCATGCCGCAGCAGTTTTGGGAGGACTGGCTGGTCATGAGATTTGTAGCCGTGCTGGAGAAGTTCACAGGGAACTGTCTCCTGCGGGAGGGATCCCATGGTGCAGCAGGGGAAGGACTCCTCTCCCTGAGCAGTGGAAGAAAACCTGGGGTGACAAACCGACCAAACCCCCATGCCCTGTCTCCCTGTGCTGTCAGTGGGAAGGAGGGAGAGTTGGGGGAGAAAAAGGTGTTTTTAAGGGCTTATTTTGCTTCTCATTATCCTCCTCTGATTTTGTTAGTAATAAATTCACTTTATACCTTTTAGTTGAGCCTGTTTTGCCCTTGGAGTGTTTTCCCTTGGTCCTTATCTCAACTCACAAACCCTTCGTTAATTTTTTTTCTCTCCTCTGCCCAGCTGTGTCAGGGTGGGTGCTTGGCATTTGACCAGTGTCAAACCACAACACAAAGAGACCCTTATATAATTAAAAAAATTTAAATAGTTGTTTAATTGGCCGGATTAACTCCTATAGAAAAGCGAAAGTACTGTGTTTCAGGGTAAAAGACACATACCAGTGTAGTTGAGAAAATGAAAGAGAATGTAACTGAACAGTTCTGTGTGTAAGGCTTTAAGATAATAGGGGAAAAATATGATCAGCAACACAGACAACTCAAACAACACAGCACATAATTATCTTCATTTATGTGTGCAAATAAATGGTAAAGGCATATTTGCACAAAGAATCATAGAGTCATGGTATGGCCTGGGTTGGTAGGGACCTTAAACACCGTCTAGTTCCAAACCCCCTGCCATTGACAGGGACACGTTTCATTAGACCAGGTTGCTCAAAGCCCCATCCAACCTGGCCTTGAACACCTCCAGGGATGAGGCATCCACAACTTCTCTGAGCAACCTGTTCCAGTGCCTTACCACCCTCACAGCAAAGATTTTTTCCTTAATATCTAATCTAAATATACCCTCTTTCAGTTTAAAACCATTGCCCCTTGTCCTACCACTACACTCCCTGACAAAGAGTCCTTCCTCATCTTTCCTGTAGGCCCCCCTTTAAGTACTGGAAGGCCAAGATCCTGCATGGTATTTTCAGGCAAGAGCTACAGAGAGAAAACTTCAAAATCAGTGAGGAAACATGACAACTGTGTATTTAGCTTGTATATTTGTAGATTATTTCATTTATTAGGAATCTTTTAAAGAGAAAAGGGAAAAAAGAAAAGCAGATATAAGTTCTGTAAATTCACATCCAAAACATCTGGAAATCAGAGGCTTTTGAAATTACTCATATAGAAATCACAACCAAAGCTAATATTTTAATTCACATCATGCCAAGCGTTCACAGCATGACTAGGCTTTTTAGTCATGAGGCTATCTCAAGAGTCAGAAATAGTTAATTCAGAAAGAGCTACAGAGAATGAGAAGGGGGCTGTGAAACAGGGTCTTGCCTTACCAGTGAAACAGGCCTCAGAGACTCAAAGGAGGGACCCAGAACAAAGAACCACCTGGAGTTTTATACCCATCGAGTGATAGTCTGGGGTCTTCCTGCTGAGTTGTTGGCTCCTGCTGTCTCTGAAGGTCTGCTCACCTGGTCAGGCTACAGGTCCCTGTGCCCTTTGTTATGCAGAGGGTTGGCAGCAGTTCACGGATTCTTGCCTTAGGCTCCCACCACCCAGAGCTCAATCTGTAATTTGTACTGCAGATACACACCTGAGCTACCTGGGTAAAAGATAATTCCGGCAGGAGAGATTTCAAACACTGACTCACAGACTCAAAAGAAGAGAAAGACTGAGCATGCAAACTAATTAGCATAAGAAGAGAGAATCATTCAAAAAGTAGAAGGTAGAATGCTAATTAATAAGAGATCTAGGTAACTTGTAGCCAATGAACCATGATTTCTTTGTTTGTTAAAATGTATATATAAAGTTTTAAGAATCAACGTGCTAGCTTTGTGGATTTACCACCTAGCACCCATCTTTGTGCAACTATGAAATAAATGAATACCTCGTGTCTGCGTGTGAGATTGGTTTACTGCACACCAGGTGACAAATCCCGCTTTTAGGGACAACAATAATGATGAGATTAATCATTTTAAGAGATTTCACCATCTTTATCATAGCATCTTGAAGAAAATGTCTAAATATTTCTTTCCTCATTATCTTCTTATAGATTTCCTTTAATCCATATGTCTGTGTATTTTACCTGTTGTAATGTGCCTTTATATTAAATAATAATAATAAGCCTTTTCCTTGAAGATCCATAATAAATTAGTTGGACTTCTCCAGCCAAAAAAAGACCTAATTTTGGACTAAGGATTGCACTAGATTCCAATAATTAACTGCTGGGTAGATAGACATGATCCATAAATCCAAGTATTGACCATGTTGTCAGGAAAATTAATCCACAATGTCAGAGGTTTATGTCCAAAAAGGAGACAGAGTGTAGTGGTTTGAGTTTGCCAATCTGAGTTTCTGGCCAAACACCAGCACACTTACCAAAATTGACCAAATTTTTGCTGTGAGATGAGGATTAGGAGAAGACAAAGCAGGCTCAAACTTTAAGGAATATAAAGAAAGTTTATCAACAGACCTAAAAAGAGAAAAAAACAAGAAAAACCAGAACAAAACTCTCAGAACACCCTTCCTGTCCCCACCTCCCCATCTCTTTCCCACTGACAACATAAAAAGACAACACTTCGACCTTTGGTCAGGTTACCAATTCTAAAATAGTCTTTTCTCAGTCCATTTAGGGAGAGAAGTTTCTCTTGCTTATACCATGGATTTCTCCACAAGAAATACAGTTTTTATGGTTCCAGTCTCACAACAAGCAGCTGCCCGGGAGAAAAATCTGCTTGTTGTGGAAGATCCTTCCCACACTAGTAGGCTTCCCACAGCTACTATGGTGGGCTATGGTGGTCCATGGGGTACCCTTTTAAGGATGAGTGGTTCTATTATAGCAGCAAAGAAATCCCCTTCTTCTATTGCTGGCAACACAAGTCCTCTTCCACCATCCCCAGGGCAAGGGACTGGACCACAGCTTCTTCTCTGCCTCTCAAGTTTTTCATCAGGCCACAATTACTTCAGTATCTACTTATCTCTACACAGGTGCCTTGGCTCACTGGCTGCAGTTAGAATATCACATCCTCCCTTTGGACCATTTTCTCATATATTACAGGGAATATATTAGCTTAGTCCCAACCATGGTTTCACAAAAGAATTTTCAGCTTCATTATTGAAGCACTTCTCATGCTCCTCCTTCTAGGCATTGACTCTGCTTCTTTCACTGACTTTAGAGTCTCTATGCTGTATTTCTGTAGGTATCCTCACTCTCTCTGTGTAGGGGAGGATGGATGTCTGTAGATTTCATCTGGGCACGAAGAGGGTTAATCTCCCAGGCCTTGGATGGTCAGGTGGTCTCTGCCGAGTACTGTTCGAGTGTAGCATTTCAGCATCCGAGCGCTTGTCTGCGCTGCCTCAGGATGACTCGCTCGAAGTGGCACAAGGCTGCTCAGCTCAGCAGCGGAGTAGGGTCTGGCCCGGATCGCATGGAGCCAGCCCGGCTCCCGTCCCGTCCAGCCGGGACCCTGCGGCAAAACAGGGCCCGGCGGGGCTGGCCGGGATCCCAGAGAACTGGCGTGCTCAGCAGAACTAGATTTTAGAAGTCCACACAGCCAGTTCGGGGCTTTGTATTCTCCTTCCCCCCCGCGCTGGGCTGCGCCCGGCTCCAGCCTCCTCTCCCATCTCTGGCTGACCGCTCCCCAGCTTCAGACTCCCCTTCCCCTTCCGTGCCATCCCGGTTGGCAGCCAGGCCGCGCGGGCCCGTCCAGCCCTCACCAGGCTCCGGAGGGGGGGGGGCGGGGGGGGAGAACGACCTCTTTTCGCTGCAAGCAGGAAGTACAAAAGAGGAAGTACCTAGCTCTAGATTCTTTCCTGATTTTATGAGTTCTGGAGACAGAAACTGTAATATTTCTTTACTGGATAGGTCATTTCCAAGCCTGATCTCTTCCATTTGTTATAAACGAATCAGCCAATTTTATGATTAAAGAGAATTTATTTAAAATCAAAGTATAAAATTTGAAAAGAGCCACGAAGCAAAAGTAACACCGAGCCAGGCGATCAGCGTTGGGGTGAACTGAGTCCGAAACCCTGTCGGTTCGAATCTCACTAGTTCCCCGCTGTGGTTTCCATGAGGTATCTTTTTATACCTTTTCCCTTCTTTGTTAATTTCATCTTTTCAATACAACAATGTAGTTTTTCCTGTCTTTCCACCACGTCTGATGACAGTTCCTGAAATCAGTAGTCAATTTTTGCTGTTGGAATGAGTTTTCTGGCGACGTATATTATTTATTGCATATGCACACTTGGAATATGTTGGGAAATGGCCATTTCTGGCTGCACAGACATAAGGTATAAGTGAGCAATCCAGACTCCATAGACAAGTGTTAGGCCTCTGCTCAAGGCTGTTCTCAAAACAAGTGGGGGAAAGGGAGACATGAGAGCTGTAAACAAGGTGCAGGTGTCTAGAGATTAGCTTGGCAGAAGAAACTGTTGATGTTATTGCCTTCTGATACCAGTTTGTGTGTTAATTAAATTAGAGAAAGATCCCGTGTGAAACTTCTGTAAGTGAATAATATTTTGAGCACGTAAGGTAGTATAAGTATGTGCACTGTCTGACAATAAACGAGCTTGATTTATGATTCACATTGGATCGTCGTCTTGCTCCTCTCGCCGACAGGAATACACATCCTAGAGTCATATATTAGTATATACACATATCCTGGAGCTTTGCCAGACGAGGAAATCCCATTAAATGCTTATCTGTGGAATGTACATTGTATGCATCTTGCTAGGGTTTATTCAGACAGAAATCTCTTGAAATGCACAATTTTGATGGTCACTTGCTTCCGGTATTTGTGCTTTCTCTCAACTTCAGTAAAATGCTGTAATCTTAAATTTTAGCACAAATTATTTTGCAACATATACTACAATCCCTCCCCTTTTATATTAAAATATTAATTCGTGCTTTTATGGTAAGTTTGATTAGGTTTGCTTATTACACAATCTTAATTTCATCTTTCTACATTTATAAGACTTAGCAATTACATTTCTACATTATTATGTGTGGCAGTTGTCAATATAGAAACGAGACCTAGGGGCTTGAGGACTTCCTGGTGGATTGGTCCATCGGGGAGTCGCCCCCCTGCTATAAAAACATCCATGGTTTAGCCTGGTTGTAGTCACACCCCAGTTAACACCCAAAGTTGACACCCCTTGTTCCTATTGAATATGTTATTTGTCTATCAAAAAGGTGATTGACAGGTTGTTCTGGAAAGTTCTCTGTACCCCTGTTTATGATTTGTTGTTATCCCCAAACCACTCCCCTGTTTCTATATTATTTGCTGCTGTTGAAAGCTCCCGCCTTAATCCCACCCCCAGCCTTTACCCTGATTGGTTGTTTATTGTACTACATAAGTTGCTGTCGAGAGCTAGTCGGGGCTCCTTTGACTTTGGGGTTCCAGGGAATAAACCTCTCTGTTGCCTGAAGCTTAGAGTCGCTCCTGCCTTTGTGATTCCTCCTGAACCAAACCCCAGACGACCCTCCACGCCTTCCTCCCTGTGTGGAATCCTCGGGGTTCCCTCGGCTCTCATCCTAACGGACAGGGGGTTGAGGTAGCACAGTGGTGAGGAAGGCAACCACCGAGCAGAGGCACCGTGCCTGGGATCGGAGGACGAGTAGGTATTAAACCGAAAAATAATATAAAACTTTACAGTTGGCGCCCAACGTGAGTGGTTCCTGGAGGAATCACGAAAGACAGCTCGCTACCAGCAGCGAAGACGCCGTTGCGGGCCACTCCCTGCGGAGCTGCCTTTCGTTTAAGAAAGCAGCTTCTGCAGGTCGAGCTGCGACCCCCGGCTCTGGGAGCGGGACAGCAGCTCACTCCACAAAGGCCCCCCCATTTCTTTGGATTTCTTTTGGTGGTTTGCCCTCGACAAGAGAGGGGACCCTCGAGAAGAGAGGGGAATTTGAAGAAGCCGGCGAAAAAGAATTCGGAGAAGAATTCGCAGAGCAAGTGAGTGCTCGGACTTTGTTCCGCCGCGTTTTTTTTTTTTTTAAGTTTAAGGTGGGGGAGTTTTCTTCTATAGTAAGGATGGGGAACCACCTTGCTAAGAGGGAAAAGGAGCTTTCATTTATTTATTATGGTTTAAAAGTTCAGTTAGTTACTTCAGGGGAAAAATTTGACAAAAAGTTATTAAGGAAATTTGTAAAGTGGGTAGTCGAAAATGTTTGTTTTGAAGCACCAAAAGAGGTTTTTACCTTAGAATTTTGGGATCGTGTAGGATTTAAACTAAACGAATGTGACAGCGAGGGGCGATTTGCAGTTCAAAAATTTTTCGGGTTACAAATCGCGATTTATCGAGTTTTATCTAACAACGGGGAGAAGAGTTCTGGTTTAGATAAAGTTGTTCCCCCTTCTCCGAAAAGTGAACCTAACACCACTAGCCCGACCCCTCTTCCCTCCGGTGTGGAAAACGGCAGGATACCCCTCATTAGCGAGCAGCGTGAGGGAGAAATCCAGAGCCACAGAAGCTCCGACTCTGTTCGTGATCCCACCGACCCCTTCTGTCCTGGGACGGATCCACCCAAGACAGACCCCACCCCAGCCCTTATTCCTTTCCCTCCGTCCCCAGTTGCACCAGTCGTGCGTCCCTCCCCACGTTATAATAGTTTAATAGAATTTAAACCTGCGCCAGCAGGGAATGGCAGCGGTGGAATTCTTACCGCGCCATCGGGAAACGGCGGCGGTGGAATTCTTACCGCGCCATCGGGAAACGGCGGCGGGAGAATTCTTACTGCGCCATCGGGGAACGGCGGCGGGGGAATTCTTACTGCGCCATTGGGAAATGGCGGCGGGGGAATTCTTACTGCGCCATCGGGAAATGGCGGCAGGGGAATCTTCACTGCGCCACAGTATAGCGTTGAAGTAGTTTTGTCGCAATGCGGAATTCAGGGCGCATGCGCGGGAGATCGCGGTGGGAACCCCCTAACCCCCTTCCCTAGCCCTACCCCCTTGGCGTCGATTGGTCACGCGTCGGTCCCACCCTCTGCGGCCGGTGATGTCAATCCTACGGGTCCCCTCCCTCCTTCCCAGCTCCACCCTCCAACACCCTCCACCCCTGCCGTCGCGCACCCCGCCCACCTCCCTGTCTCCTCCCCTGGGAACCCCGCCCCCCTTCCACTTTCCCACGCCCAGGCTTTCGGTTCCCACGGGTCTACACCGGAAGGGGGTGTGCCTGAAGCCTATAGCCAACAAGCCTTGGCAGCAGCCTTGCCCACACCCATTGTAGCACCAGTGACATACAATAGGACAGGTGCCAATCCCAGATGGGAGCCTCTCCCACAACAAACGCTAAAAGAAATCTGTAAAGCCTCAAAAGAATTTGGAAGAGATTCAGCATATTTTAAAGGACTTATAAATGCAACCTTTAAAACATCTGTCTTAGTACCTGATGACATCAAAACGCTGATGTCGAGTCTTTTAGTTTAGAGTCACTACTGGATATGGGACAAAAGATGGAGAAGAGAATTAACAAAGTTGCTTGAATCATATAAAGGTGACCCAAATAAAGCCAATATTACTATAGACCATCTTGTGGGGGAGGGGAATCAATCCAAACCTCGTGACCAAGCAAATAACAATCCAGAGGAAATACTAAGGGATGTACAGTTAGCAGCAAAAAACATTTTGTTCACCATGTCTATTGACATGGGGCCTCCAGTTAGTTACACAACGATCCGGCAAGGCCCGGATGAGAATTTCACAGCCTTTGTGGATCGCCTCAGGGAGGCGATGAGTAAAGCTATCAGCAATCCAGTGATGCTGAGAGAAATGCTAACTGAATTAGCTAAAGAAAATGCGAATGAACAGTGTAAAAGAGTTATTGAGATGTTTCCCATTGACCCCCCACCAACGATTGAGCAAATTACAGAAAAGTGTGCACAAATTAAACCACGTGTACCAGGGAATGAATCAAAAATGTGTGGACATAAATGTAAAGTGACATATCCAGTAGAAACTCGATATACTAAGGAGACATCAAAGACAAATGCAGGTCAACAAGAACAAAAGTGTTTCAATTGTAATGGAACTGGACATTTTGCAAAGGACTGTAAAAAACCAAAACTAAATAAGAATAAGACTCAAGCTAACAATTCTGCAAAGTCTTTCCCACCAGCACCACAACCGCAAGCGCCACCAAATCCTCCGCCGTGGGGATGGTACCCACCAACGATGCCATGGTGGATCCCTCAAACACCATCACCCTACTGGTCTGGAAACCAGGATGGGAGCGCGAAGCAGCCTCGCGCTCCTTCAACAAATTAAGGACTGCTACCTCTGACGACACTACACCATTAGAGCCTAGAAACATCCAACACCAACAGCTTTATCCAGGAGACTTATCACCTACACCATATGAGAGACTCCAATTGGTGAGTGCTTTTGTTGAACATATAACGCGTGATGACACCCAACGTGTTCCTGCGACAATTAAAAATCCACCCATGACACCCGTGACTGTATTAATGATTGGTGACTCCAATAAGAGTCCACCGGGGATCTTTGTGATTCCTGAAGTTAAGACTTACGCACCGGGGAAGAACATTGCAGTGACCATACAACCCAACCACATACCATGGTTTCTTCCAAAAGGTACCTGGCTGGCACAAGCGATTGTGCTGCCCGAGAATATACCTAGAAACGCTCGCACACCGTGTGTGTGGTGGACAAGTGTTGTGGGAAAAGACAAGCCTGTTTTTCAATGTAGACTGCGAAATGGGCATTCCGAAATAGATCGAGTGGGAATGCTAGATACAGGCGCCGACGTCACTGTTATAGCAGAGACAGAATGGCCAGCGGAATGGGGAACAAAACCTTCCCCAGGAAACTTAGTTGGAGTGGGTGGCCATATTACCCCCAAAAGGAGCCTCACAAACATCTCCATTGAGGGTCCGGAAGGACGGGTAGCTTGCGTAAAACCCTATATTGTCCCCTCAGGTTTTACGTTATGGGGAAGGGACGCGATGGCACAATGGGGTGCGAGACTAGAAATTCCTTTTACACCCCAGAATTTCTAGTCGGGGCCACTGCAGCGCGCTCCACCCCACCTATCAAGTGGCTCACTGACACGCCGGTGAGGGTGGAGCAGTGGCCCCTCAGAGGAGAGAAGTTGCGCGCCCTAGAAGACCTTGTTGCCGAACAACTGGCTAAGGGTCACATTGTGCCATCGTCCAGCCCCTGGAACACTCCAGTTTTTGGTATCAAAAAACCAAAAAAGAACGAGTGGCGGCTGCTACAAGATCTAAGAGCAGTGAACAAAGTGATGGAGGAAATGGGCCCCCTCCAACCAGGTCTCCCATCACCTGAAATGTTACCGCAGAATTGGCCTCTAGCTATAATAGACATTAAGGACTGCTTTTTTAGTATTCCTTTGCACCCTGACGACGCGCCGAAATTTGCATTTTCAGTGCCTTCCATAAACCGGGAGGCACCGATGAGACATTATCATAGGCTCGTATTGCCTCAAGGAATGAAAAATTCCCCAGCAATTTGCCAATGGTATGTCTCGGAGGTGCTCTCCCCGGTTAGGAAAACCTTTCCACAGTCAAAGATGTATCATTATATGGACGATGTACTAGTGTGCTCACCTAACCGAGAGACTCTAGACTCTGCCTTAAAGGAGGTTGTCAAGGCCATCGAGGACGTGGGAATGCAATTACATCCCGAAAAGATACAGAGGATGCCACCTTGGAAGTACTTGGGAATGAAGATCCAGGAGACAACGGTAACACCGCAGTTGCTGAAGTTAGAGCAGCATCCGTCAACTTTGCGCGAACTTCATCAACTGTGTGGATCGATACACTGGATCAGGCCGCTCCTCGGACTGAAAACTTCAGAGTTGTCACCTTTATTTGAGCTGCTACGAGGAGGACAAGCCCTAGACGCCCCAATAGCCGTGACACCAGAGGCCGAACAGGTCATCAAGAAGGTAATGTTTACGATCTCCACAAAACACGCACACAGAATTAACCCGATTCTCCCGTACCGATTTATGGTACTGGGAAAGACAACAAGGTATTATGGTCTCATTTTTCAGTGGGACGAGGGGGTCAAGGAGTCGCTCCTAATCGTGGAGTGGATTTTCTTGCCTCACACGTCGTCCAAGACAATAACAAGGCCACAGGAATTGGTGGCCGAGCTGATCATTAAGGCTCGGCACCGGCTCCGTGTACTAGCAGGATGTGATTTTGCGTACATCCAAGTTCCTTGGAAGCAGAATAGTTTTGAAGAAGTGCTCCAAGAAAGTGAGGACCTCCAGCTTGCCCTCGAAAATTACTCAGGCAAAATTGGCAACCAAAAGCTAAAACACCAATTGTTCAATACTGAGTTTAAATTGGCTCCTGATGTGGCTCAAAGTAAAACACCAATTAAGAATGCTCTAACAGTTTTTACAGATGGCTCTGGCTCTTCTCATAAGTCGGTGTTGACTTGGAGAGATCAAGAGACCCTCCAGTGGGACGAAGAAGTTCAGATAGTTGAGGGTTCCCCTCAAATAGCTGAACTAGCTGCTGTAGTTAGAGTGTTTGAGAGGTTTGAGGAACTGCCACTCAACCTCATAACTGATTCGGCATATGTGGCAGGAGTAGTTTCTAGAGCAGAGCATTCCTTACTGAGAGAGGTCCCAAATAAAAAATTATTTGGCTTGCTTGCGCGGCTCGTAATGTTATTGTCCCACCGCCAGCATCAATATTTTGTGATGCACGTAAGATCACATTCTGCTTGCCAGGTTTTATATCTGAAGGCAATGCGAGAGCCGATGCTCTGGCGATGCCTGTGATGAAGTGTACCGTACCTGACACATTCGCACAGGCTCGCCTTAGCCATCAATTCTTTCACCAGAATGCGCCAGCACTCCCTAGGATGTTTCACCTATCCTTGGAGCAAGCTAAGGCAATAGTGGCCACATGTCCATCATGTCAATCCTATCAAATACCTACATTCAACGCAGGAGTCAACCCTAGGGGGTTGAACTCCAATGAGATTTGGCAATCAGATGTCACCCATTATACACCTTTCGGGAAGTTGAAATATATACACGTGTCAGTAGACACATTTTCAGGCGCTCTCTTCGCCTCGGCTCATGCCGGAGAGAAGGCGAGAGATGCCAAAAAACATATTACTATGGCATTTGCAGTTTTGGGAATTCCAAAACAGATTAAAACAGACAACGGACCGGCGTATGTATCTGCCTCCTTGCGTCAGTTTTTTCAAAACTGGGGAGTAGAACATACGACCGGAAGTCCACATTCTCCGTCGGGACAAGCGTTAGTTGAGAGGAAACATCAAGATATTAAACGCATCCTTACACAGCAGCGGGGAGAGGCAGGAGAGAAGTCGCCCGTTGAGCGCCTCTGCAAGGCTCTGTTTACGTTAAATTTTTAAATTGCTCTGATAGTGAGCCAACTCCCCCCGTCTTCCGGCATTTCATGAATTCGACAAATTCCAAATTGACAGAAAGACCGCCGGTGCTGTTTAAGGATCCGCAGAGTCATCAAATTTTATGTCCCGCACCGTTAATCGTCTGGGGGAGGGGGTATGCATGTGTCTCCACCCCAGGCGGTCCGCGGTGGATTCCGGCAAAAAATGTGAAGCCGTATGTGGAGGATCGTGGGAAAGACAAGGATAAGCGCGACAACAATCCATCAGTCGCATGGAAAAGAAGAAAAAGGAGAAATGGAAAGGGAAAGGACTTACCTGATATGACGTGTACCGATCAGCGACCAGCGAATACCAGACAGAGAAGCCATAGTTTATGATTAACCCCTCTACGACACTCCCTCTAAGACTACCCTGTGTTCCAACCCCATATCCCTTCACTTACCTTATTCTCCTTGGTTATATCCCAACCTAACAGTCCCGTAATAACCCTATCCCACCTTGTATCCTAATTTAAGTAAAAGAAAAGGGGGAGGCGGAGAGGAGTTGAAAGGAATCAGAAAATTGAAAAATTGTTTTGGTTTGATTCAAAAGTTATTCATGTTTGTTTTGATATTAGATTTAAAGGATCCATGACAATGAAAACCACGGGAGTCATCATGGCCCTGATGTGGGTGATGCTGAACGTCCTGCCCCGAATCGAAGGATGTCTTGTACAACAGCCACAAGAGAATATCTGGATCACGTTAGCCAAAGCCCTAAACCAAGACAGCATGTGTTTGAGTATGGGTGCAACTTCAGATCCCATGTCGACCTGCCTAGTAGGTATCCCCCTGCAAATGAATGACACCTCCTTCGCAGGTAAAAGGCCCAAACCTGTTGACAACTGGGATGCGTGGATGAGGACCCTTCCCCACGCACCAGAGGAGCCCCAAGAATTGGCACTGTTGGTGTCCTCCAAAGCGGACTTTTGTATCAATTTTGACTACTTCCCTAGGTGGGAAGATGCTACAATATTTGGAGGATATGATAAAATTCCATACCAGGATGTGCATCCCCTAAAAAGATCAGAGTACAGTCTTGAAAATTGGTGTAACTATACCACGAGATCTGTCCTCAAACGGTCCAAGTCCACGCCCGTCCCGAAGACTCTCCCCTCCGGCGTATTCTTAATCTGTGGAGATAGAGTCTGGGCTGGGATACCGTCCCGTCTTTCAGGTGG